>OX336398.1:234967861-235567861 GCA_946902985.2 Meconema thalassinum
ACATTATTTTTGTAAAAACAGTCTTACCTGCAGTAGTCGTAGACCTCGACGTTTCTCCAAACACACATTAACACATTGCAGTATTATCAAGGTCAAGCACTCGCATCAACATCATTGTCAAATCTCAACTTTCGACATACACCAAATGGAAAAAATGTGAAAACAGCAAAATGAAAAATCCATGTTTCCATATCACCAAAAACAGGAAAACTTAAAACGGACATTTTTAAAAACTGGAAATGGCCACGTGTGAAATTTGAAAATTTAAAAACTTCAAACAGACATTGTTTAAAATGTGTCATCAACAAAATGGAAAAATCCATCTCATCAAAATCATAAAACTTGAAACGAACATTTTTCACATCTGTAAATTGCAAATTGGCAAATGGCAATGTGTGGAATGTGTAAAATGAAAAAAATCAGCCATCAACATCACGATTTCTTAAAATTAAAAATAACAAATCATTGTGCTCTGGTAAACCTTTGTTTTTATTTCATAGTCATAGTGAATTGACAAAAGAAAAATAGAATACAAACAAATCCCAATTCCTCACTCCTCAATGTTTATGTCCATGCATTATCAACTTTCCTTTCATAGCACTCATGACAATTAGGGCTGCCATCCTTTCACCTACTGAGGCATCACTGGATGTGAAACGTTGTTTAGCTTTCTTCAATAACAATTTATCTGCCACATGTCTTAAACCAGGATGACTATGGCGATAAGAAAGGTCATGTTCCTTGCATGCTTGATCCAAAAGATTAATGGGTACATCACCACGTTGTAAACGTTTTTCGAGACGAGTTCCAGGGCCGCAAAAACGATAACCTGGAAGATGGATTTCGAAAGGTAGGTATTGAATCACTTTGTCAATGACGCCATTGCCAGTACAGGTCTGGCATATCCTTTTCCATCGATGGTAAAAAGGTTTGGTCTTCCTCCTCCTCTGTGGACGATGTTTGTGTTTGTTGTTGTTGTTGCTTTTTCTCGCCATGACACCCATGGAATGATTCAACAAAGTCTTTACATGGACTTTTATGACCGTGATACAGTTTCACTAGCTGGCAAGTCGCACACTGACGCATAGACGGTATTTTTGCCATGGCCACTTGCTTATGGTGATCGTAATCCGTACAGGGTTGCAATTCACTCAACACAGGGTCTTGAGTCCATGATTTTGGTACATGTTGCCAGATTTCTTTCACTGCATTGGCGGCCACATAATAAATGAACGACTTGGGCAGCGCCAAGAGTTCCTCTTTGGTAAAACTGTCTAGTTTCTTTTTGCACACAAAGAACTTGCCGATGGCTTTGTCCGTAGCATTGCCTTTCTCCATGGTATCACGTGCTGTAGATGTTTACACGTCGCTTGTAGAAATCTCACTGACGTCATTCACAGGTAAATCTTGAGTTATAATTTTGTTCAACAACTCCCAGCAGGCATGAGTGGTTAACCAATGAAAGAGATGCCACGCATGCGATAGGGCTGTATGGGTAATGTTGCCACAGGAACAAGTATCCATGAGCGTTTGCAGGGAGGGGCAGCCCAACTCCATGAGGTCGATACATTGGCAGTAAGACGCCAAAAATGGTTGCAACCATTGACGTTTTTCATTACCTTTCACAAATACCACATTGGCCGAGGACAAGTGTGCTTTCATGACCACGTCCAAATATTTATAGGAAATGGTTCCCTGATTCCAGTCTAGTTGCCTATGATTTTCAATCCACTGGGTTTGTTTACGGTCTTTTTCACACAACAAATCAAAAGCATGGGGTGGTTTAAATAGCAAATGCGTAGCTTGCGATATCCAAAACGTGGTACAATCGATTATGGCCACTTGTTTAAATATAAATTTGTTGTCACCAATTTTAAACCCTTGGCAATCCACAATGAGTGTGCGCAACATGTTGACGCTTGCCTGGACCAAGTTCAACTGACGACTGACGGAGGATCAGGTGTGATCATGACATGGACTTACCTGCCATGCTAGTTTCAAAATTGAGGTTAGGGTAGGACAGGGGGACATGCAAAAAAATAAGAATTTAAGAATTACATCATTTTATTATCATAACACGTCTTACAGGCTTTTCTCATTTTAGGATAAGGACGATAGCAACTGATACAACAATATAGTCTCTTGTGTTTGTAACGTCCATAACACCGATGATGTTCCAATGTCTCTAAACTAGGCGTTTTTGATGGTGAGCTGCTCACCGAAGCACCATGGATACCATACGGCCCACACGTATCATAACTTGTATTTTTTTCATCACCCAAAGACACAAGCGAGGGATAGCTTGAATGACAGGGTATATTTCCCACTTTCATTCTGCACAGGTAGGGGCAGGTGGGTGACCAGCGCTGATGTTCCTGCATGGGTTCATCGCCCTCCTGCCATTGGTCTATGATGATGGGACAAAAGGCACATTTCACTTCATCTCTTGTTTTTAAATAGTAGAATCCAGCAGCCGCCAAGGCTTGAGGGTTTATGAAAGGCACTGGCCATGTGGCAAACGTCTTAAAACGTTGTTCCTCAGAGTTTAAATTCATGGATGTAACGTCTCTTGAGGCTTTAAAGCAAGACATGACTGAGCGACTTGACGTGGGTTGAGCTGTTATTTATACACTCGTCACTTGGTTGGACAGTGGATAATAGTTGACTTGTTTGTGATGAATAATTAAACAGTAGGCTGTCGTATTGGCTGGTACATTGTCATGCGTTTCAAAATCTAGTCGAATGTCGATATTGGATGGCTTGACAGACTCTTCCAGGTAAGAACAGTCAAAAACAATCAGTGGTGCTCTTGCCTTAAACGCTTGGGGTAGTAGCATGGGACCGTTCTCTTTTTGATAATACGACCATCGAAATTTAGAAAACAAGTCGTACAGGGGGCCAAACTTATTTTTTGAAAAATCCAAATCCAGTCCTTCATAGGGAAACACAGCTCCGTTGAGGAAAAGACGTGCATTTCTCAATTGCAGGTGATCAAATTGCGTGGCATCTTTGGTTTGTTGATACTTGCGATTCGTTTGAAAACCCACGATCAGGTAGAGAGGTCTCTCTGTATAGCGAGCTGTTTTTACAGACCAACTGTGTGTGTTGGTGGTGGGCAATAGCGGATACTCATGGAGTGCCCAGCTTCTAAATTCCATGGGTAGAGGCATATCTCTCTTTACCATTTTGAGTATGTCCAGTTTTTTGCTATCGTTAAGGGTCACATGAGGCACTTTCCATAGCAAGCGTTGTAGTTGAATTTTTGAATCGATGGGGGCATTGTCGGCCCCCTTGAGTGCATTGTTATCACTCCTGTCTCTCACTAGATAAAGCACTTGCCTTGCGTTAACCACAATGCGTTGGTGATCTTCGGCAAAGCCTAGAACCAGTTTAAGAGGTAAATATCCAGTAAAGGTCCCATCGGTGTGTACCATCCAGTCATTGGTCGAGTCAGGGCACCAAGCTGCCATGCAAAGTGTTTTACCTTCTTCCTCGCTATAAGAGGGGTATAGTTTCATGACACTGGAAATACCCACATTTCGAGTGCTATCCACCACGATATCGTTAATGACATAACGTACTTCAGAAAACAGAAAGGCTAAACCATGGTTGGCCAACTTGGATGTAGTGGGTGTAGAGCCATCGGCTTTGGTGAGCCGACCTTCAATCTGAATAACACTTTCATGCGGTAGGGTGTAAATATCTTGGTTGTTGATAACAAATTGAATTTCATCATTGTTATTGAGTCCAGGTGTTTGAGCTTGATAGGAATGGAGATCAATTCTTACCACTCCTGGTTGCTCCTCGATGTGGTTCGCTATCTCTAGGATAGAATTCATTATAAGGGTTGACGTGGTAACCCAAATGCTGTAAAATCTGCTTGCCTTGAGATGTTAACGTGTATTCACGTGGCAAACAACTAACACTGTTCCTAGACGGTGTTGTTGCTTTATACACAAATTTCATAGTGGCTTTAGCACCAACTTGTAAGTCACTGGTGTAGTGGAATCTAGATCAATGAGTTGTTGATCTCTATTGATCAGTCTTAATGTTATATTACTAATACTATCAACAGCCACAGCATGAAAAAGCACCACTGGAGGGTTTTCACGAATAATATACCCATTGGGCGATGTCACAATAAAGTCATAAAGCGAATGCGATGGTTCTTGATTGGTGTACACTTGGCTAATAATATTACACGTCACCGACACATGATGGTCCTCAATGAATTTCACTTCATGGTCCGATTCATGTTTTTTGTTGGGCTCCAACACACGTGGTTTAAATCCGAGTAATGGGCCAATGGAATCGGGGTGTGTTTTAAAGTCAATGTTGAAGGTAGAGAAAATACTGCAGCGATGAGTGTTAGTATTGCCTACAAGTTCAAACTTGTGCGTTCCGTCGAGAAATGACTTTAAACCATACTGATTGATCAACACCACATAAATGTGTTCATAAATATCATCGATCGTGTATCCACCAGAGTTCAGGGTGAGCACAGAATCATCATAGTAAAACTTGTTGTTCACATTTTCACGTATGTTGTATATTCGATTGTACGTTTCAAGAGAAACAAGTCCTAAACCATAGGGTTTTTCACTCAATTCGATAGGCGGGTAAAAGTCTAGGCTGACTTCAGGTCCACGTCCATGCACTGTAAACGTTTTACTTTCTACCGACATACTGGTGGCGTTTTTGCTTATGCTGCGTCTTATATAAAAAAATTAAACACAAACGTCCACACTGTTGGCTGTTAAACGTTTGCTCACGTTTCACATTATAATATATCTTGATCCTGTTTCCAAAATAGGTCACTAGTTCCATGGGCGGGGGCAAATTCCCAAAACTGTCAAAGTACCATACCGTGGATCCCTCTTTGACATAAGCTACATAATGCGTTCCTGGTCCTCGGTGATCATCCAAATTGACAACAGCACATTCCTGTTTCCAGGGTCGTGGGGGTAATTGGTTTCGCATAAACACACCTCGAAAATGAGAAAGCTTTAGTTGTTTAGCATAGCTTTCCACTTGTTGATGCGTCAGGGCATGTCTCGCTATGGCTGAGGTTAAATTTTTTTTTTTTTAATATTTCGAAATGGTGAAATCCCAAATCCTTGTTGATAAAAGGCTGGCTTTAAATTGGCATTTCTAGCCCCCATGGCAATCGCTTCCATCGTTTCATTGTGTCGCTGACTTTCTTTGAGTTGTTGCTTGCCCTGCTGCGCGGCTTTAATGGTTTTCGCCACTGCACTGGCACCGCCCAAAAGTGAGCCCAGAGCAGCCAACCCGGCAAATAATGCAGGTAAAAATCCCGCTCGTTTGGGGACTGGAATCACTCGCCCTTGGTTTGAAACCTGTCGCCGACGTTTTGGAATAACCTGTCTCTGTGCTGCTCGAAGGGCTTTCCTTATGGTCAATACATTATTTTTTCTTTTTTTCTTTCGCAAGGGCTTGTCCTCGAATGTTGAAAGCCCTGGCTTTGCCAAGGACAAAGTCCTTTTTTTAGTCTTTCTCACTGCATACCTTTGTTTCACCATGATGATAATGACCCACAACCTTTCACACGAAAGTTTAAATCACAACTAACGTCAGATGGTTATTTCATGGCTGTATATTCCAATTCCACATAAAGTGGGAAATCGTTTATGGTTTTCCCCGCTTGCTTTTCATCCCATGTCAACATGAGATAAAAGGATAATTCGTCACCTGCATTGACCATTTCATGGTTATGGACCAACATCCTATGACCATTTATCTTTATTTGTAAATGGTTCTCATCAGGTATGGCATATTTGATGTGAATGGTTCCATCATAGTGTAATCGATAGTGGCTTAAACCCGAAGCAAGCGCATAGGTCAAGTGATGATCATGGACTAGCGGTAAATGGTTTCTGTCATTCACAGGTTTTTCATTTGTCAGATACACTAAAAACACAGATGGGATAAATTTATAAAGCCTTTTCATTTCATGGGTCACGTAACGCTTGGTACAAACATCGTCTTCGTCTTGTGGGTCTTCCACGTGAATAATCCGATGGTGATTAGCGCTATAGCCATTCACCATAAGCTGGGGCACTTTGTCATAAAACTCATACACTTTGTTATCCACATACTTTTTCGTAGTAACGTCTGTAGACACTTGAGGATGTTTTACATGGGTTAACCGCTTTCCCTTAAAGTCATAATCTCCCTGTTTTGTGCGTGGCACTACTGACCTATCCACATAGTGTTTATTAGCAGGATCTGTTTCCTGTTTAGGATCATGTATGAGGACAGGTCTATCTTTGGCCATCAACGCACGTCCAAAGACATCCATCGTCAACCTGTAGTAGCAGTCTACTGTTTCTATGACAAGGCTCGGTGTCCTGTATATAGACAGCCGGCTAGCCTGTCTAAGCCTTAGTTGACATGAAGATTATTAAGCAGCAAGAGTCATTCCCCGTGGGGGACATGGTTTCCCATCTCTGTCCCACATCACGTGAACAACGCCATGGTTCACTGTTTCCATCTTCCATTCGCTGCATCATTGTGGGGCCTTCCGGCTGTGGAAAGACTAATCTTTTGCTAACCCTCATTACAGCGCCCAATGGTCTGCGTTTTCAAAATATTTATATTTTTGCAAAATCTCTCTACCAACCCCTCTACGTGTTTCTGGATCAAGTCATGTCTGGATTACAAAAAGAGAATATGGGTTATTTTACATTTTCCATGCAAGAAAATGTGATTTCACCGGATGAGGTAAAGCCTGATTCACTCATGATTTTCGATGATGTATCCACTGAACGTCAAGGCATCATTCAAAGCTATTTCAGCATGGGTCGACACAAACATATCGATTGCTTCTATCTTGGGCAAACGTATTCAAAAATGTCCAAACAGTTGATTCGTGACAATGCCAATGTCATTGTTTTATTTCGTCAGGACGAGAGGAACAGTCGTCACATTTATAATGAACATGTGAATCCGGATATGACCTTTCAAATGTTTACAGAATTGTGTGCCAAGTGCTGGAACACTCAACGTCATGCCTGTTTAGTGATTGACAAACAAAGTGAACTCAACCAAGGACGGTATCGCTTAGGGTTTGATCATTTTATTGCTATTTAAGGCCCTGTCTCATTCCCCATCAAGTCATTTGTCAAGACACCATGGCGTTAGCAGAGAGTCAATTGAAAAAGCATATTATTAGAGCAAAAAATACTATTCGCCAAAAGTTTCGTCAATTGAAACAATCACGTGCCAATCATGCTTTGTTTATTCAGCAACATTTAGCACCTCCACTAAAAGCCATGTTGAAACCCTCTTTCAAGCCATCTGAAACGCTACCCACCGTTTCACAAGCCACGCAGACGCTGCACGAGGACCCTGAGGAAGAGGAACAGGAAGATTTGACTAGTGATAGTGAAGTTGAGGATGAGGAGGAACAAGTGTTTACGCCTCAAAAAAAGGCCGCACCCCTTGCAGAGTTTTTGAGAAAAAAGAAATCCTTGGCCATGGTCGAAACACCTTGCCCTTCCAGAGCGTCTCCGTTTTCACAACTCTTGGCCACCCCTCAACATAAAGCTCAACTGAAAACCATTTTAATAAAATATTATGGATCAACATTGGAACCCTATTTCACCGATCTATTTATTGGAAACACAGATACCACGTATGGTGTTCGCTATGAGGATGATAGTTTTAAAATTGGCGATTCATCCATTAAATTTGCTCGTACTAAAGCTGTCATTAAAAACATCAACTATAAATTAACGCCAGGACTGTTAAAGCTGCTCTTTTCTCGGACCCCCTCTTCCCATGATTATACGTCAGAGGACCTTGACAAATATAAATCCATTTTATTGGATACCCATGCTCACAAAAGACAGTATGATCCCACGCAACAAGTGAATGCCAATATATCTCAAAAATATAAAACCATCATTGCAAAAATGTTTCCCACTAGTCAAAGTACTCGTCGTAAAGTGTCCGCTTCGGGAGTGACTTTTAAACCATTAAAACCCCTTGTGGATGTTACCTACTGGCACAATCCCAATAAGCTCGTCCAGCGGCTACAGTTGTTGCATGCCTCACGTCAAGCTGGCCATACCGGTCACGATTGGGAAATTCAAGAAATTGAACAAGAACTTCGAAATGCCAAAATTATTGTTTAAGCCCTCACCCATTAAAATGGGTATTGCTCACGAGTTGCATCGCCCAGCTAGGCGTCACTATCCGCGACTCAAGGTGATTTCACGAGGTGTGGATGAACTTTGGCAGGCTGACTTGGTTGAAATGATACCCTATGCTGGCGTTAACGACGGTGTACGCTATATGTTGACCGTCATTGATGTCTATTCCAAAATGGCCTTTGTTGAACCTGTGCGTCGCAAGTCTGGCCCACTAGTTACCAAGGCCTTTCAACATATTATTCAACACTCCAAACGTCAACCTCAGCTGCTACAAACCGACCAGGGGAAAGAATTTTTCAACAAGGATTTCTCCAGTTTTCTCAAATCTAAGGATATTCACCATTACACCACGTACAGCAATCTCAAAGCCAGTGTGGTCGAGCGGTTCAACCGAACATTGAAAACCCATATGTGGAAAGCGTTTACCGCTCAGGGCACGTATCGCTGGTTGGACATGTTACCTGAGCTAGTATCACGTTACAATGACACCAAACATAGAACGATTGGGACCAAGCCACGTCTCGTAACTAAAAATATTCAGCGATTGGATAAACTGTTTAACCCCATAAAAACAGCCGATCCTAAACGTCACCGACTGAACATTGGGGATTTTGTTCGTGTGAGCAAATTTAAGTCTGCCTTCAATAAGGGCTACACGCCTCAGTGGGGGACTGAACTATTTCGAATTCGTCGAGTCTACTTGGACAGTCCAGTCACCTATTTACTCGAGGACCTCAACCATCAACCCATAAAAGGTAGATTTTATCTACATGAACTTCAGAAAACAGCATTTCCTCAGCACTATCTTGTGGAAAAAGTGTTGAAACAAAAAGGAAATAAACTCTACGTCAAATGGTTAGGGTTTAACTCTACGTTTAATTCCTGGATCAATAAATTACATGTTGTGTGAACCTGTGTACTTTTTATTTATTCACACATGTTGTACACCACCTATAGCTCTATGTATACAGCGCTCCGCGCTTCATGCATGTTCATACATGTTTGTCTTTCCCTTTCCTCCTGTGTTCTCTCATACATCACCCCCTCCCCTCTCCCTCCCTTCACCTCCCACCACTGCTGTTTGCAGCTCTTGCCTATCTATTGGTTGTGACATGATTCCCACAAGTTGCATTATACTTTTTACTGATTCAGCGATTCCCACGCTTTGAACATTCTCTTATCGTGCACGTGGGCAGCTAACGTCCAACCTGAACACCTGTGCCGGATCAAATTTCACCTGAACTTGCATTTTGTCACGTACGAAGCAAAACAGAATGTGACTTGTTAACAGTTATCGCGCACGTGGACAGCTAACACCCAAGCGAACACCTGTGAAAGATCAAATTTCACATGAACTTGCATTTTGTCACGTACGAAGCAAAACAGGATGTCACTGGTTTAGCCTACATGTGGTTTCACAAATGTGTGTGCACGCCTTTCACACTCCCCTGCCACCACGATGGTAAGATTATTTCACCTTCAAGCGTCACCTGTTGTCAAGTCAGATCAACGCCTTCCAATAATCTCAAATGACCTTCACCTCCTGCTCGTTTGTTTTCGGTACTCGCTTCGACCAACATAGAACCTAGTTCTCATCACCGTTTACACGTTAAAGGTAAAATATCAGAAAACGCACCCTCGCTCTGTCATACACCGACCCGTCGAAATAGCGATTGATCTATTGAACACAGCCACCGTGGTCAGCGACAGGTTCGTTGAAACACACACACCCAGCCGTATCGTCTCTCTCAACCACCACGCTTTATAAACATTATAAACAGGTAACGGTAATGATTTTTTTTTCAACATGTATGGCGTTAGGCCCTTTGTGAATTATTTTTGGAAAAAATATCTACCACACTCGAAAGGGGGCGTTACCCCGAGTCCTAGGACACCTCCTACACGTCTCTAGCGTTATTGGTTCGTGAGATATCGGCAAAAATCACAAAAAACACGTGTTTACCCCAAAATCGCGTTTCCAATTTTTTTTTTAAAATATAACGAGTGGTCCATAGCAAAGAGAACGTCACTCCGAGTCCTTGGACCCCTCGTTCATGTCTCTAGCATACTTGGTTCGCGAGATATAGCAAAAAGTCTAAAATCACGTTTTTACCCCAAAAAGACCGTGTTTCCAGATTTTCACCTTTTCGACACCTACATTCCCGTAAAGAGCACAACGAGACGAAAAAAACGAATCCAAGCACGCCCTCCTAGCATGGCTCCTTCCATTCCAAGGTCGCAGGGGCTCACCACTTGCTTTTATAAGCAGCTCCCCCACTACCCCACTACTACACACAATTTTTTTCTCTAGAGACTTGAAATTTATTTTGGGGGTAGAGGGGGTAGGGACCATTGATTTACGTCAAACAATTTTTTTTTGTAGAGTTCCTAGTTTCCAAAATATAGGATTTTTAAAATTCAAGTGTTTTCAAGAAAATATAAAAAATAAAAAAGTTTTATTACAAAAAATAAAGGTCATAAAGACTGTTCGTTTGAGCCATGGAACAACGTTCTACCATGTTTGGTTTTCAAACTATCACCAACTTTCGAAAACAAAAATTTTCAAAAAAAAATTCAAAAATATAACAAGTAGTCCATAGCAAAGAGGACGTCAGCCCGAGTCCAACAATACCTCATTTGTCAAAATCGGACCACGCGTTCGAGAGATATTTAACATGGCTGAGGCTTAGTAGTGGTAAGAAGAGGGTTCTAGAGTGGCTTAGAACTGTCATTACTCCACTACTGAAATAGGAGATGAAGGAAAAAGGAAGATCAAATAGAAACGTATGAGTGGATGCAAACGAGAAGAAAAGCGTAGAAGAAAAATTAAGCGGCGTAGAACAAGGATACGAAGAAGGAAGAACGATGAAGGAGGAGGAAAGAAGAATGAAAGGAAGATCACGTAAAAGAAAGAAAACACGAGAAAGCATGAAAAAGGAGACGCTGAAGGAGAAAGAAAAAGTAGGATTATGGAGAAGGAGAACAGAAAGAAGATAAAGGGTAAGGAAAATAAAACAAAGAGGGAGAAAGAAAGAATAATTAAAAGGAGAACCAAGAGAAGGAGGAAGAAATTGATAAATAGTAAAAATAATGAGAAGAGAAAGACAGGAAAGAGAGAAAGGAAAACTAAAAGAAGAAAAAGTAAAGGAGGAAGAAATAGAATAAGGAGAAGAAACAGGAACAACTTAAGGAGAAAAGCACATAAATGGGAACGGAGTAGGAGAAAAGGGAGGAGTAAACATGAAAAAGAAAACAAACCAGGAGAAAGGAAAGTGATAAACATAAAAAAGGAAAATAACCAGGAGGCAAGCAAAAAGAAAAAAGTGTAATAGGAAACGAAGAAGCAAAAAGGAGGGAGAAACACGTGAAATACGTTAAGCAGGAGAAAAACTAAAGAAAAACCTGCAAAAGGATGTGAAGGAGGACAAAAAGAGGAAGAGTAGAGGAAAAAAGGAAGGAAAATGGAGCTGATTAAGATGTAGAAAAGAAGGCGTATTCAGTATTACAAATCATTTTATATCCCTAGAGTAAGAGATCCTCGATGAAAGCAACAACCATCTTCGAATGCATTCAATGGGATTACGCTACAGTACGAGGAAAATTAAGATCCTCTGTAACTCCCAGGTATTTCTTGATACGCTAATGTGAGAAAACGAAGAATCAAAAGGCCAGGACTGAAGTGAGGTAAATATGTCATTATGTAATTATGTATGGGGCCAGTATGACAAAGTGTCCTTTGGCCTTGTCATTGATCAATTGCCAGTAATAATGACTATACATTACGTTATAGGTTCGCATAATTTGTCACACTCATATGAACCATTATCCAATATTCTGGTATAAAAGCAAAGCAACACAGACGTGCGGCACTCTCATTTAAATTCAAATTGAACTCGCACCAAATTAGTGAGTGTGGTTAAGCTCAATATTCTCCCCCAATACGGTGAAGAATTGAATGGCCCAGATCCAAAACTCGGAAAGTGCAATGACCAGCACTCATCAAAACGAGTTAAACTATAGAAATGTTCAGCATTATATATTTACAATATAGCTGCTTGGTTTCCCACACGATTCCATAAGGCATAACATACCCCTCAACAATTTATTAGCAAACATTTTCTTTTTACAATTTAAAATCCTGAGGTATTTTCTGATCAAAAATGTCAGGTGTTGGCACTCTTGTAAATATGGTGCTGCAATATGGCCACAGAGTCAGCAATGATCCTCAGCAAGAGTGACCAGGTTATGGTGAGCTTCTGGAACAGTTCCACAATCTCTCGATAGTGCCCCTGGCACCAAACAGCATTCCTCGCACATTTATGGTGCGATTCCTGTACCTATCTCCGTATTTTTCCCCAAAAGTACAGAACGCAATCTTCATAGATGGCCTTTTTCTCCTGGTCAACCCCTTTATCCTGATCTGGTGCATTTTGCTCAAATCGCATGGTTGGATAAAGAATATAGGCTTCTTTAGATGTTTTCGTAAATGCAACTATGTCAGCAAAACGGCTCCTCCCTTGAGAATCGAGTGCATGCACTTCCTCGGAGCATTCAAATCCCTTATGCTCAGGGTGTTGATGATTGAATGTTTAACTTTGTTATGTTTTCCGTTAATAAGCAGAGAATTAAAAGGACAATTTCCAAGTACATGACTTGGTGTTTCAGTATCCTTTGCACATTCTTAGAATGATTTGTTGTCTTCTTTGAACTGCACTGGGTGCCGAAGTTTGGTCTTAAATCAATGAAATGGCAAACTCCAGAATTGAAGTATTAGAAGCCATTGCTTAGTAATCTACTGCTCCATGTGCTTGCGGGGTGAGGTGAAGTGGCTGGAGGATGTGCCGACGGCCCGCCGTGTTATCTGCCTAGTCCAGGGGTTCGTAACCTGAGGGATGTGCCTCCCCTTAGGTGTGACTGTCCTCTATAATTTTGTAATATTTCCTTTCAGAATTTACACCAGTCTGAATGTAAAACATAAAGTTATAAGAGTTCAAAACTCAGCAATTCTAGGTTTGTGCCGTGTCTTGTGTGGGGTTTCGCTTAGGACACCAAGCTGGCTCATCAGCGGGCTCTTGGTGTCCCCGCCCGGACTGGCCGTGATAGCCAATACCTGTATACCACCTTTTTGAAAGCCTTTAAAGGGAGGTTATGACTGCTTGAGCTTTTAGTTCTCGGAGTAAAGAGTCGCAGGTGCGCTTCATAAAAAGGGAGGTAGCGCTCAGGTCGCTACTCCTGTGGGGGTCCGGGTGGGGACTCCAAGATCGCGCTGATGAGCCAGCTTGATGTCCTAGGTGAAACCCCACACAAGACACGGCACAAACCTAGAATTGCTGAGTTTTGATTCACTGGCCGTAAAAGCCAATATACCATCTTTTATAAGAGTTTCTTCTTTATACAAATTATTCTGATCACAACAATAGATCCTAATGAGACAGCTACAGCAATGGATTTCTTCAAGTAAGAATGCTTAGCATTTCTCTTTATTGAAAGGCATAATCTTCATGAGTGTAACAATGAATTTTTACAAGACCGTTTTTAATTATTTAAATTTACTCAACAGAACTTTGTCTCTATTACTTAAAGTAGAAAGTTGTTTCCTTATTATCTCCACTACTACCAAAGGTGTAAGTTACGGTCTTAAGAAAAAGATTTTCAAAGAAAATTAAGTACGGTACAGTGATGAATAATAGGGATGTAGCGGGAGAAAGTTCGCGCCAGATAGCGCTCGTGTAGTACTGGGTAAGCGCAAGGCGATCGTCTTATGTTTCTCCCAGTCAGCTGCGACGAAAGTGTAAATTGTGACCGAGTTTTCTAAGCTAAAGTAAATTATATCTTCTCTAATTTTACTCCAAGACTATATTAATTAATTCTATAGGTATATCTCCTAATATATGATAAACGATTTTTAGCGTTTAAGCGTTCAACAGCTGCAAAATGAGCTACGGACTAGAGGCACTAAAACCAACGGGAGGAAGGAAGAATTTATAGCCTACAGCGGTAATAACAAAATTCTAACACGCTTTATTATTCAAATAATGAATATGAGACAGCATGCTTTCTCCTAAAGATTACAATTACTAGAGTATTGTAGGCCTATATTGATAAATATATCTCCAAAAGACTTAAATCATAAATTGAGATTTAAATATTCACTTGCTCCCCCTGCTTACAGACTTCGATTCATGTATTTTTTTTAGGTTGATAGCTTACATGAAACTGTCGTGTTTTAAGGTAAACATAATCAAAGAAAGTTGATACCGGTAATTAAATGTGTACCTCGAAAATGCATCGCAACGTTTGGTTCTTATGTAATTTTGTCAATTTCGCAATAAGAATCGTTCCCTTACCCCTGGGAAAGGACTTGAGGGTACCATTTTTTTAAAGTTTGAGAATCCCTGCTTTAGGGCCACGAACTGTTTCCATTCATCTGACTATGTCTCAAGAATGTAGAAGTCAGTCGCTACCACATTCTCCGTCAGGCAGATGGAAGTTGACGATTAATTCCGATTTCAAGAAACCAACCATAATACGTTTGTGACTGTTAATGTTGCGACATTTATTCTTGAAGTATTTGACCGAGTAGCCTATTGATGTCTTTGAAAATGGGAGTCAGAAATGTTACTTGCATTTCTTCGTGTATATTGACGATTTCTTCCCGTACTTCAATGGAGATGATTTCTGCAGATTCCGATATTGTAGGCTTATCGTGATAATCCGGCAATTTTCTTGTGTATGGCCTCTTCCTAAATAATTACTTTTGTTGTGTTCGTGGTCCACGGAAAAAGCGGTAGAACAGCGCCCGGTTTTTATCTTGCTCTTTCACCTTCAAATAGGCCTACAAACGCATAAATTCAGTGGATGTTATCGAAATGTCTAATCAGTTTATAGGTACAAAATAGGAATTATTTTCCATTGTAAGTCACACTTATCCAACAGAGTTTTCGTGAAGTCATCGGGTTGTAAATTATGGAAACACACTTTAATATATTCGGTCAGATTTTTCTCACCGAAATGTTTCCTAAAAGCATGTGACCTTTTCTTCCTCATTTCTTTATTTTGTGGAAATTGGTGAAACGGAAACGGGCTGCCCTGATTTTTACAAAGTGGAACACTGCAATAGCTCGGCATAGTTACGAAAATAACAATTTAAACAACTTAAATTCGTGGATATTAGCGGCATGAGAACATAGGAGACAAATGAAGAGCGCCTTGCGCTTACCCAGTACAACAGCAGTGCGCTCTATCGGTGCTAGTTCTATACATCCCTATTATGTTAAATGTGGCTTCACATGCTACTTTGGTAGAGATGGAATTGAAAAATCGCAGTGTTTATTATGTGCCGAAATTCTTTGCAATGAGAATATGACGTCTGCCAATCTCAAGGAACATTTCAGTAAAGTTCACCCGGGGAGTTCTGGAGAGTCGCTGGAGTTTACTTAAGCAGAAGAGAGCTCGATTTCAAGCATCAGGTACGTTACCGATGTTAGGCTTTGTACGAGGGGTGTTCAAATGGAAAGGTACTGCGCCCGAAGAAACCCATCAGTACTTATATCCACAGCTCGAAAAAGGATTGCAGACATGTAAGTTACCCAGCTCACAAACTTACCATGCCTACTAAGTAAAATTGGGAATTTCAGGAACATACAGGATAAATATTATTCGTAAAGAAAATAGTACTACTAGAAAAGGTACAAATTTCTACTATCATTTACATTTAGAGCAAATTAAGAAACTCCAATCTCGAGGGGTGATAAGGTTTAATCTATAGTGAGCGCCTGTATCTATACCTCGTAGTACTATTTTCGACGATGACGACAATGAAAACGTTATCAGTTTAGATAAAAGTTGACTAAGTCGCTAAAAAGCGCCAGCCGTTTATTAAGCTAAAAAACAAGTATAAAAACTGGCTTCCTCCCTTAATATTGTGTCTCCCTGTCACTTCAACAAAAAATAACTGAAAAAATAAAGTAGCACGTGGCATTGATATAGTTAGGAAATGTGAAACGGCGTGTTACTAAGTATTGCCCAATTTTATACAGGTCCGCTTCAACTCTGAACCGTAGTTCCATATCTAATCAAAAATTATTCATGAACTATGTGCATATATACATTCTTTAAGAATCTCTCAAATTTTACACTTCATAATGTCGAAGATTAAATTTTCTTCCTCCAATAAGTCTTTCATCTACTCAATTTTCTTAAACATCAAATCCAAACATACACCGCAACTATCGTGTTGAAAGTAATAAATACTCGTCATAATCAATTGAACATAAGTGACAAACATTTAAGCTAAGCACTGTTCCTTTTTACCTTTATCTATATATCATGAAATACTGAAATAAGTTCTGAAATTCTTTACTGAGTTAACAATCTTCTGATAAACGTGAATACTGGACGTGCACGGCATTAACCTTCGTTTCCACACTCCTCCTTCGTAATTATACAACAATTACTTTCTCTCTTAAACACCCTGTATAGAATCTTCCTTCAATACACTCATATAACTTCACAATTATTGCAATCAATACTAGAAAAACTTAGAGACTCCTCAGCCTTCCTTCGTAAAATTACGTAACTCCTTTACGTTCATATCTCCTTAATTTGCACGGTAATTCAACTATAAACTTCCACTTCAATTCATATACTTCCTTTACTTTAACATTTCTCCTCTGTACTGATATAATTTCGCCTCGTGCTCATAATTCCATTTCTGCAATAAATCTCTGTACTTTCACTTTCTGATCACCCTGTGATTTAACTTTGTTAACTTTCTTTTTCACGTGTTTAAATTCAGCTTTACATTTAATTACAACTTTTCAAGAAATATCAGTAAATATTCATATTCTTAACAAAAGATATAAGTTTGACTTCTTTCCATGAATATATTTGTTTAACAAATTCATGTTTGCTTTTTAACGCTCTAAATCTCATTAGACATATGTGTATAAGCTTTTCGTAATACTTTCGTTCATAATAAATTTCTGACACTCGAATCAACATCATGAGTTGTCGAAATATTCTTTACACTTCGTGACGTTACTTCTTAAATATACTGTACTTAAATTTGCTCCAATAAACTTCATTTTATTACTTCAATTACAATCTTACTCCTTCTTTACTTCGTTCAACGTTCTATTCCTTTTAAATAGTTCACTCTACATTCTTTCAAATAATTTGCTTCATATTCCTCTAAACAATTCATTTATATTCCTTTAATATAATTAGTTTTAAGTTCCTCTGAACAATTCATTTATATTCCATCGCTGCGATAAAACAGATTTAATTAAATCAAATCTAACGCAAATATGAAACATATTACACGATTTTACTTTAATATAACCTTAGTATTAATAGCATCATCATGCCAAAATTTCGTCCAAGTGACTGAAATTTTCAAGAACAAGGCAAATAACTTCGTAGAAAAATACGAAAAATCACTATAACAAGATCTACACAAATTTAATTACTTTGACAAAATTATACGTTTTAAATAATGCAGTTAAAAATGCTGTTGAAAAATACTGTTAAAAATATGCGGTTGAAAAATATGCGGTTGAAAAATATGCGGTTGGTCAATTGGATAATCACAGAACATAACTACAATGCTACATGATAAAAGACAATTTCTTCACTACCTTGTGTGTTGTCTTCTGGACTGTTGAAAATACCTGCATCTCTCCTCCCAAACCAAACTTGTCGTGTTCCATAGCATCGCCCACAGCTATGAAGACCGGTTTGTGACTGAACCAGCTGGACTCGTGGTGAATGACCTCGCCGTGAACAGCTCCGCCAGCTCTCCGTCTCCCGTACACTGCATGTAGTCTGGCTTCGATTCTCCATCTCTTCAGAATAGACATCTGGGTTTCTTCAGAATAGACATCGGTTTTCTTCAGAATAGACATCACGGTGGAATATTGTCGTTTATGCAAGCGTTTTCCGTATCTCAAGATGTGTTAAAACTCTCGTAGAAAAGTATGAGTTTTGCTCGGTGATGTTGCACTTTGCGTAGATATTTTGTTGCGCCTTTCATGTTAGTGAATCTGGAATTCAACTGACATCCTTGTAGTCTTTACTTCCCTATGCTTTTGCTAGCACATGGTAATATCCATATTTCTGACAATATAATTAAGACCTCCCCGTTGCTGAATTTTAACTTGCATTTTCAATACAATGTTCAAATAAGCTTTTACACGTAGAAATACTGAATAGCGTCTCGTCGAAATGTTTCAAGCTATGTGGAACAACTTTGCATAAGCACTGCAATATATGGTTGTTGTGGTGTTTGAAGCCATATTTTCAGTGTTGCCTTAGTAAACAAGAGTTTAGTGCTTTTCAGTCGGTCAACACGAATGTACCCAAAAGAGATGGGTTATGCCCTAATCCTGAAATAAATTACATGAGATTAATAAAACACTAGGATGACCAGTTTCGATCGTCAAGCGATCATCATCAGATCCAATACACTTAGGCTATAAAATCTATGTTTGAAATACAGGTGAAAATATTTACAATATGTACAATTATTTAGTTGCAGTATTGGTACTGCAACTGTCAGTGTATGCTAAATGCAGTATATATGTTAGGTGAAATGCTAAATGGTGATGGCTATCCGGAGATTGTACTTTAGAGAGATTATATGGTTGTAAACTATGGTTAAACTATAAAATTTTAGGCTAACTACTTATCTGATTGTCTTCCGTACTACAGCTATTCGCAGTTTCCGTGTTCACTTGAACTCGCTGTGCGGTCGACTGCGGTGGTTATCTTAACGACTGGTTTTTCCCTGCCTTCCCCCCCTGTCCCTACGTGCTGTGGGGAGTGATCGCGATGTGTTTATGTGAGGTGTTGCCAACCTAGATAAGATGTATGTTATTGAATGAGGTGGATCTACAACTATTAAAGACCGTGGATTAGTCCTCGCCACGCGTGGAGCATAACCCATTCGAACTAAGCGTTGACGGTCTTATGAGGACGTCCCGGCACCTTTAATACTGCCTCTAATATGGGCCTTGGTTTATTGCAGAAGAAAAGTACATCGTACACCTGATCCAGATAACATTTACCTATTAAAAACCCCTAATTTCCCCCCCTTTTTTATCTAGCTTGGCTGTGTCGCTAAATTGTGTTTTGTTTCCGACAGGGTGTGTTTTTTAGTAGCGTGAAGAGGGGTGAGCTCTCCATGAACGTGTGTTCATTTAGATTGTTGGGATTGTTTCGTTTGGCTAGGTGTATCTCGATTGCTTCCTTTATGTCAAGAGCTCTGCCTTTCGATTCGTGATGGATTATTTTAAGGTCCGACTCTATGTTGGTAAAGCTATGCCCTGCGTCACACATATGTTCGCACACGGCTGAATGTGTTCCGTATCTTATCGCATTCCTATGTTCATTATAACGTGTGTCTACTCGCCTTCCACTCTGCCCGATGTAATTAGCTTGACAATCGGTGTCTTGGCACGTTATAGAATATACCCCTGACCTTGAATACGGGTCACGTTTATTTAGATTACTATTTAGGAGGTGCCTAGCGGTTGTGTTTTTCGTCGTGAAAGCTATCTTTATGCCTTGCTTTTTGAATAGGTTAGTGATTTTATATGTATTCGCATTCACATAGTTGAAACGCGCAAATTTTTTCTCATTACTGTCCGGTTTGGGAATCGTTTTATCTTTATTTTTATGTTTGGCTATAATTTGATTTATTTTGCTTGGCGAGAAGTTGTTTTCCTTTGCTATTTGCATAATAGTTCTTATTTCCTTATTATAGTTGTCTTTTGACATGGGTATGTTTAAAGCCCTGTGCACCATTGAATTGAAACCCGCTAGTTTGTGCGTACTGGGGTGATTAGACTGATTGTCGATTGCATGCGAGGTTTGTGTTGCTTTCCGGAATATGGAATATGAAAGGTCGTTGTCTTTACGTTCAATAGTTATATCGAGATAATTTATTTTCCGGTCTATTTCGGATTCCTTAGTGAATTTGATAGAATGGTGAATGCTATTAATGGATTGGAGAATTGTTTCTTCGCTTGTTAGTTCAGTATCGTAGATGCAAATTACATCATCTACGTATCTTTTCCATATTACTATTCCCTTTGTTGAAGTCTTTTCTAAGAACGCATTTTCTAGTGCATTGATGAAGATGTCAGCGATTAACCCACTTAGTGGCGATCCCATTGCTAGGCCTTCTCTCTGTGTGTATATTTTATTGTCGAATTGAAACACGTTTTGGGTGAGAACGACCCTCAGTAATCTCACAATCTCTTCAATTTCTTTTACCGAATTGTTGGATTTTAAGTTGTTTTCGATAGTGTTGATTGCTTCAATAATCGGAATATTGGTGTACATGTTAGTTACGTCGAAGGATACTAGCCTGAAGCTAGGTTTCATTTGTAGGGTGTTCAATGCTGTTACTAGTTCTGTTGTGTTCTTTACCGAGTTGTTTTTGTCGTTGGAAAGACGGCTTTTTTAAGATTTTTAGTAACTCTTTGCTGATTTTGTAATTAGGGGCATTCCTACAATTGACTATTGGTCTCATTGGGCATTCCTTTTTGTGTATTTTTGGTTGTCCCCTCAATGACGGTATTTTCGGGTTCATGTTTATTAGTTTTGATTTTTCAGCTTTGGTCAGTATGTATTCTGTTTCTTTTAGCGCACTTTTTATTTGTTTTTGGAATTTGTTGGTGGGGTCTTTTGTTAATTCCTTGATTTCGTTGTTGTTTAGGAATTCGACTGTTTTTTCAATGTATTCTGTTTTGTTCAAAATTACTGTAGTGTTTCCCTTATCTGCTTTTGTGATGATTAAGTCATGTTCTTTTATTTTTTGTTTCAACGACTTTATTTCTTTGATTTGTTTGTTGTTTTGAATGTTATTGCTATCGCCCTCTCGTTTGAGGATTTTTTTGGCTTCGTTGGTGGCGAGATTTTTGGTTAATTCCCTGTCTTCTGCTGGGAGCTTGTGACTGGCTATCTCAATATCTGTGATTAACTGTTTTATATTGTGGTTCGTGTGTGCGTCTGTGCAGTTGTATTTCAAACCTTTGTCTAACATATTCATTTCACCTTGAGAAAAGGTTACGTTCGTTCTGTTGTTTACTCTGCTGTGGAAATTGAATTCATTGTTATTCGTGTGTTGTTCGTTAGATTGATGGTTCTGTGTTTCTCCTAGTTTTCTTAATTTATTTTCTAGCGTTTCATGCTTCCTCGTTGCTCTGATTTTGATGGTGTCATGTAGGTGTTCGGTGAAGCTGTCCCATTGGGCTGCGTGCCAGAAATTACTTAGTTGCAATTGAATGTCGTATAATTGTTGGTTAATTTTTTGCTTTCTTATGTATGCAAATCTTAATTCGTTTTTTATCCAAAGCGCTTTGGCTTGTTTAGTTGAAATGATCGAGGCTGGTGTGTTCGGTACGGTTTTAATTGGTACGTATTTAGGGGTGAGGTTTAGTTCTATACATTTTTTGTTGAACCAAATTGACTTGTCTAAATTCATGAGTTTAAGCCTGAGTGATTTGAATTTCTTGGCTTCACGATTTGCCTGACTAGCCGTGAACATTGTGGTGTTTGAAGCCATATTTTCAGTGTTGCCTTAGTAAACAAGAGTTTAGTGCTTTTCAGTCGGTCAACACGAATGTACCCAAAAGAGATGGGTTATGCCCTAATCCTGAAATAAATTACATGAGATTAATAAAACACTAGGATGACCAGTTTCGATCGTCAAGCGATCATCATCAGATCCAATACACTTAGGCTATAAAATCTATGTTTGAAATACAGGTGAAAATATTTACAATATGTACAATTATTTAGTTGCAGTATTGGTACTGCAACTGTCAGTGTATGCTAAATGCAGTATATATGTTAGGTGAAATGCTAAATGGTGATGGCTATCCGGAGATTGTACTTTAGAGAGATTATATGGTTGTAAACTATGGTTAAACTATAAAATTTTAGGCTAACTACTTATCTGATTGTCTTCCGTACTACAGCTATTCGCAGTTTCCGTGTTCACTTGAACTCGCTGTGCGGTCGACTGCGGTGGTTATCTTAACGACTGGTTTTTCCCTGCCTTCCCCCCCTGTCCCTACGTGCTGTGGGGAGTGATCGCGATGTGTTTATGTGAGGTGTTGCCAACCTAGATAAGATGTATGTTATTGAATGAGGTGGATCTACAACTATTAAAGACCGTGGATTAGTCCTCGCCACGCGTGGAGCATAACCCATTCGAACTAAGCGTTGACGGTCTTATGAGGACGTCCCGGCACCTTTAATACTGCCTCTAATATGGGCCTTGGTTTATTGCAGAAGAAAAGTACATCGTACACCTGATCCAGATAACATTTACCTATTTACCTATTTACCTATTTACCTATTTACCTATTAAAGCCAAAGCAAAATAAATCAAATTATAGCCAAACATAAAAATAAAGATAAAACGATTCCCAAACCGGACAGTAATGAGAAAAAATTTGCGCGTTTCAACTATGTGAATGCGAATACATATAAAATCACTAACCTATTCAAAAAGCAAGGCATAAAGATAGCTTTCACGACGAAAAACACAACCGCTAGGCACCTCCTAAATAGTAATCTAAATAAACGTGACCCGTATTCAAGGTCAGGGGTATATTCTATAACGTGCCAAGACACCGATTGTCAAGCTAATTACATCGGGCAGAGTGGAAGGCGAGTAGACACACGTTATAATGAACATAGGAATGCGATAAGATACGGAACACATTCAGCCGTGTGCGAACATATGTGTGACGCAGGGCATAGCTTTACCAACATAGAGTCGGACCTTAAAATAATCCATCACGAATCGAAAGGCAGAGCTCTTGACATAAAGGAAGCAATCGAGATACACCTAGCCAAACGAAACAATCCCAACAATCTAAATGAACACACGTTCATGGAGAGCTCACCCCTCTTCACGCTACTAAAAAACACACCCTGTCGGAAACAAAACACAATTTAGCGACACAGCCAAGCTAGATAAAAAAGGGGGGGAAATTAGGGGGTTTTTAATAGGTAAATGTTATCTGGATCAGGTGTACGATGTACTTTTCTTCTGCAATAAACCAAGGCCCATATTAGAGGCAGTATTAAAGGTGCCGGGACGTCCTCATAAGACCGTCAACGCTTAGTTCGAATGGGTTATGCTCCACGCGTGGCGAGGACTAATCCACGGTCTTTAATAGTTGTAGATCCACCTCATTCAATAACATACATCTTATCTAGGTTGGCAACACCTCACATAAACACATCGCGATCACTCCCCACAGCACGTAGGGACAGGGGGGGAAGGCAGGGAAAAACCAGTCGTTAAGATAACCACCGCAGTCGACCGCACAGCGAGTTCAAGTGAACACGGAAACTGCGAATAGCTGTAGTACGGAAGACAATCAGATAAGTAGTTAGCCTAAAATTTTATAGTTTAACCATAGTTTACAACCATATAATCTCTCTAAAGTACAATCTCCGGATAGCCATCACCATTTAGCATTTCACCTAACATATATACTGCATTTAGCATACACTGACAGTTGCAGTACCAATACTGCAACTAAATAATTGTACATATTGTAAATATTTTCACCTGTATTTCAAACATAGATTTTATAGCCTAAGTGTATTGGATCTGATGATGATCGCTTGACGATCGAAACTGGTCATCCTAGTGTTTTATTAATCTCATGTAATTGATTTCAGGATTAGGGCATAACCCATCTCTTTTGGGTACATTCGTGTTGACCGACTGAAAAGCACTAAACTCTTGTTTACTAAGGCAACACTGAAAATATGGCTTCAAACACCACAATGTTCACGGCTAGTCAGGCAAATCGTGAAGCCAAGAAATTCAAATCACTCAGGCTTAAACTCATGAATTTAGACAAGTCAATTTGGTTCAACAAAAAATGTATAGAACTAAACCTCACCCCTAAATACGTACCAATTAAAACCGTACCGAACACACCAGCCTCGATCATTTCAACTAAACAAGCCAAAGCGCTTTGGATAAAAAACGAATTAAGATTTGCATACATAAGAAAGCAAAAAATTAACCAACAATTATACGACATTCAATTGCAACTAAGTAATTTCTGGCACGCAGCCCAATGGGACAGCTTCACCGAACACCTACATGACACCATCAAAATCAGAGCAACGAGGAAGCATGAAACGCTAGAAAATAAATTAAGAAAACTAGGAGAAACACAGAACCATCAATCTAACGAACAACACACGAATAACAATGAATTCAATTTCCACAGCAGAGTAAACAACAGAACGAACGTAACCTTTTCTCAAGGTGAAATGAATATGTTAGACAAAGGTTTGAAATACAACTGCACAGACGCACACACGAACCACAATATAAAACAGTTAATCACAGATATTGAGATAGCCAGTCACAAGCTCCCAGCAGAAGACAGGGAATTAACCAAAAATCTCGCCACCAACGAAGCCAAAAAAATCCTCAAACGAGAGGGCGATAGCAATAACATTCAAAACAACAAACAAATCAAAGAAATAAAGTCGTTGAAACAAAAAATAAAAGAACATGACTTAATCATCACAAAAGCAGATAAGGGAAACACTACAGTAATTTTGAACAAAACAGAATACATTGAAAAAACAGTCGAATTCCTAAACAACAACGAAATCAAGGAATTAACAAAAGACCCCACCAACAAATTCCAAAAACAAATAAAAAGTGCGCTAAAAGAAACAGAATACATACTGACCAAAGCTGAAAAATCAAAACTAATAAACATGAACCCGAAAATACCGTCATTGAGGGGACAACCAAAAATACACAAAAAGGAATGCCCAATGAGACCAATAGTCAATTGTAGGAATGCCCCTAATTACAAAATCAGCAAAGAGTTACTAAAAATCTTAAAAAAGCCGTCTTTCCAACGACAAAAACAACTCGGTAAAGAACACAACAGAACTAGTAACAGCATTGAACACCCTACAAATGAAACCTAGCTTCAGGCTAGTATCCTTCGACGTAACTAACATGTACACCAATATTCCGATTATTGAAGCAATCAACACTATCGAAAACAACTTAAAATCCAACAATTCGGTAAAAGAAATTGAAGAGATTGTGAGATTACTGAGGGTCGTTCTCACCCAAAACGTGTTTCAATTCGACAATAAAATATACACACAGAGAGAAGGCCTAGCAATGGGATCGCCACTAAGTGGGTTAATCGCTGACATCTTCATCAATGCACTAGAAAATGCGTTCTTAGAAAAGACTTCAACAAAGGGAATAGTAATATGGAAAAGATACGTAGATGATGTAATTTGCATCTACGATACTGAACTAACAAGCGAAGAAACAATTCTCCAATCCATTAATAGCATTCACCATTCTATCAAATTCACTAAGGAATCCGAAATAGACCGGAAAATAAATTATCTCGATATAACTATTGAACGTAAAGACAACGACCTTTCATATTCCATATTCCGGAAAGCAACACAAACCTCGCATGCAATCGACAATCAGTCTAATCACCCCAGTACGCACAAACTAGCGGGTTTCAATTCAATGGTGCACAGGGCTTTAAACATACCCATGTCAAAAGACAACTATAATAAGGAAATAAGAACTATTATGCAAATAGCAAAGGAAAACAACTTCTCGCCAAGCAAAATAAATCAAATTATAGCCAAACATAAAAATAAAGATAAAACGATTCCCAAACCGGACAGTAATGAGAAAAAAAAATTTGCGCGTTTCAACTATGTGAATGCGAATACATATAAAATCACTAACCTATTCAAAAAGCAAGGCATAAAGATAGCTTTCACGACGAAAAACACAACCGCTAGGCACCTCCTAAATAGTAATCTAAATAAACGTGACCCGTATTCAAGGTCAGGGGTATATTCTATAACGTGCCAAGACACCGATTGTCAAGCTAATTACATCGGGCAGAGTGGAAGGCGAGTAGACACACGTTATAATGAACATAGGAATGCGATAAGATACGGAACACATTCAGCCGTGTGCGAACATATGTGTGACGCAGGGCATAGCTTTACCAACATAGAGTCGGACCTTAAAATAATCCATCACGAATCGAAAGGCAGAGCTCTTGACATAAAGGAAGCAATCGAGATACACCTAGCCAAACGAAACAATCCCAACAATCTAAATGAACACACGTTCATGGAGAGCTCACCCCTCTTCACGCTACTAAAAAACACACCCTGTCGGAAACAAAACACAATTTAGCGACACAGCCAAGCTAGATAAAAAAGGGGGGGAAATTAGGGGGTTTTAATAGGTAAATGTTATCTGGATCAGGTGTACGATGTACTTTTCTTCTGCAATAAACCAAGGCCCATATTAGAGGCAGTATTAAAGGTGCCGGGACGTCCTCATAAGACCGTCAACGCTTAGTTCGAATGGGTTATGCTCCACGCGTGGCGAGGACTAATCCACGGTCTTTAATAGTTGTAGATCCACCTCATTCAATAACATACATCTTATCTAGGTTGGCAACACCTCACATAAACACATCGCGATCACTCCCCACAGCACGTAGGGACAGGGGGGGAAGGCAGGGAAAAACCAGTCGTTAAGATAACCACCGCAGTCGACCGCACAGCGAGTTCAAGTGAACACGGAAACTGCGAATAGCTGTAGTACGGAAGACAATCAGATAAGTAGTTAGCCTAAAATTTTATAGTTTAACCATAGTTTACAACCATATAATCTCTCTAAAGTACAATCTCCGGATAGCCATCACCATTTAGCATTTCACCTAACATATATACTGCATTTAGCATACACTGACAGTTGCAGTACCAATACTGCAACTAAATAATTGTACATATTGTAAATATTTTCACCTGTATTTCAAACATAGATTTTATAGCCTAAGTGTATTGGATCTGATGATGATCGCTTGACGATCGAAACTGGTCATCCTAGTGTTTTATTAATCTCATGTAATTTATTTCAGGATTAGGGCATAACCCATCTCTTTTGGGTACATTCGTGTTGACCGACTGAAAAGCACTAAACTCTTGTTATATATGGTTGTACTGTTCCGTTCTGCTTTATATATTGTAGCTTGCTCCTAAGTTACTGTAAGTTCTGGAATTGCACTCTTCCTTGCTTCCAACTTTTATGAACTGTAGCACTATTATAAGAAAACTCGTTTCTGCTCGAGGTCTTGTCTCGTTCAAATCTCAAATTGGAAAGAACTCTCCCGTCCTGTGCTCCGCAGTCCTCAAGTTCCAGTCTCTCTGCCTCTCCTCTCGTGGTGTGACGTAACTCCTACCACCTCTCCTCACTTCAGTCCGCAGTTCGACCTTCGTCTATTCCCCTCTCATGACGTAACTCTCGCTTCAAGTGGCGTGATGTTTCTCGTAATATGGACCTCCCACATTCATATAATGGAATACATGTTCATCTTTAAATCATTCCTACTTTCTTGCCTTTTATAAATTGCATAAGATCTATAGTATTTCACTCATTTCCATACAGTTTTTCCCATATTTCTCGAATTTTTAATAAATAAAAATTTTCATCCACTCATTTATTTTCTGGGGTCTTGGTTCATCTCCAGATCAGTTCTTGAGTAATGACTTTCAATAAATTCTGGCGCATTTCCCCGTTGCTAATTTAAAGTAAAGTAAAGCCTGTACTTTCTTTATTACCAGTAATTTCTCTGTTCTTGAGACTGAATTTATTTATTTTACTGTATCTGTGGGTAAAATCTTTTCAATTTGGAATGGTTGAATTTTCCAATGGATCTATTATCTTCCACTCTTACAATTTTATAGCAATTATTTCCGTAGACTGTATCTACTTTGAACGGTCTTCTGAACAGGTTACTGAATTTCATATACACTTTCTTCAGTACGTCAGCTTTCACAGGAATCCTGACTAATACAAGGTCACCTTCTCGTAGCGGTCCACTGAATTTCTTCCCTTCTAAACGTTTTAATCTCTTCTCAGCCGCTTTGTTCAACTGGATCCTCGCTTCTTCGATTCTCTGGTCCATCGGTGGTTCGTTATCTTCCGGAATATTGAAGATTCCGTTCCATGGTCGTACGGGTTTCTCTTCAAAATGCAACATGACTGGAATATCGTTGGTGCTCTCATGTCTCGTATTAGTGATGCAAAATTCCACTAGTGGAACAATCTTTACCCAATCTGCACTATACAAGCGAATGTACTTTGAAAATTCCAGCATTGTTCTTTCAATAGGATTCGTCTCTGGGCTTCGAACTGATGAAAATAGGTGAACAATATCCAACCTATCCATCGCTCCCTGAAATTCTGCAGAAGTGAATTGTGTTCCATGGTCTGTTAATAGTCTCTCTGGTTTTCCCAACTTTGGAATAATGTTCCTCTCCAGGTGATATAAAACATTCCTCGTTGTTGCTTTCTGCATGGGATTGAGCATTGCAATCTTGGAGAATACATCCATTGTAACTAACACATACTGGTTTCCTCTGTCTCCTTTCGGTGCTGGTCCAAAAATATCCTGACTAAACAATTCCAATGGTTTCGTCGGAATAATCGCTTTAGGTCTCTCCTTCAATAGTTCAGAATTATATTTATTCTTCTGGCACAATTCACAAGATCTGATCACTGTGGTTATGGATTCTCTCATATTTATCCAGTAGAATTTTTCTAACATGGTATAGTATGTTTTGTCAACTCCTCCGTGGCCTATACTTTTGTGTACTAACCAAATTAGTGGCACAATACGTTCTGGTGGAATAGCAACTCGTACTTTCGTATGTCTGGCATCAATGTATTTACATACAGTTTCTCCCACGAGAATATAGTGTCTAGCTTTCCTTCTCGTTTCTAAGTATGAGACGTGCCTCCTTGTCATTCTCCCTGACAAAAATCGATAAATGTTCCTGAATGGTGCATGCTTCTTTTGAAAAAGAGGAATTCATCTCAGCTTATCCAGCGTTTCCTGATCTTCTGCATCTGTCTGTTTTTGTCTTTCACGACTTTCTCAGGAATCGGATGTCTGGAAAGAATATCTGCTAGTAGGTTGTCTTTTCCAGGTACATGAACTATCGTGGCATTAAATTGTTGCAAAAACATGGTCCATCTGGTCATCCTATCGCTTGACAAGTCTGACTTCAACATGAATTCTAGTGCTTTATGATCCGTTCTGATTATGACCTTGTGTCCCAGCAATAATTTCTTCCAATTTTGTAGAGCATTTATGACGGCTAAAGCTTCAAGCTCCGTCGTGAAGTAATTCAGCTCGTGCGTGCGTAACTTCCTACTGCTGAATGAAATATAGTGAGGATTTCCATCTTGATCCTTCTGATATAAGACTGCACTAATACCAACTCGTGAAGCGTCCGTTTCTATGATGAATGTTGTTTCAAAATCTGGGTACTCCAACTTGATGTTATCTCTGAGCATTTCCTTTGCTTGAATAAAGGCATTCTCAGCAGCTGCATCCCATTTCCATCTATTGTTCTTCTTTAGAAGCTCATGTAGAGGTGCCATGATTTCTGAATAACGTGGACAATGACTACTGAAAAACTGACAAAGACCCGCAAAAGCTCTGATGTCTTTGATTTTCTTGGGTGTTGGAAATTTCAAAATCGCTTCAATCTTGTCTTCATTCGGATGGTAACCCAATCTGTCTATAGTATGCCCAAGAAAGTTGATCTTTTCTTGAAAGAAATGACATTTATCCAATTTCACCTTGATGTTTGCGCTTCTGAGGTTATCAAATAGCTTCGTCAAATGCATGAAATGTTGCTCTGGTGTCTCTGAAGATATGATGATATCATCCACGTAGCAAATAGCAAATTGTCATTTAGACTTTCACGGCCCGTGTTATTATTCATAATGTTGAATTTTGGGCTTATGCCGTGTTTTATTATATTGCAATTCGACGCGTTTCGAAAGAAAGACGATGAAAGACATGGTTTCTTTCGAAACGCGTCGAATTGCAATATAATAAAACACGGCATAAGCCCAAAATTCAACATTATGAAAAATAGCAAATTGTTTCACTTCTTCACTCAACTTGTCATCCAAGGCTCTGATAAGTGCTGGACTTGAATTTACCAATCCATATGGTACTCTTTGGTATACATAACAGGTTTGATTGAACATGAATCCTGTATAACATTTGCTGTCTTCTGTAAGCTCTATTTGATGAAATGCTGCAGTTAAATCAATCACTGAGAAACAGGTTTTATTCTTGAATCTCCTCAGTAGTTCTCTAATTTTCGGTGGCCTGTCGAATTCTTTCAGCAGAAGAGTATTTATGCCCCTGGCATCTAAACATAGTCTAAGACTACCATCTGCTTTCTTCACAACAGTAAGTGGATTTAAATAAGGAGTGGCTTGCTTTCTTATAATCCCTTCTCTTTCCATGCCTTTTATGAGCTCTGTCACTTCAGCTTGATACTTCTCCGGAATTGGATACAATTTCTTCTGAAAAGGTGTGTCATCAGCGAGCTTAATCTGATATTTATATCCTCTTATAATGCCTGGCTTGTTATCAAAAATGTCTGCATAAGTCGTGACCAATTCTTCCAATTTCTCCCTCTGATCTTCAAAATTCTCAATCTTTCTGCCATAGTGAGGTATTCCTTCTGCTTCAACTTCCATAACAATCTTCACAAGATTTTCTTCTGTAGTTTCGTCAATCAAACTACACTCATTCTCATCCTTCGTCGTATCCTCTGATTGATGTAGGCCTTCATTAAATCTTATGACTCCATTTCGTAAATCGATCACAGCTCCAGTCTTAGTTATAAAATCAATGCCTAAAATAGCATCAAAATTTATCAGGCTCAAGACTATGAATATCTGCTCATAACTGTATTCATTTATAGAGAATTCCATTAGTGCTTGGACTTTACATTTCATGGTCTTGTCGTTAAATACGCCCCTGACTTTAATAGTTGAAACGGGCATTGCTATCAGTGAATTTCCATCCTTCAATCTGTGAAAACAGTTCTCTGATAAAATTGATGCTGTTGCTCCCGTATCTAGTAGTGTTCTCATGCATTCTCCTTCTGATATGATTTCTATAATCGGTAACTTCGCTACTCTGTCTGTTTTCATCTCTTCTCTCTCATACAGGAGATCTTCATTCGTGGCTTCATACAACTCATTAATCTGGATTTCATGTCTGGTTACGGTGCTGTTTTCTTCTCCTTTTACATTTTGGAATTTGACGTTTTTTTGTGCCCCTCCTGGGTCTTCATTCCTTCTGTCTCTGCTTGTTCCAGGTTGAGGTTCTTGATTCAGGTTATGCTGTTCCTGATTTTGGTCTCTCGCGTTCCTTTCTCTGAGATTCCTTAGGTATTCCTGACTATCTCTTTCCCTGTCATCATAATACCTTCTTACATTGTTATTATTCCTCCAACCTTGATTTTGTTGACTTTGCTGTTGTTGCTGTCTTGAATAATTATTCGTGTTTCTCCAGTTCTGATATCCCCGATATCCATAATTATTCGTAGGGTTATTTCGATTATAATATCCCTCTCTACGATAATCATTGTTCCTGGTGTAATAGTTATTCCTCCATCTTTGATTTTCATATGGCCTTCCTTCTCTAGGTCTCTGATAATCTGGTCGAAATCGATTCTGTCCATACATCCTGGATCTCGTTGGACCTACTCCATTTTTGTTCTCCTCTGTTTGCTGCATTTGATCGATGTGTATGGTGTGAATTTCTCTCGGTTCCTGGTTTCTACCTCTCTGGTTTTGATTTCCAGTTGAGTTGGTGGACACATTAGACGTGTGATCCAGTCTCCTCAAAATTTCTGCCATACTTTCTAGAGTTTTCACGTTTGCCGAAATGAGGTGCCTCCTAACTTCCGTTGGTAGCTGGCATGAAATAGCGTGAACCAAGTCTTCTTCCGCCAAAGGGGGTTGCAAATACTGCAAGCGTGCTAATTGTTTCGTGAAGAAACTTGCGTATTTCGTTGGACTAGAATATGCATACTTCTTAGAATAAATTTCTGCTCGTATACCTTGTTGAAGTTCCTTGCTCCAAAATCGTTTCGGCAGAGCTATAGCAAATTCTTCAAATGTTTGATACGTGTATCTGAAAGCTCTGTGCCGTACTAACGCTTCTGAATCCAAGTATTTTTCCACGATCCTCATATGTCTTTCACGAGGTATCCTATTGTCTTCTAAATACGACCTCATGTCTCTCAGAAATTCTACTGCAGTAATATTGCCTACTCCGCTGAATTTGTTCGGTTTCTCATCATTATTCTTGATTACGATGACATTGGCATTTGACCTACTTTGATGAGGTTCAAAATCTCCTCCAAATTCCCCTATTTCAGTTTGAAATGGCTCTCGACTGAAGTTAAAATTGGACTTCGGAATTTGCTGTTGACTAATCTCGCTTTCCTTATCCTCTTCTATCCTGTCTGTCCTAGCCTCTAATCTCCTTATTTCTTCTTTCAATTTTTCATCTCTTGCTTGAAAAAATCTCGTCAAGTCCTTTCTGATGTCCTCCCTGACTTCGGTTCTCAACGTAGATGAAAATGTAGAATCTCCTATCGTAAGTGACCTTAATTGCTGTTCTATCTCGCTGGTATCCTTATCCTGCTTTGATCGAATTTTCGCTAGTTCTATGCTTATCTCATCGACCGTACATTTAATTTTGTCAAATTCGTTTGGGTTAGTTAAATCTGTTTTATTAACAATCTCTGTCAGCGTGGCTACGTTATTAACTTGTAATGTATCTATCCGCTTAGATAGATCTTCCCGTACCTTGCTAACATTAATATTGGAACATAACTCTACAGCTTTAATGTCATTTGCTAATTTATGGTGTATTTCTGATATGATTTGAGTTGTGGCTGTTACGACCTCCTCCTTCATGTCCGTAACTGCCTTTACAATGGAAGCATTTATATCTACATTTATACCCTCTTCAATCAGTTTACTTTGACCTTCCAACTTGACCTGAAATTCACCAACAGTGCCATTTAGATTGTCAAGTTGCTCCTTGAGTTTGTTCTGGGCCCCTGAAATGTGTATATGATGAGTGTTATTTTCTTCCTTAATTGAGCTCACGCTAGCCTGTAGTTTCTGTTCTAGTTCTATCATGTGATTACTGTTAGCTAATTGGATTTCTATCACTTTTCCTGCCATGTCCTATTTGACTTGATCAAATGAAGCTTTTAATTCTTCCTGTGCATTACCTGCCTTTTCAAAAATTATCTGAACTTTTTCCTGATTTTTCCTGACCTCCTCCTGTGCTTTTTCCTGATTTTTCCTAACCTCCTCATGTATTTTCCTAGCTTCCTCCTGTGCTGCTCTTATTTCGGCTTGGATCTTTCTATCTTCTAATCTAGCCTGCTCCTGACTTAACCTGTCCTCCTCGCGAGCTTTTTCCTGAGCTAATCTTATCTCTGCTCTTATCCTATTTGCCTCTTCCAAAGCCAACTTGGCTTCTTCTCTTTCCTTCTCTCTAGCTAGTCTATCTTCCTTTCTGGCCTTCTCTAAAGCTAACTTAACTTCTTCCTGTGCTTTTTCCTGATTTTTCTTGACCTCCTCATGTATTTTCCTAGCTTCTTCCTGTGCTAATGTTATACTAGCCGTAGTAAGTGTTTGAGCAACTGATAACTCTGCCTTGACTTCTGATTTTACAGTAGCTACTGATTTCTGAATCTCGGTTTTCAACTGTTTAATGTTGTTATGTGTCAATTGGTGGAGGTCTTCAAGGTCTTTGGTCAACGTACTTTGACCTTCCTTCATGGTTTCAAGCATCGTTCGAATGAACGTCATAACATTCGTTGACATAATTCTTCTTTTCTTGAGAATTAGGGAAGTATCGACTACAAAAATTACCAGTGAATATCCAGATTGACCAACGCATGCATTTTATACCAGTGATGGAATATATAGAACATCTTAATCCTACTTACATCTATTTTAATCGCGAGGTATCTCGTATATCTCATTGTCCCATTTTACTGAACTGACATCGCTTCATTCTATCATCTCACTTAACCTATGTTTAACAACATGAATTTACTATTACATGACAAATGTCGTTAGCTGGTTTAAAAATTATGCCTCACAACTATAGTGTACTCCACTAATCTGCTGATGTTGTGTTCATCTCAACAATCATTAAATTTGGGATCGGCATTTTTCTTTTCAAAACTAATATGGCCTCACTCTCGAGTACTTCCAAACTTCTTCTCTCGAGTGCTCTTTCGAATGCACTTCGAATGCTTTTCGAATGCCTTTCGAGTGCCCCACGGATGGCACGCCATTTAAATAATATCATCTATATGCGCCCGAAGAACCCATCAGTACTTATATCCACAGCTCGAAAAAGGATTGCAGACATGTAAGTTACCCAGCTCAAAAACTTACCATGCCTACTAAGTAAAATTGGGAATGTCAGGAACATACAGGATAAATATTATTCGTAAAGAAAATAGTACTACTAGACAAGATACAAATTTCTACTATCATTTACATTTAGAGCAAATTGAGAAACTCCAATCTCGAGGGGTGATAAGGTTTAATCTATAGTGAGCGCCTGTATCTATACCTCGTAGTACTATTTTCGACGATGACGACAATGAAAACGTTATCAGTTTAGATAAAAGTTGACTAAGTCGCTAAAAAGCGCCAGCCGTTTATTAAGCTAAAAAACAAGAATAAAAACTGGCTTCCTCCCTTAATATTGTGTCTCCCTGACACTTCAACAAAAATAACTGAAAAAATAAAGTAGCACGTGGCATTGATATAGTTAGGAAATGTGAAACGGCGTGTTACTAAGTATTGCCCTATTTTATACAGGTCCGCTTCAACTCTGAACCGTAGTTCCATATCTAATCAAAAATTATTCATGAACTATGTGCATATATACATTCTTTAAGAATCTCTCAAATTTTACACTTCATAATGTCGAAGATTAAATTTTCTTCCTCCAATAAGTCTTTCATCTACTCAATTTTCTTAAACATCAAATCCAAACATACACCGCAACTATCGTGTTGAAAGTAATAAATACTCGTCATAATCAATTGAACATAAGTGACAAACATTTAAGCTAAACACTGTTCCTTTTTACCTTTATCTATATATCATGAAATACTGAAATAAGTTCTGAAATTCTTTACTGAGTTAACAATCTTCTGATAAACGTGAATACTGGACGTGCACGGCATTAACCTTCGTTTCCACACTCCTCCTTCATAATTATACAACAATTACTTTCTCTCTTAAACACCCTGTTTAGAATCTTCCTTCAATACACTCACATAACTTCACAATTATTGCAATCAATACTAGAAAAACTTAGAGACTCCTCAGCCTCCCTTCGTAAAATTACGTAACTCCTTTACGTTCATATCTCCTTAATTTGCACGGTAATTCAACTATAAACTTCCACTTCAATACATATACTTCCTTTACTTTAACATTTCTCCTCTATACTGATATAATTTCGCCTCGTGCTCATAATTCCATTTCTGCAATAAATCTCTGTACTTTCACTTTCTGATCACCCTGTGATTTAACTTTGTTAACTTTCTTTTTCACGTGTTTAAATTCAGCTTTACATTTAATTACAACTTTTCAAGAAATATCAGTAAATATTCATATTCTTAACAAAAGATATAAGTTTGTCTTCTTTCCATTAATATATTTGTTTAACAAATTCATGTTTGCTTTTTAACGCTCTAAATCTCATTAGACATATGTGTATAAGCTTTTCGTAATACTTTCGTTCATAATAAATTTCTGACACTCGAATCAACATCATGAGTTGTCGAAATATTCTTTACACTTCGTGACGTTACTTCTTAAATATACTGTACTTAAATTTGCTCCAATAAACTTCATTTTATTACTTCAATTACAATCTTACTCCTTCTTTACTTCGTTCAACGTTCTATTCCTTTTAAATAGTTCACTCTACATTCTTTCAAATAATTTGCTTCATATTCCTCTAAACAATTCATTTATATTCCTTTAATATAATTAGTTTTAAGTTCCTCTGAACAATTCATTTATATTCCATCGCTGCGATAAAACAGATTTAATTAAATTAAATCTAACGCAAATATGAAACATATTATACGATTTTACTTTAATATAACCTTAGTATTAATAGCATCATCATGCCAAAATTTCGTCCACGTGACTGAAATTTTCAAGAACAAGGCAAATAACTTCGTAGAAAAATACGAAAAATCACTATAACAAGATCTGCACAAATTTAATTAATTTGACAAAATTATACATTTTAAATAATGCAGTTAAAAATGCTGTTGAAAAATACTGTTAAAAATATGCGGTTGAAAAATATGCGGTTGGTCAATTGGATAATCACAGAACATAACTACAATTCTACATGATAAAAGACAATTTCTTCACTACCTTGTGTGTTGGCTTCTGGACTGTTGAAAATACCTGCATCTCTACTCCCAAACCAAACTTGTCGTGTTCCATAGCATCGCCCACAGCTATGAAGACCGGTTTGTGACTGAACCAGCTGGACTCGTGGTGAATGACCTCGCCGTGAACAGCTCCGCCAGCTCTCCGTCTCCCGTACACTGCAAGTAGTCTGGCTTCGATTCTCCATCTCTTCAGAATAGACATCTGGGTTTCTTCAGAATAGACATCGGGTTTCTTCAGAATAGACATCGGTTTTCTTCAGAATAGACATCACGGTGGAATATTGTCGTTTATGCAAGCGTTTTCCGTATCTCAAGATGTGTTAAAACTCTCGTAGAAAAGTATGAGTTTTGCTCGGTGATGTTGCGCTTTGCGTAGGTATTTTGTTGCGCCTTTCATGTTAGTGAATCTGGAATTCAACTGACATCCTTGTAGTCTTTACTTCCCTATGCTTTTGCTTAGCACATGGTAATATCCATATTTCTGACAATATAATTAAGACCTCCCCGTTGCTGACTTTTAACTTGTATTTTCAATACAATGTTCAAATAAGCTTTTACACGTAGAAATACTGAATAGCTTCTCGTCGAAATGTTTCAAGCTATGTGGAACAACTTTGCATAAGCACTGCAATATATGGTTGTACTGTTCCGTTCTGCTTTATATATTGTAGCTTGCTCCTAAGTTACTGTAAGTTCTGGAATTACACTCTTCCTTGCTTCCAACTTTTATGAACTGTAGCACTATTATAAGAAAACTCGTTTCTGCTCGAGGTCTTGTCTCGTTCAAATCTCAAATTGGAAAGAACTCTCCCGTCCTGTGCTCCGCAGTCCTCAAGTTCCAGTCTCTCTGCCTCTCCTCTCGTGGTGTGACGTAACTCCTACCACCTCTCCTCACTTCAGTCCGCAGTTCGACCTTCGTCTATTCCCATCTCTCATGACGTAACTCTCGCTTCAAGTGGCGTGATGTTTCTCGTAATATGGACCTCCCACATTCATATAATGGAATACATGTTCATCTTTAAATCATTCCTACTTTCTTGCCTTTTATAAATTGCATAAGATCTATAGTATTTCACTCATTTCCATACAGTTTTTCCCATATTTCTCGAATTTTTAATAAATAAAAATTTTCATCCACTCATTTATTTTCTGGGGTCTTGGTTCATCTCCAGATCAGTTCTTGAGTAATGACCTTCAAAAAATTCTGGCGCAGTACGAAACGATACTGTCTGTACAATTTATTCGTTATTCAAAAGTAATCACCACAGGCCTATGCACAAGTGTCCCATTGCTTCACTAGCCTTAGTATTCCCTGTTCCCAGAAGTCTTGTGGTTGTGACAGGAGCCAATCCTGTATGGTGTCCTTTAGTTCGTAGTCCGATTGGAAACGTTTTCCCTTGAGACGAACCATTAACAGTGACGTGTATTGTGCGACAATCTGTATCCTACGCAAGTCCATCAAGAACAAACCGCCTGGATTGCTCACGAAGGGAGTGATTCTGCTCCATGATAACACTCGTCCACACATCTCTAACGTCACACTAGGTGTATTGGCCACGTTCAAGTGGGAGCAACTTGAGCATCCACCCTACAGTCTGGACTACGAACCCTGCGAATTCCAACTGTTTTGTCCGTTAAGAAAACATCTCGAGGGAAAACGTCCTAATGAGAATGAAATGAGGATGAAGACGTCACATACACCCAGTCCCCGAGCCACGGGAATTAAGCCCAGGAGATTCAAGTCCCTGATTGCTCGGCCGGGAATTGAACCCGGGGCACTTTGGGCCAAAGCCTAGCGCGCTAACCATGGAACTAGTTGTTTTTGTAGCGAGATACATCTTGGGAAATATGTCAGAATAAACTAGAGCCAACACTCCGGAGTTTACTACATTTTTAATAACCCTGTACTGAAACAATACTACTGTGGTGTAAGAGTGAAACCCGGCCAGACCTGTGGTTTTTCAATGATTCTATTAATTTTACCTGCCACACACAATAAAACAGATCTCTTTTGTGTTACAAACACAATACTGTTCGCATCTCTCTATTGCCCTGTTATTTGAATCCCAAACCTCTTTGTCTCCAATATTCGATATCCCTCTCACCAACGAAAGCAGGGGTCTTGGTTCAACATGTTCAACAGCCCCGTGCACTTGGGTGTTTCTTCAAGCATCTGCATCTATAACGCTTGTGTTTTACATCGTTATGTCCAACTGAGGAGCGTGATTGAACCCATTTCACAGATGAATTTGAATTATCCCTCTCTGGGATAGTGGTCTCCATATTAACCACCTGTCATAAGGACAGTTTATGCTTTCAAAGATGCTGATGGTTGTTGAATCATTAAGCCAACTTTGGACAATTTTCATGCAAAAGTGCTAGTACGAGGCTCGTTTTTTAAATAATACCCGTTGTTATATTACGCCGTTGCAGCGCTGCGGTCGGCATTCCGTACAGGTGCGCTGTGTACCTGCATCTACTGGCAAGGCTGAGACGCCATTAAGGCAACTGTCGCCCATATGTGGGTGTGTTGAGAAGCTTTTGAAATCGCACCACCGATCGCGAGTCCCGCCGACTCGTAGACAAGAGAGAGAGAATTCCCCTGTAAGATATGCTGCCTTTTGGCCACCACTGTCAGGCAAAATTGCGTATGTGGTCAGGAGAACTCGTAAACATATGAAGTTTACCCATGGCGCCAGTCCTCGAGTGACAATTTCCGGCTTACGTTAATCGGGATATTTCTGTAAAAATAACGGGAAAAATCCACCTACATAGCTCACATTCTTGTTGATCCATGTTTAGATTCCAAGGGAACCCTGGTCATCAGCTCCTTTGTTCAAAAAAAATTGCCGCCACTTTCAAGACCAATTATACTGTTACTAATATTATTGTTATTTTTCTGCATGTTAAATTTGAAAAATATAAATAAACCTCATTTTATATTGGGAATAGTTCATAGAAAGACACCAGGCGTAAAATTACTTCATCAAAATCCCTACGACTACGACTAAAAGGGAGTGACACACTATGGGTCAAAATGACCCGGCACCACTCCTCGTGTTATATTTATTCATGCCAGTTCTCAAGGGTTAAGAGGGGTGAATTTTCCCTGAGAGTGTGTTCGTTTAAATACCAGGATTGTTTATTTTAGTTAAGTGTATCTCGATTGCTTTCTTTATGTCAAGAGCTCGAAAACCATTTTCAGCAAAACCAAAGTCGGATTTGAACGCCCGAAGCAAGCGAGCTACGTGTTAGCGCTCTCGGCCACCGTGAAGTTAAGTAAAATAAGTAATTAATAATAACTAGCATAACCCGTCACGGCTTTGCCCGCGAATATTCTAGTTGTAAAGAGTACACTTAACAAAATCTCAATCATGAATACTATGACTGATTTATCCTTGGTATGAATAATCAGACTTTATCAATTCAGCTACTGGTGCAGTGGTTAGGGTTTTATCATTCATTCATAGATATATCAGAGCGAAGTTAGTTTTCTGGGAATATCACAAACACTGTTAATTTATGAGCCTTTAAATGTGGTTTTCGGACACCCTTTATAGTCGGGTGAAAAAGCCCTTTCGTACCACACTCACACGTGAAAATTGCGTGAAAAATTCTAGAGTGCCCCTTGACCCCCTTAAGCGAATTATACTGTATGCATTGATGAATTTTACAGATTAATTTGGTTGAGTGATAACCTTATAACCGTCTGGAAACTTTCACAGTAATGTAATAATTGGAATTGCATTGCGTCTTACAGAAATAGATGGACCAGGGAGATTCTGTTACCATGGTTACCGTGTTGCATTCTTTCATTATTTCATTGTAAATATACATGTTTTAAGGTATTTATTTAATTGTGAGGCATTTAAAGAGTGAGTGAGTGCGTTTCGCTTGCGCATTGGGTTATGCTGAAGCTGTAGGTACCCCATATGTGTAGGTTGGTGTTAATGGGACCTTATTTTCGGTACAAAACTGGAATGGGACCTTAGCAGAATAATACAGGGAGGGATATCGCGTAGCCTCGGTTGCAAGCTTTATTATATGACCCCCAATGGGCAGCTTGCAAATCGAATTGAGTTGTACCTTGGAACGCTATGAAAGTCAAGGAGGTTAGGTATCTAAGCTCCATGACACTATAGCGCTTTCTAGTAGAGAAAGGAAGAACTATTGTGCTGGCGGAAAATGTCGAAATTAATTTTTCCACTATTAACACGGCCTACTGAATACAAATTGGTTCTTTTACATGCCAAAATCTTATGACATACGTGCCGTGATTTTTGTCGCCTTTCAAAAATCAGTTACCACGGCCAGAAGTGAACCCGCAAGCTTGTGGTTGGTAGTCCGAAACGATAACCATTCACCCACCATGACAAGCAATAAGTAAATAAGTAAAATAGATGAGTTAGGCAGTCACAGACTTAGGAGCCGATGAAGATGACAGTGGCCTTCATAAACGGCGAAGAAACTTGTTGACAAAATTATTTATCACCGGCTACGATTTAGGGGATTGAAATTAGAACTCGGTTTTACATTTGCAGGGAATGACATTTCAATTACATCCTCTTGATGATGCATGGGGCACTCAATAACCCCCCACCTCCATGCGGTGCGGGGCAGGAAATTTAAAGGTACAGGGGCGATCAAAATTAATGTATCACCTGAATCCATTATCGCAAATTAACGTCATATTAAACGCCTTTAACAATCAGTCAAGATTGAAATGCAATATGGATGTTTTAAATGTAATTCAGTTGTCACAATCAACAGGGCGGAGCCAGGATCCATCAACTGGTGGGTGCGATTTAAGTGGTCGTTTTATTTGTGGTGTAATACTTGGCAACAGCCACGGGGAACCATGTTCGATCCGCCGCTCTGGCAAGAAATTTAATTCTGATCTGAAGGCTGGATTGAGGGGTACACTCATTTTTGTGAGGCAAAACTTAGAGGAGATGGGTTCAATACCCACCTAGTCATCTCGGAATGTGTTTCCCGTGGTTTCCCAAATATTTCCAGAATTTATTTATGTATTTATTTATTTCATTTCCTTTCCTTTCATTCCCTTCCCTTTCGTTTCCTTTCATTATTTCCTCTCCTTTCCTTCCCTTCCCTTTCGTTTCCTTTCATTATTTCCTTTCCTTTCCTTCCCTTCCCTTTCCGTTCCTTTTCATTATTTCCTTTCCTTTCCTTCCCTTCCCTTTCCGTTCCTTTTCATTCTTTCCTTTCCATTCTTTCCTTTCCTTTTCCTTCTTTCCTTTCCATTCTTTCCATTCATTCTTTCCTTTCCTTTTCATTCTTTCCTTTTCATTCTTTCCTTTCCTTTCCATTCTTTCCTATCATTTCTTTCCTTTCCATTCTTTCCTTTCCATTCTTTCCTTTTCATTCTTTCCTTTCCATTCTTTCCTTTCCTTTCCATTCTTTCCTTTCCATTCATTCCTTTTCATTCTTTCCTTTCCTTTTCATTCTTTCCTTTCCATTCTTTCCTTTTCATTCTTTCCTTTCCTTTCCATTCTTTCCTTTCCATTCTTTCCTTTCCTTTTCATTCTTTCCTTTCCATTCTTTCCTTTTCATTCTTTCCTTTCCATTCTTTCCTTTTCATTCTTTCCTTTCCATTCTTTCCTTTTCATTCTTTCCTTTCCTTTCCATTCTTTCCGTTCCTTTCCATTCTTTCCTTTCCATACTTTCCTTTCCATTCTTTCCTTTTCATTCTTTCCTTTCCTTTCTATCCTTTACTTTTCATTCTTTCTTTTCTTTCTTTCTTTTTTTTTCTTTCTTTCTTTCTTGTGTTTTGAGGGGCGAAGTTAGGGATCTCCCACACGTAACCACATATTGTGTTAATAATTTAACATGCAGAAACATTAAAACATTTACAAGGTAAATAACCTACATTAGAGTTTGCACAAACAAAACACAAATTTACACTAATAACCTGGCCTATTTCAATATCGAAACACAATCATACACTCATTCACACAAATCAGTTGGGTCACATTCCTGACAATGAGTGGCGGAGAATTCCACAGTCTTGACCACAAATTATTTGTTAAAGCTGGAAGTTTGGTGCAAGGAGAAATATAGAAAGCGTATTGTTGCTAAGGAAAGATAAGTTCACCTTAAATTTATGGGAGATGTTCAGTAGTGTTTTTGGGTCAGTAACCAGCATGATTCCTTACAAAGGCACATTCATCTCCTGCCCAATCCTCACCTAAATTTTCGAATAACGCAAGTTAGACAAATTCTAAACACATCCAACTACACGGGGCTGAAATGACAACAATGTCCAAGCCCGTCAAATGAAATAACATCAACTACATGTACTTGCCTCACATACTAACTACATGAGCAAAGGCTGTAATATAGTTACCTCTAGTACCCGGACATCGAATTTTTAGCCTACTTTTCACATTTTGCAAAAATGAGGAAAATGTAGACTTATGAGATCGATCCGGGAAAATGTCTGTCTGTTCTTCTGTCTGTCTGGCTGGCTGTGTGGGTGTCCCCCTATCAACTCCTAAATGGCTGCAGAAATCGAAACCAAATTTAGTACGAGTAAACATGTATACCGGAATATCTCACGTGCATATTTGAAAATGATGTCAGTGCCACCAACTGTTAAAAAAACGCACTAGAAATTTGAGCTCCATGTTGGATATCTTGGAAGGTATGCATGGGAGCTATTCCAAAATTGGCACACATGTAGATAACACTATTTCAGTTTAATTTCCAGGAGGCCATACATGACAGTGTTGCCAAAATAATTTTAAGCCTTCTGATAGGTCCAATTTTTAAATGCCTATAACTTCTACACTATCAATTGGATTTCAACCAAATTTTGTATGTAATATGTATACAAAAACAGATATGAATGAGCGTTTTCTTAAGAGCCACCAGTGCTGCCAACTGTTAATAATTGCTCTCTCTATTATTTTATCCAAATACGAATATATCAGAATGTATGCAAGCCGACATCTTTAAACTATGCACACGTATAGTACCTGACATTTTAGATTAATTTTGGAGTAACTTATATACTTCAGTTCTACCAACGTGATTCTAAGCCTGCTGATAAGGCCAATGTTTGAATACATGTAACTTCTATACTATCAGTTGGATTTCAATCAAATTTCGTATGTGCTATGTGTAATATAACAGATATGACTATAAGGATTCTTAAGAGCATTCAGGGCTGCCAACAGTTAATAAATGCTGTCTATATTTTTTAAACCTAATATCAATATATCAGAAAGTATGCAAGCCAATAGCTCTGAACTTTGCACACCTATAGTACCTGGCATTCTAGAGTAATTTGGAGTAACTAATATACGTCAGTGCTGTCAACATGATTCTAAGCCTGCTGATAGGTCCAATTTTAAAATGCATGTAACTTCTATACTAACTAATGGATTTCATTCAAAATTGGCACAACAATATATCATATCATTTCAGATTATTTCTGACCAATATATGCATGACAATGTTGCCAACATGATTTTACGCGCATTGTTTGATCCAATGTTTAACTGCATGTAACGTCCATGCTATCCATTGGACTTCAACCAAATGTTGTATTCTGTTCCTTAAGAGATGGAACTAAGAATATATTCAGTCACCAGGTCTGCCAACTGTAGTGCTCTATTAGGCTACATTATGCCAGATATACAGTATTTCGAACTAATTACAAATTTTGATATTACCAACTTAATTTCGTCATTATTCTAGATAGCTTCATATACTGTAGAATAATCATTGGCATGAAAAGTAGGCTCTTTAGTTCGTCACGGAACTTCTTGTTATGTCTGTTATTGTTGTTGTTGTTGCTTGAGTCTTCAGTTTTTTAACTGGTTTGATGCAGTTGTCCATGCCAACCTGTCCTGAGCTAATCGTTTCATCTCTACATAGCTATCACAGCCTGCATCCGAGCCAATATGTTGAATATATTCTAAACTTGGTCTACCCCTACAAGTTTTATCCTTGACGCTTCTTTCCATAACTAAGTGTGCTATTGCTGGGTGTCTTAGTAAGTGTCCTCCAACCTGTCTCTTCTCTTCATTAGCAGTCGCCAGAAGATCTCTCCTCTGCCTCTTGTCTTTATACCACTTCATGTGTTACTCTATCTACCAATATGAGATATATAACACCATGTTTGTAGTGATGGGGGACAAATTGGTTAGGTTACATTGTTAGTAACTTATTTAAGGTGACATGAACTATAACTTTCATTTAATTGCCCCTATGGCGTTGGGGTCATATGGATCTACTAGTTTTGTTCATCCCTAAAATATGAACTCGACAACGACGGATTCGTACATTAAGCCATTAATAACGTTCTATAACAATCACACAATGTAGCGTTATTGTCGCCTGAGGTCCAATTACCGCGACATAAAACTGTCTCCGTGCACTCGTAGACCTTGACCCAACGTGAACAATGGATGCAGGAACCCCCCTCCCCCACCCCCGCCCCCACCTCATTATTAATGCTCAAACTCTCCCCCACTTGCTGCACTCTCGGCTCCACCCACCCTCTCTGTCTACAACACACAGCCTGGGTTCGATTCCTCAAATCACAAGAATATCCCTTGCGTTAAATTGCGGTTTCACCGCTGTCTCTTCAGGGAAATGCGAGAATGGTGTCTTATTTGAAATCCCAGGCAACCAATTCAATCCTTGACCTCAAGAGGTTTGGGTTCAATCCCTGGAACTACCAAGACATTTAACCTAACTCTGTCTGACGGTTGAAACTAGAACTCTTAACCTCGTTAGGCAAAACAGAAAAGAGCTGGGTTCGATTCCCATCTCGTCATGCTAGAAATGATTTTCCGTGATTTTGCCACGCAAACAACTGGATGGTTCCTAAATTAAAGCCACGGCCGCTTCCTTACCCAGTCCCAGTGTCTATTATAAATACAGCCTTACCAATAACAAACAAGGTCTACATACACCCAAGTACACGGCTACCTACTGTTCACAGACTCCCGACCGAGGAAGTAAGAATTTGTCGGCTCCTAGAAGATCTCATGTATCGCATTTGGTAGGCACAGGTCGTTCAATGGAGTTGTAGTTTTCACTACAAAAAACGTCAACATTAAACAGTAGATCGCCGTGATGGTTCCAACTCATAGGATCAAAGCTACGGTACCTGAGGGAATACGATTCTTCTTCTTCTTCTTCTTCTTCTTCTTCTTCTCCTTATTCTTTCCGATGAGGCCTGCTATGGACCACGCGCCAATTTCAATTCTTCACACTTTGTTGTTTTCTCTTCCGTTCTTCCCAATATCTCTTCATTATTATTATTACTAGACTGCAATGATTATTATAAAAATGGTTATTGTAAACAGTATTGAAATTATTATTATTAATATTTATTCAATTCACCATTACAAACATGGGTTACTCTAAAGCACGGGTTAAACCAAGTGCTTTACAACAATACATAAAAAGCTATAATACAAACTCTAATACATACATATCATGTATATACAAAATATAGAGTTCATTATCACTCATTCGCTAGCCAGGAAGGATCACACAATATTGCATGTGGACAATAGGACCGAATGCTGCATACTCTTGTAGATGGTTGGCGAAAGATCCAATTCCTTCAGACCCTTGTGGAGTGTGTGAGGTATGAGGCCGTTGACTGACAAGATTACAGGCACTATCCGGTCGCAGTTCATCTTCCATATCCTCTTGATTTCCTCTGCAAGCTGTCTATACTTGATGATTTTTTCATTGTGTTTCCGTTCGATATTGGTGTCGTTGGGGACTGCTATGTCTATTATAAATGTAGTGCCATCAACCGTATTTACTACTATGATGTCTGGTCGATTATGATCTATTGTTTTATCTGTCACAATACGAGTGTCCCAGTATATTTTACACAATTCATTTTCGAGGAGGGATGGTGGATGATACTTGTAGAAAGGGATATACTCCTCAGCCAATTTATATTTCTGTGCGAGTGCTTCATGAATGATGCCTGCAACCTGATTGTGCCGTCTTGTATATTCAAGTGATGCTAGTATTGGGCAACCTGCAGTGACATGGTCAATGGTCTCGAGATGAATGGCGCATCGCCTGCATTTGTCTGAAATTACACTGGTATCTTTGATGATGTATTTCTTGTAATTTTTTGTAGCAATGACTTGATCTTGGATGGCAATTGCGAATCCCTCTGTTTCCCCAAACAGTCGACCACTTTGTAACCACATACACGATGCGTTTTTATCAATACTCTGTTGGGATAGGTTGATGTAGTATTTTCCATGGAGGGTCTTTTCTCCCCATGCCTTTTCTTTTTCATGTAAGTGTAGGGGCTGGCTGATATGATCATCAGAGGATGTACGAAGGTTCAATACAGTGTGTTTATCAGCAAGTACAATGGCTTTATGGAGAATGCTGTTTTCCTTTCTTTGATAGAAATATCTTCTAAGGGTTTTAATTTGGTTCTGGAGCAAAATTTGTAAATCCAGTACTCCTAGACCTCCCATCTTTCGTGGAAGAGTGATCCTTTCTTTACAGGCGTTTGGATGATGTAAACGGTAAGTAGTGAGAAGGGTCCTTGGTTTTCTCTGCAGGCTTTCCATTTCTGTTGCTGACCATTTCAGAATCCCAAATGAATATACTAGGGTTGGTATAGCATATGTGTTGATAGCTTTAATTTTGTTCTTTGCACATAGATTGGTTCGCAGCACTTGATGTAGTCTTGTGGTATATTTTCCAATGAGTTCATCTTTGATACTTTTATGATCCAAAGTTGTATTTTGAGCAAATCCCAGATATTTGTAGGTTTCTATTTCAGTCATTCCATAAATTAGAGATCCTTTGCTTAGCTCATGTGGTTCAGAAGTTGCATATTTACCTCTTTCAATTGTCAGACACTTGAATGTCTTCACTCCCAACGTCATTCGGACATCGGATGAATATGAATCTATTATATTTAGCATGGCATTCATTTGAGTCTCATTGTGTGCATGCACTTTGAGGTCATCCATATAAAGGAGATGGGATATTCTGTATTTCCTGTTGTAGTATTTGATGTCAAATCCGAAACCGGTGGATTTTAGAATTTTAGAGAGAGGATTGATGGCTAAGCAAAACCATAATGGGCTTAGCGAGTCTCCTTGATAGATACCACGCTCAATTTTTATTGTGTCAGATGTGACACATTCATTGTCTGTCTTAGTATACAGTACTGTTTTCCAATTATCCATCGTGACCTCCAGGAAGTGAATTACAGCAGGGTTAATCTTATACATATGGAGGATTTCTTTCAGCCATGAATGCGGGACTGAATCAAATGCTTTCTGGTAATCTATGTATGCCGTATATAGATTCCTTTGATTATGTAACGCCTGTTGTGTTATCACAGAATCAATAACTATCTGTTCTTTGCATCCTTGCGACAGCTTCTTGCATCCTTTCTGTTCCTCAGCCAAAATGTTATGTTTGTCGTGATACTTGTATATTTCGTCCGCAATTACGGACGTAAATAGTTTGTAAAGTGTTTGGAGACAGGTGATGGGTCTGTAGTTTGATGGGTCCTTAGTATTTCCACTTTCTTTTGAGATTAGATATGTATTTCCAGCAGTAAGGAAATCAGGACATTCCTCAGGATGATGGACGAGGTAAGTAAATTGCTGGGCCATCTTCTGGTGCACGCACGTGAAATATTTATACCAATAATTGTGAATTTTATCTGTGCCCGGCGCTTTCCAATTCTGAGTTCTCCATATAGCATCATACACATGCCGTTCTTCAATGGTATCAAAATCCATTTCTTCATATACATTATTGCTATTTCGTTGTTCGTTGATCCAATTTGCATTTTCATTGTGCGGTGACTTCGTAGCCCATACACTTCTCCAAAAATCTTCCGCTTCTTGCGTGCTAGGAGGTTCTGCTTTTGTCATGGATTGTTTGTTTCGTTTGATCATTCTGTAGAACTGACCTTCATTGTTGGAGAAAAGTTTGTTTTGTATTTTCCTCGCTCGTGATACCTTGTACCTCCTGAGTCTCGCTGCTTTTGCGCATAATTTTAGCTTTTGGTTGTCAATGTATTCCTTGATTTTTTCTGAGTGATCATATTCCTTTATATGGCTGTTTATTTTTCTGAATATATTCCTCAGCTTTCGATTGGTTTTGGGTTTAGTTTTGTTGTTTAAATATGCTGTTAGTTGGCCTATGGTTTTCCTCAGTTCCTTGATGTCTTTTTCTAATCGACGCTGCCAGGGTGGAATGTATTCTGCATCTGCACCTTTTCCACGAGATCTTCCAGACAAAGGTATTAGTTTCTGGTTGTTAGCCTTATCACAGTTACTGCTGCGCAATATACAAGAGAGTTTGTTTCTTCTAGATTATCGGATGTTTCCACATACTGTTTCAGGATGTTATTTGTCATACTGACAAGAGATTTACTCTTTGCTGTTTCTAGGAGTTTGGGCAGCTTTAGTCGATAGTCTACTTTAAGGCCCATAAATTCTGTCATTGCCTCTTTAAACACATGTTCAATAGAACTTGTATCATCAGAACTCGAGATATTAGTAGGGATAGTTGGTTCAATAATTCCCTCTTCCCCTGTGTCATTTCTGCAGGTTACTTCCTGAACAGCTTGAATCAATAATGTGGGTCTGCTTTCATTGTTGGATTCTGAAGCTAGGATTTTTGCTGCTTCCTCTTTAAGACTTTGAATCATTATTGCAGGAAGTCTATTGTTCCTCACTATTACACGTCTTTGGTCTGCAATTCTTTGTTCTGTAATGAAAGAGTAGTCAGGAAAATTCTCCACAAACAACTTGTGCAAATCTTTCCTATATGTTGTGAGGTCTCTCTCTAAGTTTGTAACAATAAAGTAGGAGCGCATTATGAATTTGTTCATCTCATCAGTCCATTTTAAGCGCTGCCTCAGTTTGCCTGCCTCAGTGGTCAGTTGAATGTTTGAAACACTTTCGACAGGGGGAGATGACGGCTGTTGGGTTCTCCTATCTGCGTTGTCGGCTGTAGAATTTTCGGGTGACCCGACATGTGCCCGCCTGTTCAGCATCATGTCACTGGTGGTTCGCCTGCTGTCAGGTTCAGCACCAGCTCCAAACGTGCCCCGACGCACCTCGGGTAGCGTACTTTTCCGAGGCTCATTATTCTTTGACATTTTCTCCATTATCAATTGGTTGCGTTTTATACCTACTGCGAGGATTTCATTTAGGCCGCCCTTACATGGGGTACAGACGCCTTTCACAGCCGCCCCTAACATGGAGTACAGACGCTGTTGGCTAGTGCTTATGGCGGCACTGACTCGCCTTATCACATTGCTGTCTTTGGATATATAGAGACTGTGGTGCCATCCACAGACCCACCACATCCTGTTAGCAATGCCGCTGTTGGTCCGGGACTGCTTATTCGTCAGGTTGCCCTGCTTATGTCGCAGCTACCCTCCATATCTAGAAGGCGATCCACTATCCGCCACCTGTGGACCCGTCCGGCCGTAGTCAGCTCTACGTCCTCCTCGAGGCGGATTATTATTATTATTATTATTATTGTCAAATCGGAATTCCTCTAACACGTTAAACACTGATTGTTGGTCTACAGAGTCAGATGCCTTTTTGTGGTAAACAAATTTGACTACTGTTTGTCTGGTTTTACGAATTTGAAGAATGGTTCGAGGTTTAAAATCTGCTCTACACATGATCTCCATTTCCTTTTATTATAATTATTATTATTATTATCATTACTTCGCTTTGAAATTAAGATCTTCAACCTTTCACTTTTCCATTCGCGTTGCACGGTCTTATTAAGGTAGGTTTTGTAAGCTCCCTCACAGATAGCGCTCTAAGCCATGACCTGGTTAGCCCATTGGAAAATACGGTCCCTGGGGGTGATGGGCAAGAGCCAGACAGTAGATTAATAACTTTAAATCCGGATCAACAGCTTAATGAAGGCCAGTAATTGTAGAGATACTGTAGCTCTTACAAGCATAAATTGTAATGACTATCATAATGCCCGCTCGCATGTCAATCTTTGTTCTAGCGACATCTATATTTAGCATCTTCTTACCTTAGCAAAAACTGCGTTCTAATCAGTCTTACCGTATGATTTCCTGAGTTGAAAGAAACAACCGAAGGTTAACTACAAAATCTAAATCTTGCTTCTCAAATTCATTTTTATAATGTTATTTCAACAAAATGATGTGCAATCGCAGACAAGAAAAAAAGGTGGACGTGATTTATTGTGTATCTGTACGATTCGCAGTATGAATCTCGTTCTATAAGCAATTCAGTCTGGATTAGTCACGCTATAGCGTAACAACCGTACAACCAAAGGTTCCGCTCAGATAAGTAACCATAGAGGAAAGTTGCCAAATATGGGGAGATTTTTTTACAGTCCACACATTAGCCATACGAAAGCACGGAATAATTTTGGATTTATCAGCAATGTAAACATCAGGGAATATGACTGTATGTATATTACAAATATGGGTACGTTTAATGTTGCAATACCCTCTGATATTATTGTTAACTTTAAGAATGCACTTTGCCCATATTAGGCAACCGGGGTTCGTAAAACGGGTAGGTGATAAATTTCACAGTTACTATTTATAAGAGACACACTGAACAACAAACCTTTCGAATTAAAGCACATATTCTGACAATGTAATGAATTCACGAATGTAAATTGTACAAAAATACAAAAATGAAAATTGTAAGTTAATAACAGTCCTAGTTTCCTGTTGCCGAATCTACAAACAAAACAACTTGTCTCTGATTCTACACGGTCATAGGACATACCGTACCACCGGACATAACGTACCACTTGGCTGGCTGATTACCTGAAAAGAGTCAGCTAATGACCTTAAAATATTTAGGAGAGGACATTACGTACCACTTGAAAAAGTGGGAAGTATTTAGGGTGCATGAAACCCTAACCGCACGGCCACTTGCTCGGTATTGCTCAATTAATCCTGGTAATAAATACGTGGGCAATAACATAACATAAACGAATATAAAATATGATAAGTTTTTGGATTCCCATCACACTTTATGCAGGCTTTGGACTGGCAAAAGGTTTATAAACATTTTGCGTGTTTAAAATCAGCTGTGATTAAGCTCTGGTCATTTTTCGCTTTCTTTACTTTATTTTTTATATTTTTTTTAAATTTTTAAATTGTTTTTTGTGTGTTTTATATCCTAGCGAATAGCAAGTTCGCCATGTGAAGTTTCATTTCAAGTTCTACGAATATGAGAGAGCTCTCAAGCAAGATGTCAAGTTTCCATTCTCTTCATATCGCTTCATTATTCTGTCAAGCCGTTCATCATACTTGACAAATTTCTTCCTTCTCTTTGAACTTTCAATGTACAATTCGTACTTCATCCGTCGAAGGGCGCACATAAACCGCCCTTATTCATTTAACATAACTCCATGTTACAATACCAAAATGTTTAAAGCCACACAGTGTGATCGCCACTGATGTTTATGTGGTAATGAACCTGTAACTGGACTGCCCGTCTGACATCAAGTGGTACGCTATGTCCTAGCGTAAATATTTGGGGATTACAGGAAAACCGTTCTTAGGTAGATAACGACCTAGGTGGTACGTTATGTCCTCGAAAATCAAGTGGTACGTTTTGTCGGTGATACGTTATGTCCGGACACCATTCTACACACAATGCGTAAGCCCAGCGCTCTGTTTTGAATTAATGTGAGTCCGCTGCCAACATTTTACATCCGTATGTCACCTCTTCAGGGTGAGTGTGGGGCACGAGGGAAGGCATGTACACTCAGGGAGAACTATTTACTAACTATGCTGCTCCAGCATGCAATCCATTTCCCCTTTTAGCCATCTTTGGGATTGGAAGGATGTCAACAGCTCGTACTAGTTGACTGCCCCCACCAGCTGATGTTGAGGCTTCTGGTGAAATGTCACCACGTTTCTTTGGAGCAGATGATGTTGGAATACCCTGAGATACATTGCCATGATGTACCTCTATTGAGAGGTTCGGAAAATCATGGTACCGGAAGTATTCCTATTGCACGGATAAAGCCCAGATTTACGGAACCCTACTACATTGTCAACAGTTGCTGCCTTCATGTACGCATGACAAAACAACTCACCAACCCATTTCTTCCATCCCGGCATCTAAAAGAAAATGATATGCCACTTATTAAGAGGTGAACTATTCCATTACATTCAATAGAACGTAATGTGGGGTACCCCATATTAGGAGACAAGGAACTCCCCATATTAGGCTATTTCAGTGTCCATGCTTTAAAATTTTACTTCCAAGAAACGTATAGGTTAAGGCTAAAAACTACAATAGTACGTTGAACCCAAACCCCTGACTGTATAAACAAACACATTTAGAAAATTAATTCACTTATCTTTTCTTATCAATTCGTATGAATTCAGAAAACTGAGAAATATTTCACAACGATGTAGAACAACAAACTTCAATAACAAAATGGCTACAATGTGGAGCTAACGGCAACTTCGCGCTTTACCCACACAGCACATGGACAGCAAGTTAACGAATTCACCGCTAGGTGACAGTATCTGTAAATGATGAAGTACTACCTCCCCATAAATGGTGACTTTCCTATACATAACACAGTGAGTCCGGGAATGATCTCCGCAGCGCCTACATGCGTCTGCGAGAGCTAGCTACAGCAGTTACGTTGGTTGCACTGCTGCCTCTTGCATCATAACAAATAAACAGTAAACTTTGTACTCACCACAGCCATTCATAACAGATGCTGGAACCATTCACAGTACATCACTCTTTTTCCGAAATCAGTTTGTTTTAATTCATGAACCACGGTAACTTTATAAGGGAACAACTGAAGCTCAGTGGCGAAGCGTGATATTTTTTGTAGGGTAGGCTGAAGTTAAATGAATTCCGAAAGTAACAAACGTGCTAACTCCTCAAAATGCACAGCTTAAGTCTACTGGAAAGGCTGTGTCCCCACCCCCAGTGTCCCTTAACTCATCAGAGGTCGGGCCTTTTTTTACTTAAATGGGGCACACACAGTTACTCATACCATGTATGGAAAAAATTAAAATAGAACAATTATCTCAACTAAATTGTATTCTTCACTTACACAGTCATAATAGAGCAGATGTGTTATTTCAAAATAATTAAATCTAATTCGACAATGAGCATCAGCAAATTAATACATTATCACTCACCATTAAATTCTTTTGTAGATAAGTTCGATCCTTCCGTCCTTTTTCTGGGCGTAGACGTCGATAACTCGAGAAATGAATTCTTGACGTTTGGAAGAAGATTTAACAGTTCTCTTCTCTATAGCCAAAATTTCCAAATTTGATAGTCTATCGTTCGTCATTGTGTTGCGGAGGTACGTTTTAACACGTTTCAATGTACTCATGCTTCTTTCGCAAGAACTGCAAGTACCAAGGAAAGTAGCTTCATGCACTCGGGGAGCACATTTTTTAATCCATTGTGTATAATGTATTTGAATAAATCCCTAGGCGATAGGTGTTTATCCTCACTACTATAAACGAACATAAGTTCTCCTGTCAGTTTTTCATGATCGAAGAATGGATACACTTTAAACAATTTTTCGAGAATAAATGTCGGGAAATTATTTGGCCTACTGTAATACAAAAATGTTTCCTGATCTACCAATTCCGTAAAATCTAGCTTCTGAAAGTCCTGGAATCTGGTTTCCATATTCACTACTATAGTGTCAACTATTCCAAACGCAAGTCTCTTCAATTTCTGTGATCCTGCTTCATTTAGAGTAGTTTTAAGTTCACCTGCTGAATTTAGTAGAGAGTTTGCTTTCTCTATGCAGGCAAGAACTACTTCTTCACATCATAGTTTGTCAACCTCCTTGGTGCAATTTTCAATTTCGTACTTGCAACGTCTTATATCTACGGTTTTGATTTGCAGGATGTCAAACAATACACCCGTATGCTGAAAAATCAAATTATAAAGCTGCAGCAAAAAAAGAAACGTCAGATCATTCAATATATTGCAGAGTCCAATTGCCTGATGTAAGGAATTATCATCCCATCCATCATTGTCTATAATATCATGAAATGCGGCTTTTAGTTCAGCATAGTGAAGGATAATTGTTGCAACAGCGCGCGAATGAAAGTTCCATCTTGTTTCACATGAGCTTGGCAATTTGAAACCCCTTGCTCTAAGAAGATCGCTTCTTTTACTAGAACGGCTAAAGAAAGTATGGAATCCTGCGAGGTTTGCTACAAAAATCTTAACTTGCGTAATTGTTTTACAAGCATAAAGCAGAGCCAAATTTAATTGATGCGCGTAGCAATGGATGAAGAGGGCATGAGGATATTCTTGTTTTACAATACAGTGAACACCAGCATTTTTACCTGCCATTGCACTGCATCCATCGTACGTTTGGAATATTAATTTCCCTTTCGAGATCTTCCAGGTGTTGAGGACGTCAAACAAAACAGCGGCTATACCTTGAGCACTTCGGTCTTTTGAAACGTCATAAAATCCGACGAATCTCTCTTCAATTTCTCCCGATTCGTTATTGGCATAACGGAAAATAACGCTCAATTGACTTGTAGTTGAGACATCCGTGGTTTCATCAGCCTGTATAGAAATAAAAGGACTATTTTCAAGTTCACTAAAAATCTGTTCTTTAACTACTTCCGTAATGCATTCGAGTAGTTCATTTTGTGTGTCAGAGGAAGTGCCTTTATATACCCCATCGGATAATAAATGATCTTTCATATACGGTTCTTCCTCTGCCGAGAAATCCAATAATTATAAATAATTGCCTTTGTTTAAAGACGTCTCAGATTCATCGTGACCTCTGAGAGCTAACTCTTGCCACGCCAGGAAACAGAGAGTTGAAATCAGTCTTTTCATTATATTCCTATTTCGCTCGACTTTTTCATTGTGTTTCAAAGCTGCAAGACGCATCGCCTCAGAAAGTGCATGGTCAATTCTAGCGGTACCTAAATGATTATATTTAACAGCTGCTGTGATGTGTGAAATTGAACACTCGTGTTTTATTTTTGCCTTAGAAAGAAACTTTTTAAGACTTTCCTCACCAATCCCTCTTTTGCCCCATTCTAAATTGTCTTTAGCAAAAAGCACACAATAAGAACAAAATAATCTATTTCGGGTAGCACTACCACTCAATCATGGTTCGACTCGTACCATTGTCTCTGAAACTGTCTTACAAACTTTCCATCGGTTTTCTGAAGTGACAAGCTTGGCGTGGGCTTCCGTTCTTTCACCTGGATTTTTCCTCCAAAGAGAGTTGAGAAAAAAAAGTTGGATTTTCAATAAGAAAATTCAATGGATCTTGAGTTGTATTGAATGCATCCATTGAAACGCATGTGCCGTGTAGATTAGCGTATTGATGCCTACTATTTGTTTTCAACTACACGGTAACACAAACACACCACACAGTAAGATACAAATAGATTAATAGAAACACACTTCACTGCACTTATATTTCACACAGGCAATAGGCTACACAGATTCGTATCATTCACCGTGTAACCAGGACTGCCAACATGTCGAAAGAGCACATTTAAAAACAAATATCATTCTGCAAGTTAAGTTATGTATTTTAAAGTAACACATAATGAGATTTATCTTAAATTCATTTTATTTTTTTGCGTTTGTCTGGGTCCTGTTCAGATTTATGTCCATGTTCAATAATTTTTCATGTCAGAAAATTATGCCATCTTGCATTTAATGTCGTTGACAACACTGGAACTAGTATCATTCATTATACTGTGCTGTCTTAGTTCTGCCAAATACCCCTAGATTGCAGCAGTTACTTACAACCAGCGTTGTGGGGTTTCTCCCTCCAGGTCCTTGGGCAAGCCTTAACGCACACGTTTAAAAGATACACCCCCTCTTTACCCCGCCACTTAAGTAGTTGCTACTGCGTCTGCGCGCGCCAGGCTGAGTTGAGGTGAATAGCTATTGGTTGATTTGGTTGTGAGCAAACACAGCGCTAGACAGCGCGAGTTCAAATATATAATATTTGAAATATCAATCGAAAAGCACCAATAACAGCGGAAGAAAACTAATTTAAGTATTTTTACGGATAGGCTGAGCCTCAGCGCCCTAATGGGCGCCTCGCCCCTGCTGAAGCTTGGCTCTTACAGCTTTATGTGCTGTCGCCTTAGAGATTCCTGTTTGTTGAGATAATTTTCGTGTTGATTTACTTGGACTACGCAGCATTATATCGGAGATTTCATCAAGTTTTTCGTCCGTTAAAAGCGTAGGCCTGCCTGTTCCCGGTACATCGTGAACTGAGCCAGTCACACGAAATTTACTTATCAAATCCCGAACGGTATCACGGTTTGGACACTTTGAATTAGGGAACCGCGCCTGAAATCTTAATTTTACATTTTCTGTAAACCGATCGCCTTCGCGAAAAACGTATTCCACCAAAAAAACTCTCTCTTCAGTAGTAAACATTACCGCCTGTATTCTGTTGCGCTCTTCCCATAATAATCTATCTGAACGCTCGCTTATCGCAATACACACTGAAGACATGCAGGCTCGCTCGCTTATCGCAATTTACACTGACAGCCCACAAGGGGAGTCCCGCTTTGAAGGACACAATTCAGTGCAGCCAACTTAACTCATGACTCAACCACTCGCAGCTGCACATACCCACTGCGGAGAACATTCTCGGGCGCCCTGTTGAATTCAAGTGCATGATGTAATTTTATTGCTATTTAGTATATTGTGTTCTTCTAACACGTGCATAATACTCACTCGTAAGATGGCACCATAACAAGAAGATAAAATATCGTTATCTCTGTAGTTTAGGTAGATTTCATCAGAACGCTAAGCTACATATTGCAATGGGCACCATGTTTCGACTCCCGGAAAATGTCTACCAATCTTTCGCAAATTCACATCCGCTAGATACCCAAACCACCATCAGTTCAAATGTTTATATATGATTTATGTATATACAAGGCCATTGCTATGAATTACATCAAAATAATGTTGCCTCGTAATAATAATAATAATAATAATAATAGTAATAATAAGCGGACCCATGCGAGAACTCTTGCATAATGGGTTGTGTGCGCCCCATGTGTACAGACTACCCGCCTGGCTCTATTGCTATGCGGGCTATACGCGACACAGTTCTGTCAGGGGCTATCGTCTTGTTTATTTGTTTAAAGGCACTTTATAAACAAATCAATATATTTTCGTTGACTTTTCAAGAAATGCAAGATTTGTCCTTTACTAGTGAGACGACTTGGAAGATGTTGGTACAAACCACACCTTCTAACTCCCTCTGGTTTAGGAGCTTGAGTTTTGTGAAACATACACCTTAGCGTATTATATTATAAGATAGGGTGGTTATAACTAAACTTGAGTTACCTGCGATGGCCCCCGGGACAAACAAATGATAGCAGGACAATAATAATATCGTATGGCCTCAGATGTCGGGTGCAAGCTTTGTTAATTGACGCCCAGAGGGCAGCTTGCATGTCAAATTTTATCGCTCCTTGAAGCACTATGAAAGTCAAGGAGGTTAGATATCTAAGCTCCTTGACACTATAGCGCTTTCTAGTAGAGAAATGAGGAACTTTGTGTTGGCGGAAAATCTGGAGATTAATTTTACCGTTATGAACACGAACTACTGAATTCAAATGGGTTCTTTAACATACCAACATCGTATGAGATTCGTATCGTGATTTTTGTAGCCTTTCAACATTCACTTACCTCGGCCAGGAGCGAACCTGCAATCTTGGGGTTGGCATTCCGACACGATAACCACTCACCCACCGTGGCAAGCCGTAGGACAATGAAACGGTGTGGTAACCTTTGGCAGGACAGACTGAACTAATGGACCGTTGAAAGGAACACATTTTAATTTCGACATGAGAGGGTAACAGGTAATCTTCAAACGCCAACATGTGTCAGTGTCCCTTAAGGTAACCCCACAGCCAGAAATCACACGTGTTCAAATCTGGGGATCTTGGTGGCCACGCAGTGGAGAACGATCGGCCGATGATACAGAGTTTGCCACATGTGTTACGGAGTATCCACGTGACCTCACGAGCAACGGGACACTGACACATGTTGGCGTTTGAATGTGAGCCTCGCGAGGGAGGTAGCTAACATCCCACCTGAGATGTTGTGGGCAGTGGAGGGGCACTAGCTATGGCTGTTGCCACATTGAGCATCGTTTGTAACCAGGACTGCCAACATGGTACACCATTAACACCTGTTACCCGCTCATGTGGTCCTTTCAATGGTTTATACGAGGGCTGTTTTATAAGTAAGGGCAGTTTCTTATTTAAAAATTAACCGAAAATTTTATTTTGAAACCTCATTTATATTTAGGTTTTACATACCTTCCTCTATTTTTCTACATAGTTGCCTCGTTATTTAGGCACTTGTCATACCTTAAAACTAAGTTCTAAAATCCCTCTGCATAGAAGTTTGCCGCCTGCTCTGACAACCAAGAATTCACACTTGAGGTAAATCCATTGATAGAGTGGTTATCATGAATCTTCGGTCCTCGTGATTTTTCGTGTGATCTGTGATCACAGACCTGAGCGTTCGTCATGAACATTTTCACGGCCACTTTTGAACTCGCGTACCCATTTTCGCATTTTACCTTCTGTCATTTCATTATCACCATACACCTCAAAAAGCTAACGATGAATGTCTGCAGCCGACATGTTTCTTGCACTCAAAAAACGTATCACAGATCGTACCTCACACGCGGCGGGCGAATCAATATCTTAAACATTGTAAAGGTGCACAGTTCAGCGTACAGTTTAGCTACACAGCTGCAACCAACGCCTGCTTGTTCGCAAAGGATGCCGGGAGGTAGCGCGCACGCTTGTTTCGGCGTGCGCAATAACTACGGGATTTTAAAAACTACGGCCCTTACTTAAAAAACAGCCCTCTTACGTTATGTCTAAGGGACCCTGATGTTTGGCAAAAGGCTTCAAAGTGCTCAAATAAAATGTTCAAAGCGGTGAAATAAAATATCCATAACGATTAAATAATAAAGTGAGGTGTGAGTGTGCGTAATAAATATGTGTACAGTTCACAGCCTTAGTTAAATTACGAACACCATAGAAACTCATACGAAACAACACAGTTCATGGACACTAAAATCTACAGACAGGCACCCACTGGAAACCAGGTACGGAAAAATAACACAAGTGGAAAGTTTCAAATACCTAGGAGAGAATATACAGAAAACAGGACTGAACTTGACATCCAATGAAGACAGGATCGCTAAATTGCAGAAAGCATACCGACTTACATGGAACCACTAAGTTACAATAACAAAAATTATTTCCATTAATGCCAAATTACCACACTCTCGTACAGTAGTCTTACCAGAGGCCTTATACGCTTCAGAAACGACAGCAATCAAGGAATTAGAAAAATCAAGAGAGATAAACTCTGATAAAGGTCTACGGGCCAGTTCAGAAAGAGGGAATATGGATGAAGAGACCGACAATAGAACTGTACAAACAGACAGAGACGATTACAAACAACATAAGGAAAAGGAGGGCAAAATGTTATGGACATATTCATAGGATAACCGAAGACAGACTGACCAAGAAAATTTTAATATAGTTACGAATAGTACACTAACAACCAATTGGGTAAAGGAAACCGTGGAAGACCTCAAGGAACTAAACATTTCTACAGAAGACATCGCAGACAGGAGCACATTCAGTGAAAAACATAGACAACAGAAGTTTGAACAAACTCCCAAAGAGAGACAACCGGGAAAGAAGTGGACGGAGGAGAGACAGAGGAAGCATAGTGTGTATATGAGAGGTTTTTGGGAAAGAAGAAGAAAGGGCCAGAATAAAACATGAAAATTGATTGTGTTGTAACGCTCTCATTATGGGGAATTAACGAATATATAAATAAATATTGGAAACAATTGCACGAGGAATAACAAATGATTTATTCTAGTTTTTTATTTTTTTTATTTTTCGAAAGAACTAAAAGTCAAATGAATTTGTGTTACGGTAAGTATCTAACGTAACATTTACTTCAACATATTATTCTCCATGAATACCAGAGTCCTTTTCTCACTAATCTGTGAAACTTATGTTGCCCCCAAAGTATAGGTAGAGCATTGTTTCCATGATTTCAGGACTTCAACCAAACGAGCTCGAGAAGGGAAATCGTTATCCCGTATCTTACGAAACGTTTATATTTAAGATTTCTTATTTTCTGTCAAACAACTGATAGTGGAACTGTTTCAATTAAATTTAAAGTAAACATTTAAAAAACATCTTACTAGCAACATTTCGTTGGTAACTAGCATTTTAGGGTGAAAACGACACATGTCGCAAAACAAATATATTTAGCGATATTTCGCGGCTTAAATAACGACGAAAATGACATATTTGGGGTAAATCTATCGTTGTGATAACATATCTATGGTTGATGAAATATTTCGTGGATATCGTTAAAGCCAAAAATCCGGGACTGCAGTTATATCTCTTCCGCATGTCCTGCCAAATGTTTTGACACTGTTTCATTGTCCTACGATCACTCGTTTGTCCAGGGGAGCCCTCGCAAATAGCGCAAGTTAAATTATAACCACACTGATTAATAAATATATATCACTTCTTTTGTGGACACGATAACTACCGTAATTTTCGACCAATCACTTTGATATTTACGGAAATGCGGGATCATTTTCGAAAAATTGAAATATCGCTCTAAATTCCTTAATATAAAAAGAATCCAATCCATTCAAAGTTCATACTGTTCTTCAGATAAGGGCCAAAATGATATCTCGGTAAAGTTTTTGAACCAAAGGGGTGGGAAAATTTGAGGTTATTTTAAGAAAATAAATCATTAAATCAAAACCATTTAAAATTATCTATAGTCCTCTATACATTACCTATTTTTTATGAAACTCAGCAATTCTTTTAGTTTTGTGCCTTGTCTTGTGTGGGGTTTTGCCTAGGACACCAAGCTGGCTCATCAGTGGGCTCTTGGTGTCCCCACCGGGACCGCCAAAGGAGTAGCGAACAGCACGCTACTTCCCTTCATGTGAAGTGCAACTGCACCACTTTACTGCGAGAAAGAAAAGCTCAATTTACCTTCAATTTGGAAGCTTCCATAGGGAGGTTACGGCTGCTTGAGCAGTAAAGTAGTAAGTAGGAAAGTAGAAGAATTGCTGAGTTTTAATTTACTGGCCGTGAAAGTTAATACCTATACCATCTTTTTATGAAAGATTTTTCTGATACGACCCACATTCACGCCAAGGGTTGAGCAAAATGTTCTCGATGAAGATGCCAATTTGATGAGGGAAGAGGTAAGTCAAAGATAGGTATCACAAATTATTGCTGACTGAACTACGGATGTCATCAAAGCAATATTGGTGTTTTGACAGCAGTGTCGCTCTACAGACGAGCCAAAGATATAGCGTTATCTCCATATTCTGTCCGGGTGGTCGGCAGTTTTGCTAGTGCAAGGTAAATAGCAGTGGACTCTATAAGACTTCTCGTGAGCTACACATGTACAACCTTTGTAGGAATACAACAATTAGCCAATTTAGAGAATTCGAAATATTTTTCTTTGCCCGGTGAAATCTACCTCCGCCTTCCGGCGTGCCGAGAGGTGATTTGTTTTCTCTTTAAGCTGTATCTCACCCCCTCGTCTCCTCCCCCACTCCTTACCTCTTTCCCTCCTCTCCTTCTCCACTCCTTCCCTCTTTCACTCCTCCCCTCCTCCACTCCTTCCCTCTTTCCCTCCTCCGCTCATTCCCTCTTTCCCTCCTCCCCTCCTTCCCTCTTTCCCTCCTCCGCTCATTCCCTCTTTCCCTCCTCCGCTCATTCCCTCTTTCCCGCCTCCCCTCCTCTACTCCTTCCCTCCTCCCCTCCTCCGCTCCTCCCCTCTTTCCCTCCTCCCCTTCTCCACTAATTCCCTCTTCCCCTCCTCCCCTCCTACGCTCCTTCCCTCTTTCCCTCCTCCCCTTCTCCACTCCTTCCCTCCTCCCCTCCTCTACTCCTTCCCTCCTCCCCTCCTCCACTCCTTCCCTCCTTCCCTCCTCCCCTCCTCTACTCCTTCACTCCTCCGCTCATTCCCTCTTTCCCTCCTCCCCTCCACCCCTCTTTCCCTCCTCTATTTCTCCACTCCTTCCCTCTTTCCCTCCTCCCCTCTTTCCAACCTCCCCTTCTTCACTCCTTCCCTCTTTCCCTCCTCTCCTTCTCCAGTCATTCCCTCATTCTATCCTCCCCTCCTCCCCTCCTCCCCTCCTTCCCTCCTACCCTCCTTCCCTCCTCTACTCCTTCCCTTCTCCCCTCCACCGCTCCTTCCCTCTTTCCCTCCTCCCCTCCTCCGCTCCTTCCCTCTTTCCCTCCTCTCCTTCTCCACTCATTCCCTCTTTCCCTCCTCCCTTCCTCCGCTCATTCCCTCTTTCCCTCCTCCCCTCCTTCCCTCTTTCCCTCCTCCACTCCTTCCCTCCTCCCCATCTCCACTCCTTTCCTTTTTCCTTCCTGCACTCCTTCCCTCCTCCCCCCTCCCAAAATCCCCTGTAAAATGTTAAAACCTTTAGTTACAACATTTTTCTATTAAAAGAAGAGCTTAACGTACACATGGGATAACGTCGGAAGCGGGAACACATAATCGGGGTTTCATTAACTCATTATCTGCTTTGCTAAAATAAAAACAAAAACGTTAAACAGTACGTTTGTTCATAAAAGTGATGTTTGTGATAAACAACAAGGTAGCAGAATTACCTGTTTGTCCAGCCGCAGTCTGGTCGGTGACGGACAGTACAGTAGTTGCACACTGGATTAATAACTCTTAATCCGGATTAAGGATTTGCTGAAAGCCGGTAATTATACAGTTACTAGCTATGTGTTACACAGTAGCACTTCCAAACACATTTCTCGATGACGAACATAATGGACACACACACACATGCCATTGTGGCGGGCGTTAAATAATGTCAGCATTGCATCCCTATACTTCCCAACCCCTTCACAGACCATTCATCATTAATTCATGATTCTAAACACCGTTTGGCGAGACAATGAATGCATAATATAACTACATTTTGCGTATCCAGTTCGCTAAAGTGCAAATTCATAATTCCTTCTCATTGTGTATACAATTCATTTGAAACTCGGCGATAAAATTAAACACACGATTTCTGGTCACACTGACTTTTGTTTTTATCGTTGTGTTGGTTGCAATGATATTTCATCCTGAAGCTTTAAACTCCTTTGTGCTGAATATCGCTTGATTGGTACAAAGCTTTTAAGAATGAAAACAAAACATGATTCGAAAGTCGCAATGGAACGTTTTTAAAAAAGTATATCAAAGCTTTGTTTTAGGGTTACGCATGAGGGATATCTCAAAATTGTAAACAGAGAGCCATATTTTCTCTTTTTAATTTATACCACATATATATGGTGACACAGGGTGGGGCAAATAATACTGGCCCGGGGCACAGAGTTCCAGGCTATAAAGGTGGGGACAGACCCATGCCGGGTAACTATAGCCCAGTGAGTCTGACAACACCCTCCCCACTCATTCAATTACAATTGTACACACTCATTCACACTCATAAGATCATGAGCTTCGAACGAGCAATGGCCGAATTTCAGGCAATTGCTTCCGACACTAGCGGTTCATGGTCTAGTTCACCATACTCCTCACCTCACCCGGAATACCATAGGGACCTCTCGCCACCACCTACTCCGTGCCATGGCACTTTCCCGGAATTCGACTTCGGGGAACCGCTATGGTACGACTCACCTACACGCAATGCACCCAAAGGCACGCTGATCTTCATAAGCCCGCCGGGCCAAAATCAATTGCCAGCCACTCGCGAAGCAATTATCAGCGTGCTCTCACCAATAGCTAAATTCATCACTTGTGTCGAGGAACTCCGTAACAATCACATAGCTATCACTCCCACAAAAAACAACCGTCTGAACACGATCACAAACGCATTACTAAGCCATCCCTACATTCCCCCTTTCATCCTCATACCTTATAAACCTACAGAAACACGTTCCAAGGCCGCACAAACCGAACAGACACTCACTACAGAAATACCAATTCCCCCGCCCCTTCCGCCTACACTCAAGTCCAAACAGCTACATCTGAACTCCTTCAAGAGCATACTCAAACAGAGCCAGATGTAGCCGAGACATGGACTCAAACACACCTTGCTCACATAAGACCAAATCGCAAACATAAATGCACTCAATTCACCAGCCCAAGCAGACACATCTCCGCAAATAAACAGTTACCTACGCAGTCAACAATACAAGCACATGTAGACACAAATACAACCCCAAACTCTTCCACCACTCAGACGGCCACCTCTCCTTCAGAGAACGACGTCACACCAGCCATCTCCCCTCCCGCTAACACAGTAAATTCTTCTCCTAGCTCAAAAAGACAGAGGCCACGGCCTCCCCCTTCCAAACAACACACGACTCTCGTTTTCCAGTGTTTCAACTGCCAAAGAATGCACCACAATGCCGCGTGTTGCCCCCACAGGATCCGCTGTAACCGGTGTGGTGATAATCATCACCATTCAGTTTGCAAGATCGGCAAAGACAAACCTAAGTGCGTCAATTGTGGCGGTGCGCACGCGGCCTCCTTCGGTGGTTGCGCCTACATAAAAACAGCCATTAAGCGAAAGCAGTTGGAACTCAGACAACGCTCACACACTAACATTCCCCCTCTCATGTCCCTCAATGTCCCCTCACCAACATCTAACTCTAACTCAGCTCTCACTCAAATACTGCACTTCATCCAACACCTTGCTTCCACAACACTTTAAACACATCATCTGTCAGTTTTTCCCCCCCTCAACCAACCCATAATCCCGGATCCTGTGGCTCAATCTGCCTGGGAGGCAAGGTGGAATACCAACCTACCCGGGATGATGAGCCACGGGCCGTGGGACCTCAATCCGCCTACAAATATCGAACCCCGTACCCAATACAAAGCCTAGCAGAGAGAGGTCAGCCCCAGTCGGCAACCAACCTCTCAGCAGGCTTAATCAACAACTATTCCTTATAAAAATCCGACAAAAACACTCTAAACTCATCTATTCCAACTCTCGCAACAATATTAAATCATTTAAACATCATTATACAACCTCAAATTCATATCAAATAAATTTAAACCAACAGCCAATCACAACACAGCTTTAACCAATCAATGTCCAGCACTAGCCATTCCAATCCCCCGCCCGCGAAGCCCATATAAATCATCTATTACTCCTTCCACAAACTCATTACACCTAACAATACATAAATTAACAACACCATACAACTGAGGCTTATTATTATTATCGCTCTCATACATCAAAACCTACTAAAGGTCTATTCATTTCTCCTTCTACAAAAAATCAAACCTATCTAAAGGTCTATCACTCTTCCATAACAACTATAAATTCATTCCAAAAATTTTTTCACACATTTTATTATTATTATCAACCCCACTGAAGCGACTGCTAACAGGCCATGACCGAGCGAACTGAGCGTCTTAACAACTTTTGCCGCTGCGATGACGGATGGTCAATAGCCATGTTGCTGACCCAGTATCCAAACTCGCAGCTCTACTACGGCAATGATTTTACTGTTACTCTCAAATACTACGATAAATTAACTTCATAAATATATCAATAATCACCACGACGGAACTAATCGCCCTAAGGATAAAATTTCTCCCTCTAATGCATTATCTTGTAATGCATGGAGGGATACTTTACTCAAAATCATTAAGTTTAAAAATAATCAATCATTAAATTCAAAAATTAATATCCAACATACAATGGAGTGAAAGGAGCCCATTAGGGCACCAGACTCCAAGCATTTTCCATCACCATTTGGTGATACTGGACTGACTGAGAGTAACACAGTAGTTGCAAACAAATGGAGCAAATAATTGCAGATTATGTAAGGGAATTTCCGGAGAAAAATAACTGGTTGTATGATAGACAACACGGATTCAGGAAAGGATATTCGTGTGAATCACGACGGGTGGTGGGGTTTTGACAAGATATAGCAGAAGTCATGGACACAGGAGGCCAAGTGGACAGTGTAATCATTGACTTAGCTAAGGCTTTTGACATGGTTCCACATGACCTCCTGTTACATAAGCTAGCAAATTTGGGTCTTAATAAAAGAGTAGTATTTTGGATCCGGGACTTTCTTCTAAACAGAACCCAAACAGTCAAAGTTGGGGGAGTACTTTTGAAAGAGACAAAAGTCAGCTGTGGAATTCCACAAGGGAGTGGAGTTGGGTCATTGTTGTTTCTTCTATAGATAAACGACCTCGCAGAATATGTTAAATTGGACGTCAGACTATTCAATAATCAAGTTGACACTGCGCTCCTCCAACAAGACTTGGAATATATAGAATGTTGGGTTATCCTAAATAACATGAGGACAAGTGCAGAAAAAAGTAATTGCCTGTCTTTTACCAACAGCAGATTATAAATTAGGTAACAAAATTGTTCCATGAGTGGAGTCATGCAGCTATCTCGGGATTGCCATAAATAAAAGGTTATACTGGGGGCTAATAAGGCGCAAAAGTCGTAATAATTCGTTATGAGAAACATGAAGGGTAGCAGTGTTCAGGCCAAAGAATTGGCTTAAAAATGTCTTGTGAGACCAATTTTGAAATACGCCACAAATATGTGGGAGCCCTACCAATCTACCTTAACGAATAAATTGAAGATGGTGCAAAGGAAATCTGCAAGTTCATACTTGGGAAATTGTACCAAACTGACGGTGTCTCGAACATGTTCAAGTCATTGGGTTGGGAATCCCAACACAGCAGAAGACATAAAAAAAGAGTCCAGGAGATGTACAAAGCATACACAGGGGAGCCGGCCTGGAATGAGTTGCGAAACAGAATGCATGAGCCAGATTATATGGGTAGGAGTGATCACGAATACAAAACTAGGCCCAAAATTCAAAAAACTAATTTAGCTAAATGTATTCTTTTATAAACAGGGGTATTCAAACATGGAATGAGTTACCTGAAGAAGACTTAGAACCTTTCCCTAACAGTTTAAAAGTTTTCAAGAAGATAATAAGTATTATTATAGAATGACATAAAATGAGCATAATAGCCTGATTCCTTTTTGACTTATTAATTATAAATTTATTACCTAAAGTCAATGTATAGTACATTGAAACAGTACCGGCTTCGGTCATATTGTGACCTAATTCAGCGTGGTATAGGATAACAGTAACATACAACTTAATAACTTTTTTGTTGGACCCTCACTATTATGTGTCAGAAAACTGTAGCATAATGATGGTCATTATAACACTGTTTTTCATTACGATACAGTTCCTCCAGCCAATCAGAGCTCGTTCATTGACCAATTAGGTAACGATACCTTCGCGCATGCGCTCAAAATCCAACATGTCGGACATAAACACAACATCGAACTATAATAAATTACCGACATGGAATACGCACCGTCCATATGTTCGCGTAAATAAACTGGCGAATATGAGACAAGAAATAGCACTGTACCTTAATGTCATCAACCCTAATTTCTACACAGCCTTCAAACGACTCCGGTGACAATATTACTGAGGGACGGCAGATGTAAACATATGGCCTGCATAATATGGCATTGCAAGCACACGGAGCGCATGCGTCGGTGGTTCAGAGATCTTGAAAGACTGAGATATGTCTCGCGCTCGCTCTCCGATAAAACAAAATTCTTGTGGCTGGCTCTCAGCAGATATTTATGAATATTTATGTTAAAACATATAATAAAGTTATAATTATCGTCGAACATAAACAGTCGTATGCAAGTCACCTATAATGGTAATTAAGACACTCGTATGGAAATTATAAAACTCGCATACGCTCGTTTTATAAAAATACTTGTGTCTTAATTATAGCCATTATAGGCTCGTTGCATAATATACTATTTTGTCATTATAGAGGATGCTATAAATATTTTTGTAACAAAAGTTCACACAGTAAAATTTCAAAAAAACAGATCTGTTGCAATAGTTGTGTTAATAAGGCATAAAACAGTCTTGTAAAAACAGCGTAGACTTGAACAGATGTGTACGTGAAAATATGTATGTTGAATACATTATGTTATAAAAATGATGTTTGATGTGTATTTGCAAGTAGGGAGATCTGTGCAGAGAGACACTTTGGAAATATATTTCATTTAAGAAATAATAACTTCGTCACACATATTTCCAAAGTTTCCCTCAACAATATCTCTCTACCTGGCAAATACACATCAAGCATCATTAATAACCTATTTTCATTTTATGAAAAAATAGGCTTATGAGATCACCTTTTGTCCGTGTGTCTTTGTGTTGGTTGGTTGGTTCCTCAGTTTAGGAGCTGCGACAACGCGGTCATGTCGCCCCGTGTACTTTGGATGTGTGTATAATCTGCCTGATAACCGATGTTAATTGTGATGGCTGTATTCATGTGTGTTATCTGTTTTTTAATTTAAGTACTTAGAATTTTTCAAATAGTTCCTACTTTCGCCGCCAAACCCCACCGTCAATGACTACTAGGCCTAGTTCAGAACTTAACTACTAGACGCCACCGCAGTCGGCTCTTGGCAACGAACGTAGAAACCGAAGAGCATTGTTTACATTCTTAACCTATCCAATTTAGCTTCACACAAGTGTAATTAATGGAAGGTTCTTTAACATGCCATAAATCTGTGACATGGGACCGCCGGCTTTACTTCCTCTCCGAAGGAAGGCATACTGAGGGATTTTTAACGCTCTTAAAATTCCGACGGCTTCGGCCGGGTTTAAACCCGCGATCTTGGGCATAGAAGCTCAGCATGCTACCGACTACGCCACCGAAGCCGCCTGTGTCTGTGTGTGTGTGTCCCCGTAATAAATTCTAAACGGCTGGAGCGATTTTAATGAAACTCGGTAAGATCTTTGCACCATTCTCACCGATCCCGACAGTGCCCTTCAAATTGTATTGTGTCCCACCAATCCAACATGGCGGCTGTGCGAAATATTTCACTGGCATTCTATATCTCCTAAACTATTACTGATATCTCCCTGAAATTTAGTACGGTGATAAAGGGCACTGCTACAAGTTTATCTATGTAACTTTCAAAAACCTGTAAAGTACAAAACGAACATGGCGGCCAAGCGAATTTTAAACATTTCAATAGACTTTTATCTTGATTTAACCATCTGAGCGCAATGGCATGTGGTCCAGTAAATGATTATACATATTGTAATGCAATGGCATCTAATTTAGTTCAATTGTTTATGTAATCTCAAGATGGTGGCTGTGCGAAATTTTAAAATTAAGTTTTTATTCCTTGTGTCGTAATCATGGGATCGAAGTGAAAGTTTAAATAATGAAGCTACGCAATAATTTTCCTTTAAGGGTACATAACTCTATGGCCTATACATATAACAATCCAAAATGGTGAGCATCCGAAATATTTTGACGGTTCTTAATATCTACGAATCTTTTACAGCAATCAAACTGATTTTTTTTAATGTTCATAGGGGCTATGAACATAAGTTCAACTATAGGACTTTCAGTAACCTCGTGAGAACAAATCTAACATGGCGGCGACGCGAAATATAAATATTTAAATGGACACTTTCTCGCGATTTAACCATCCGAGTGCAGTGAAACATTGCACGTTAAATGCTTATACAAATGTTAATCCACTAGCATCTAATTTATTTCAATTATTTCTATAACCACAAGATGGCAGCTGTGCGAAAGTTAAAAATCTCGTTTTTACTTCTTGTGTCCTAATCATACGATTGAAGTTTGAATACCACGCGTACACAATAATCTTCATGTAATAATACATAAACAAAAATCCAACCTGGCGACCATCTGAAATATGAAGACGGTTCTTAATATCTACGAATCTATCACAACAATCGAACTGAAATTTTGTATGTTGATAGAGACAATTAACATGAGTAGGATATATGAAAATAGGCTGTAGAGTTCTTCACGGAACTACTTGTTTATAACCTAACTTATTTAACATATACATCTCTACAAATCTACGATGTTTTTTTTTCAAGACTTTTCATTATGCTTTATTAATAAAATTATTGTAACAGATCTGTTTCTTTGAAAATTTATACTTTGAAATTTTGTTACAAAAATATTTATAGCATCCTCTATTATGACAAAAATTTTATTAAGCTGTATGTTACTGTTATCATATACCACGCTGAATTAGGTCACAATATGACCGAAGCCGGTACTGTACAATGTACTATACATTGACTTTAGGTAATAAATACGTTAATATAAGAAAAAAAAAGTATTGCATTCCGGGAACACAGAGACATTATGTTAGTAGCACTGACGTATATAAGTTACTCCAAATAAATATAGAATGTCAGGTACTATACGTGTGCATAATTTAAAGCTGTCGGCTTGCATACTTTCTGATATATGGGTATTTGGATTAAAAAAATTGAGAGCATTTATTAACAGTTGGCAGCCCTGGTGGCTCTTAAGAATACGCTCAGTCATATCTGTTTATGCGCACATAGCACATACGAAATTTGGTTGAAATCCAATTGATAGTGTAGAAGTTACATGCATTTAAAATTTGGACTTATCAGCAGGCTTATAATCATTTTGGCAACACTGCCATGTATGGCCTCCTGGAAATTAAACTGCAATATTTGTATCTATACGTGTGCCAATTTTGAAATAGCTCCCATTCATACCTTACAAGATATCCAACATGGAGCTCAAATTTCAATTGCGATTTTTCAGCAGTTGGTAGCACTGACATCATTTTCAAATATGGCCGTGATATATTCCGGTATAGATCTTTACTTCTACCAAATTTTGTTTCGATTGCTGCAGCCATTTAGGAGTTGATAGGGGGGGGGGGGGGACACACACACAGCCAGACATACAGACAGACAGAAAGACAGACAGCCAGCCAGACAGACACACATTTGCCCGATCTCATGTCTACTTTTTCCTCATTTTTGCAAAATGTGAAAAGTAGGCTAAAAATAAACACACCAAAGGAACGGAGATTGTTCACTAACCTGCTTATAGCAGATGTTCAAAATGACCACCATCCATCTCTTGGCACCTTTCAGCCCTGGTCAGAAATGTTCTGCTGCAGCTCTTGAAGACTATGAGGGTTGTTGCGATACACTTTAGCCTTGGGGGTTCCCCACAAAAAGTAATTGTACACGGACAGATCAGGTGACCTGGGAGGCCAGCCAGGGCCGAGATCAGACGTGCCAGGTGTCAAGATTGGGTGAATGTGATCCAGGGTTCGGGAGGATGCATGGGCAGTTGTACCATCCTGTTGGAAGTAACAGTAGGTCTGGCGGCTTCAGGGCGTAGTTGGTAACATGCTGAACTGCTATGCCTAAGGTCGTGGGTTCAAGCCCGGCCGAAGTCGTAGGATTTTTTAAGAGCGTTAAACATTCCTCAGTATGCCTTCCTTTGGAGACGAAGTAAAGCCGGCGGTCCCATGTAATAGATTTATGGCATGTAAAAGAACCTTCCACTATTTACACTTGTGTGAAGCTAAATTATATGTTAGATCTGACTAACGCTCTGAGGTTCCAACGATCGTCACCAGGAGCCGACTGCGGTGGTATCTATTAACCAAGCTCCGAACTAGTTGTTGACGGTGGTGTTTGGTGGCAAAAGTAGGAACTACTTGAAAATTGAATGGCTGCATTCCTTACTTGAATTAAAAACAGGTAAGACACACTAATACAGCCATCACAATTGACACCGGTTGTCAGACAGATTCTACACAGACCCAAAGTACACGGAGCTACATGACCGCGTTGTCGCAGCCCCTAAACTGAGGAACAAACCAACCAACAGTAGGTATTTTCCTCCTCAGTCAATGCTGCCACAAATGGATTGAAAATGATCGAAATGTAACGCGCCGAATTTACTGTCTGATGAAAGATAATGGGACCAAAAATGCGACGTTCAGACACTCCACACCCAACACCAACCTTCTGGTCTTGCAATGGTGTATGATGGAAGTGATGCGGATTCTCCATTCCCCAGCACCTGTCATTCAGTGGGTTGACATAACCGCTCAGGTGAAACCAGGCTCCATCCGAAATTAATTAAACTTGCCACGGTGGGAGAGTGGTTATCGTGTCGGACTACCAACCCCAAGCTTGCAGGTTCTCTCCTGACCGTGGTAAGTGATTTTTGAAAGGCGACGAAAATCACGATACGCATGGCATACGATGTTGGCATGTTAAAGTACACATATCAATTCAGTAGGCCGAGATCATAATGGCAAAATTAATCTCGGGATTTTCCGCCAACACAATGTTCCCCATTTCTCTACTAGAAAGCGCCATAGTGTTGAGGAGCTTAGATCTCTAACCTCGTTGACTTTCATAGCGCTTCAAGGAGCGACACAATTCGACATGCAAGTTGCTCTCTGTGCGTCAATTAACAAAGCTTGCACCCGGCACCATACTATATTATTGCTATTGAAAATGAAAATCCACAGCCTGCTTCCAGTCTCCGACCGGGTCAGGAATGGAATGAATGAAGCCCCTATCTAGCGGCGAGGATATGAACTGTGCCGGCTGCCGAGGCCTGACGCACTCCTCTGGGGCAATGATTAAATGAATGACAGATGAAATGAAATGATAGTGGAGAGTGTTGCTGGAATGAAATTTTGACAGGGAAAACCGGAGTACCCGGAGAAAAACCTGTCTGCCTCCGTTTTGTCCAGCACAGATCTCACATGGAGTGACCGGGATTTGAACCACGGACCCAGCGGTGAGAGGCCGGCGTGCTGCCGCCTAAGCCACGGAGGCTTTATATTATTGCTATTATTATCTGAAATTAAGAAAAGTTCCATGTCCAAGCCATGCATTGTTATCTCAATGAACAGCCAATCACTGAGGAGCATCTGTTGGTTTTGATGCATGAACAACGGACACTTCGTAGGGCTGCATTTTCAGGTCCAGGTGGAGTATTCGGCCGCATGTTCAGTTGCGATAGGCGTGGGTTCGATTTTTTGGGGTTCCGTAGCATACTCTGGTTAACTGCATCCACATTTTCTGCTGTGCGGACACGTTTCGGAATGCTTTTTGCCTTGTTCATAACAGATCCTGTCTGACGCCATTTTGTGACTAATAATCATTGCATGGCACTCTTTGCTGGTACCTTAACCACATTAAAATCATGAGCAAATAACCGACCACACTCTTTCCACGACCCCCCAGGGGCTCACAACTTGTGGGACGAGGGTTGGCGACCACAGGACCTGAGCTGAGTCCGGCATTGTTTCCACTTACTTGTGCCAGGATCCTCTCCGTCTTCTTTCCTGTCGACCTCCCTTTGTCAACTCTTGTCCTCTTCCGACGGTATTAGATTATCCGAGGACTAGGGTCTTCACTTTTACGCCTTAATTGGCCGTTGCCTCATCTTTCCTGATACCCTTATTCTTCGAGAGTCCAGCCTTCTTTTTCCTTTCTGTTAACTCCTGCCTTCTGCACAAGGCCCTCAAGGAGGCAGGGCACTTCTGGTGCACCCTGGATAGTGCTACACCCTCAAGGGCTCACGGCTGGTGAGTTCGGGAGTTGGCGATCTTGATGGTTACCTGAGCTGGGTCGGGTTTATTTCCCCCTTTTCGTCTGACTTTGGGTGGGTCCTCTCCTCTTTCCCTTTCCTATCCGCCTTTCATGGCTCTCCTTCCTTCCAAGTCTGTCAATCCTCATTCTTCTTGGTTTGAGGGCATTTCTTTTCTTCCTGTCCTTTATTTGCCATATCCTTTATTTGTTTACCATTTCTTCTTCCAGTATATGTTTGTATTTAGTATTAGTTAGAGGTTTCATTTCCAATCTTTCACTATCTGCCAAACCATTAGGTGCCGATAACCTAGATGTTAGGCCCCTTAAAGCAACAATTATCATCATTATCTTTCCACGAATTTGTTTCAACATACTGTACCTTTCCACAACGAATACCCTCTGCTGCTGCAGTGTGAGTACCTGTCAACTCACACTGACACAGTACGCACTACTGTAACATCCATCTGAACCGGGCTCGATCACGTGCTGTGCGTGGTGCAGCCCCTCGTCCGGGCCACTTTAATTGCAACATCTGCTACAGTTTAAGGGGGCTCATAGACCACACATTTAACATTTAAACCAGGGGCGGTGCGTCATTAAGGGCCGAAAGGGCCCTGCCCAACCTTTGGCCGTCAGGCCGTACTGCACGAAATTTGTTTTATTAATGTCTTATGAAATTAGTTTAAATTACAGATATTCTACATTAAATAAGAGGTTTTCCCTTCTAGAATCCCTACAAAGAATTCAGTATACATAACTCATCCCTAGCTTAATTTTCTGACAGTCCCGTACGGTGTATTGTAATAGCGAGGGTCACTGCACAGAGCCTTCCATGTTAAGTACCTATGGGGCCGGGTGACTAAACAGGGGACATAGCACTGTCTTGCACGCGAGTTCTTGTGGACTACGAAAGGCTTTTCGTGTCCTCTTAACGGCCTGGAGAATTGGCCCAAAACATTTCTCTAGAATGAAATAGAAGATATCTCTATTTCCGTCTTCTTCTGTCTCTGTTTGAAACCGGCTTAAGGGGATCGGTTTACCCCATGCCATGCGCAGGTAGACCACTGTTGAAACACAAACACCTAGGTGATCGAAACACAGGAGAGGAGAATATATTTACAAATAAGGAGCCAGGTGATTACAGTTATTAATATTTGTTTCAAATGTTGTGTTGTGTGGAATTATGATCATGGGAATATTTGCAACAACAAATGTCATATATAAAACAATGTTTAAAATAAAATGAACCAACAATTTTTTTTTTAGCGTATGGCTTTTAGTGCCGGGAGTGTCCGAGGACATGTTCGGCTCGCCAGTTTTGTAGCTGCTTCGAGACGGACACCCAATGGGTGAGCTACAAGTACCGTTGGGGAGGGAAGGAGGGAAGTTGGATTGTAAGGACGAGGAGTTGGAAGGTAGCGGCTGTGCCCTATAGTTAGGGACCAACCCCGGCATTTGCCTGGAAGGAAGATGGGAAACCACAGAAGACCATCTTCAAGGTTGCCGGCGGGGGGATTCGAACCTCCTCGCCTCCCGGATGTGAGCGACTGCCATCAGTCATGCCGTAACCACCACGGCTAGCACACCCGGTGAACCAACAATAATATCACCTGGCCCACCCTAATATTTTAGTCAGGGGCCGCCCCTGATTTAAACCATAGCTTCACTAATTTGTAACATGGAATTATGAGAGATTACAGACGTATACAATAGTTAACACATAGGACTTTAGCTTAATATATAAAGGCGAACAGTAAATAAACTATTGCGTAATTTATTGGTAGGAAAATATTTGTGAATTTCTAAACGTCATGAATCACCAAAAAAAAAGACGATTTAACAAGAAATACCAGTTAGAATGGAATTATTTTTCTATGTAAAGAAAACACATGAATGCGGAGGATGAACCTCATTCATGAATAGTACATTATGCAACGAGCCTATAATGGCTATAATTAAGACACGAGTATGTTTATAAAACGAGCGTATGGGAGTTTTATAATTTCCATACGAGTGTCTTAATTGCCATTATAGGTGAGTTGCATACGACTGTTTATGTTCGACGATAATTATTATAACTCTTTTTTGTTCGAACTTAAATATTCATAAATATCTGTCGAAATTTCGCCAGTTTTGTGTACTAAACAGAGCGCATGAAACGCAGAGAATACCTTGTATTTGACCATGGCCTCCTCGATTATCCTACTATGACACTAGACCAGGCAGTGAAAATTAAATTAGAAGGCCGAGAAACTCAGCGCATCTAATTATCTAATTGGTCAAACAACTGTTTCTTGAGCTCTGATTGGTGGGAGAAACTGTTTCATAATGAAAAATAGTGTTATAATGAGCCTCATTATAGTACAGTTTTCTGACATATAATAGTCAGGGTCGAACATAAATTATATTAAGAAATAATTAAGATATAGCCTACTTGGAAAATTTAACCAAACACTTTTTTTGAAAGGCAATATTTTTAAGCATACTATTGACATTATTGATGGTGGTGATGTACAGTATTAACTATAACTTTGTAAGTTCTCATAATGCTATGTTACATATTAGTGAAGCTACGATTTAATTGTTAACTGTGTGGTAAAACTCCCACTAGGTGTCGTATGACCCCCCATTAGCAGGTTAGCGAACTATCTCCTTCCCTGTGATGTGTTTCTTTATAACCTGAAACTCTGATCCCCGGGTCACTTTTATTTGGTCCACCTGTATAAGGCGTGATAAAAAAGTTTCCGTTTTCGTTTGAGGGCATTGCTCGACTACGATACTTCTTCTTCTTCTTCCTCTTCTTGGTCGTAGTTCGATTTCGAACGTCGTGACCCCTCACGCAATTCTGTTAACAATACCCCACCATACAGCGCGGTCTTCTGCTGTATGCATTAATTTCTCAAGTGGCAGATTAATCAGACTCTTTATCTGGTCAAGGTACTGGTTCGGGCCGCCAGATTGCAGATTCTAGTTCATTTTTAGCAATAGGAGGAATAAGGCTTCCTAATTGGCTCTCACAAGAAATCGTTGGTCGTGGTTAGTCCGTGTAGTAAACGCCGTGAACCAATCAGATACCATTCTTGTAATTATGACTATTTTTGTATAAGAGGCAGAGCAGTGAGTTCATCCGTCCCCCATTCTCGTAAACATAACAGGGGACTAAAGAAATTTTAAATATCCATATACATTTTCAAATCAAAAACCTACTTTACACGCCAATCATGATAAATAAGTGCGTGAATCTGATCTTAAGATAGAAGTAGGTTCGAGTGCCACCGTTGACCCTCTTAGAAATGGTAGGTATTCCGTGGTCTTACATTTTGTATTCAGAAAAATGCTGTGATAGCCCCTTCCAGAAACCTATGGCTGCTTTTATCCGAACCGTAGTCACAGATTATTTATCAGACAGAAAGTTTAATACACTGATGACCACGGTGTCCCGATCCTTTAAAACCTGAGTTATTATTCCTGAAACACATAATTAAGTGTAGGCCTACACTGGCAAGTCTCAATATTGTGGCCTAATGTTTTTATTACAACACTTTCTTGCAACATAAATTACTGGTGGAATATTCTTTTTAACAACGCATTGCGAACATTATGATTAAGTTGAACTACGTAACAATACCAAATGCATAGTTTATTCTTATACTTTCAATGAACTGCAGCAGCAAGCAGCCTTGCAACCACTGCACAACTGATTTTGGCCACTATGTTCCCTCACAACAGCCAACAGAAAACCATAATCTTCCCTATGCTAAAACTGAACTAGAATTTGCCATCTCGCGTTCGGAGCACGTCCCCTCAGCCGTTTTCCATCAACTTTACCCTGGATAATACACTTCTCAATGCCAACTCGCCGGATGACATGGCCGAAAAATTTCAACATTTGCCTTTGGATGTTCAGGATTAAGCGTGCTTTAGGAGCAATCCTCCGATACGGGTGCATAGACTAAGCACGGACACTTAGTAGGCAAAGGATTAGTGTGGCAGTCTTGTCTTGCCAAGGTGTGTGCGTTAAATGCAGCAATGGCAATTATGCTGACGTTATTACAAAATGCGTCTAAACAGGGCCTACAGTCCAGCCGCTGAGAGTCGAGCTCTGACATTTCTCATGAGGGAGAGTGACAGCGTTGCCGGTTCTGTGCCGTGAAATATAACAAAACAACGTGGACTACATAAAATATTTCACATGATTTTAAATAAATTCTGAAGAACCGCTGACGATCTACATATAGCCTATATATAATACGCTAAGGTGTATGTTTCACAAAACTCAAGCTCCTAAACCAGAGGGAGTTAGAAGGTGTGGTTTGTACCTAAATCTTCCAAATAGTCTCAATAGTACAGGAAAAATGTTGCATTGCTTGAAAAGTCAACGGAAATATATTTATTTGTTTATAAAGTGCTTTTAAGCAATTGATCAAGATGATAGCCGCTGGTAGAACTGTGTCGCATAGCACTAGGGCCGGGTGGGTAGTCCGTACACATGGGGCACACAACCCATTGTGCAACCAGCAGCAGTGATGAATTGCACTCTGATTTCGTAAATATCGACTATTTTGTTTGAAAAGTGCGTTTAAACAAGTAAACATATTTATAGAAGCCCGCATTCAGCAAAGCCAGGCGGGTGGTTTATACACATGTGAGAGTTCTCGCACGGTCTTGGCAACATCGATCTAAATTTAAAGACCGACTTACCGGGAAAATCACTGATTGGTACAGGTGACCACATTCTTCACAGTAGTTAAAGTGCGCGACAAACCATTGGAAGCCTGAAGGTCAAGGGGCCCTCCGCTCCGCTCTCCTTCCCGTGCCTGGTGGTGTTGCCATGCTATTGCACAGTACCTTCAGTCGAGTGCTGGATGCGAGAACAAACATGACAACACCGTACCTACTAGACGTGACCTTCGGGCTTCCAATGGTTTGTCGCGCACTATAGTGACTTCGCCAACATAGGCAGAATTCCAATGCAATCGAAGAATTTAGGTTTTGTAACCGCAATGTCGTTTCTTGACTGCCCAAGGATAAACACCGGTGGATGTCCATCGGAGAGTGACCAATGTGTATGGGGCAGCAATTCTGTCGAATACTACCGTTATTCTTAGATAACCGGGGTCCATTGGTTATTGATTTCAGGGAAGCTGGTGTCTCCATCATTGGGCAGCACTGGAGAAATTACGACGATCAATACAGTATTGTAGCTTTCACAAATATCATATGTGAAAATAAATTACTCGTGAAAAAAAGTTTGGTGCTTTTCAGTCGGTCAACACGATTATACCCAAATGAGATGGGTTATTCCTTTATCCTGAAATAAATTACATGAGGTTAATAAATATTAATAATAATTAAATATTAACATTAATTAATTAATTAATTAATTAATTCTTATTCTTATTCCTCTTTAGCGTTTGTCCCGCCTCGTGGCAGGGTCCGCTATGTGAATCCGCTGTCTCCACTTTACTCGGTCATGGGCCCTGTCCGGATGTAGGTTGACGCTGTGCAGTGTATCGGCCCAACGTTGTCTCGGTCGCCCCTTTGGACTCTTCCGGGCGACCTCGCCACTCCTGACCGTAGCACATACCCAAACCATCGCAGACGACCCTCACGCATTTTGTTGTTGATTGCCGCGATACCAAATCGTTCCCGTATTCTTTCATTGGGGATGTGATCCATCCTAGTAATGCCAGCTGTCCATCTAAGTAATTATTAATTAATATTAATATTAATAAATACTTATTAATCTCAGAAATGTTTGATGATTCGGGAATACCCATCTCATTCGGGTTGACGACTGAAGAGCAGCAAACTAAGGCAACACTGAAAAACGCTTCAAACAGCATAATTACAAGTGAAAACTAAGGGATGATATGTTTCGCTCCTCAAGCCAATTACGGAGTGCAATTAATGCGAAACGTCCAGGAAAACGGCGACATGGAGGTGTCCAGCTTCATGATAACGCACGTCCCCATACCACAGAGGTCGTAAGTCGCCAATTCCGATGAAAGAGACGCAAGCAAACGCCCTATAGTCGTCATCTTTCCCCACGCCTTAGGTATCTTAAAATAGGCCTTGAAGGGTCGAGGATTGCTGTCGGACGAGGATGCAACAGGGCAGGGGATCTTTAACCTGGTGTGTCGGTGCGATTAGTACCTCAATACTCACGGTGATTTTTTCTGATCGCCTTACTGATTCTGGACTGTACGACAATCAAACGGGAACATTTTGATCACCCCTTATATTAACATTTATTGATGATGATTATGATAATGGTTATTCTAAGTGGCATAACATCTAGGTTATCGGCCCCTAATGGTTTGAGTGAGAGTGAAAAACTGAGATGAGAATGAAAACTGTAACTATATGTGTTTAATTCAATAATTGTTGGGGCTCACATTTCATTTCATTTCATATTTATTCATTAGGTCCTTACACTATATTGACAGTACACTGAAGGGAGTGTCTAAAAAGAGCAAAGCCCCACTTTGCATTCGGGATGCGTCAGAGCCACCTCTAGTGGGACGTGGGTGACCATGGGACCCCAGCTGAGTCCGGCATTGCCTCCACTTACTTGTGCCGGGCTCCTCTCTGTCTTCTTTCCTGTCGACCTCTCTTGGTCAATTCTTTTTCTCTTCTGACCCCAGCGGTATTAAGGTATCTGAGGCCTAGGGAGTCTTTCACTTTGTCGCCTTAAATAGCCCTTGTCTCATCCTTCCCGATTCCCTCATTGTTCGAGGGGTCAGCCTTCTTTTTCTTTTCATGTTATCTCCTGCCTTCTGCTTAAGGACCTAAAGAAGGCATTGTGTATGTAGCCCTACCACTTCTGGTGCACCCGGGTTAGTGCTACAAACTTACATACTAAAAAAGAAATGGTAAACAAATAAAGGATAAGGCAAATAAAGGACAGGAAGAAAAGAAATGCCCTCAAACCTCGAAGAATGAGGATTGAGATACTTGGAAGGAAGGAGAGCTATGAAAGGCAGTTAGGAAAGAGAAGGAGGAGAGGGCCCGCCCGAAGGTCAGAGGAAAAAAGGGGACAAAACGGACCCAGCTCAGGAATCCCTCAAGGTCACCATCTCCCAAACTCACCAGCCGTGAGCCCCTGAGGGTGAAACAATATCCATGGTGCACCAGAAGTGGTGGGACTATACTGTAGACACAATGCCTACTTTATGTCCTTGTGCAGAAGGCAGGAGATAACATGAACAGAGAAAGAAGGCTGACCCCTCGAAGAATGAGGGTGTTAGGAAAGATGAGACAAGGGCCATTTAAGGCGAGAAAGTGAAAGACTCCCTAGGACTCGGATACCCTAATACCGTCGGGGTCGGAAGAGAACAAGAGTTGACCAAGAGAGGTCGACAGTAAAGAAGACAGAGAGGAGCCCGGCACAAGTAAGTGGAGGCAATGCCGGACTCAGCTGGGGTCCCATGATCGCCAACCCACGTCCCACTAGATTTATTGAATTAAACACAATGACAAGAGTTTAGTGCTTTTCAGTCGGTCAACACGAATGTACCCAAAAGAGATGGGTTATGCCTTATTCCTGAAATAAATTACATGAGGTTAATAAAACACTAGGATGACCAGTTTCGATTATTAATCTCATGTAATTTATTTCAGGATTAGGGCATAACCCATCTCTTTTGGGTACATTCGTGTTGACCGACTGAAAAGCACTAAACTCTTGTTTACTAAGGCAACACTGAAAATATCGCTTCAAACACCACAATGTTAAACACAATGTATAAAAGCTATACAGTTTTATTCGTCCTATGTATAACGTGAGATTGACAGAGTTATTTGTGTACATTCGAACAGGGGATACTGTGCGTAGGGTTCACCAACACATTCACTGAAACCTTTCCTGCTGCACATTCGGTTATGGAATCCATATATTGCCCCTCTGAGGCGGAAGTCCTAACTCACTTCCTCCACTCTCATGGATGGTGTGAGGTAGAAGATGGAGAGGATTTCTGCTGCTTCCTGTGCCCGTTCTTCCAGGTTCCCATTCCCCCATCTCAGACCGCCATCTTGGAGGTGGTATTCCATGGTTTCCCACTTCTACTCCAGGCAAAAGCCAAAATGGTTCCTATCTTAAAGCCACAACCTCCTTTTTCGCAATCCTCACACATCCTACTACAGACACCAGGCCATCAGACAAGTTCTACGAGGGACGTACTGTAATGTTTTACACTTTACTATATTCTACCCAAATGAAGTACATTACACATCAGTTGTTACGTCCACCTTCTGAACATAATCTCCTTGTAGCTTTATGCACTTTTGCCATCGATATGTCAGTATCTCCAGACAAGATCCAGCCGACTTCATGGCTAGGCTTGTGACTGGTGTTGAGATATGGCTCCATTACCATGAGCCGAACACGAAACAACAATCGATGCAATGGAAGCATAGGGGCGGACAGTCCACCGCCAAAGAAATGTCGAACAGTGCCATCAGTTAGCAAGCGAATGGTGACAGTGTTCTGGGACACAAAGGGCATCATCCTCATTGACTGGCTGGAATTGGGGACCACGATTGACAGTGCAGCAAATGTGGCAACTCTCAAGCGTTTAGTCGTGCCATTCAAACTAAGCAGCCAGGAAAATGGGCTAAAGATGTGCCTCTGCAACATGACAATGCCCGCCCCCACACTAGTTGAGAGACCACCAATGCCATTGATCAAATGGGATTCACGGTGCTGCCACATCCACCATACTCTCCCGACTTGGCACCTAGTGATTATCACCTGTTCGGGAACACGAAGAAACCTCTGGACACAGCTGTCAATGCATGGCGACGCAGCACTCTGAATGAATGGTATCAGGAATGTCTGGAGAGACTGACACATCGATGGCAAAAGTGCATAAAGTTACAAGGAGATTATGTTGAGAAGGTGAACGTAACAACTGATGTGTATACACATACATACACTGATGTCTAAGTCACTAAAAATGAAATAACCACAACAATGACTTCTCTGGAAGAAGAATAAGAAGACGACGACGAATACTGCCGTATCTGGTCTCTACAAAACAGAATTCCTGAATCATCCTCAGAGGCATTACTTTTAAGAGAAAAAGTGACACAGTCAGTCTGAAAGACTAGACTTTGTATCATTTTATATGTTACCAATGCTGAGAAATGCTTCGCTCGAAGCCAAAGACTCTTGTCATGTTAGAAAACTACCTGCATAATAATTATCTTGCTTTATAATACTTTACCTTGTTTTAAATTACTCGCGAACGGCAAGTGCAAACCAAGGGCAAAGCAAGGTGACGTGCCCCTTCCATCCAGTCTAAAAACATTTATAGTGGGCGATGTATTGAAGATAGAGATATGCTCTCCGGGACTTTTTTGTAGAACTGTTCATACTGACCAATTCTTACGCTCATAGTATATTGATATTTTTAACGGTTTGCCCAGCGAAGGTCTAAGAAGCGCACGGACGAAAAGTTTGTTTTCGACATTTTCACAGAAATCGTTATTGCTTGGCTTCCTTTGATCATACATAAATTATTTTCTACAGAATCTTTCCTCGAGATATCCTTTACAGAATGGTGAAAACCGCATCAAAATCCATCCAGTGGTTCTCGAGATTACCCGTGACCTCCAAGAATCGGGGATTTTTGTCTTAAACTAACGAAGTAGAGATTGTCGGGGAACACGTGCACCAAGCGACACTATGACGTCACACACCTCAGTGCATCTGGGTACATTTCGTCCAGTCACCGTAACGTAACGCCAGGCCCCAGCGTAACGACGAAGTCGACAAGATCATTTAAAATGATAAAAATTCCCATTCTCTTCTCTCTCACCTGAATTGCAAACACACACACGTCCAGTACAGGGAGTGAATGACCACGATGTTGAAGCCTCGAAATGAAACAACAACAACAACAATCACAAATGTGCAATGAGAATATACCGACTCCTCCACAATCAAATATTGTTTTGTTCGCAGTTCGTGACCGCACCCTTGTATGTTCATATCACCAGAGATGTGACAATTATCACGCACACTGCCATTATCTCTGTTTACCCGTTGGTCACCTGTCTGTTTTATTTATCGTTTGAGAGCGTTCTATGTTATAGTGTTACATCATAATATTGCTGCTAACTTTCACGCTGTTTATGAGAGAATATGCCCACCAGGATGGAGGACAGCCATGCTGACTAGATAATAGTAGATTGTTTTATAATTAGCCTACTTTCGATTTTTGCTAAAAATAAACGTAGACTTACGAGTCTACACGGGCCACAAGTTGTAAGTCTGTCTGTGTGTGAGTATCTGTATCCGGTATCACTTCAAACACGAATTGAACGAAATTTGGTACAGAGGTAGCACTAGTAAAGGGCACCTCAGTGGCATGTATTATATCGCAGCCATCTTTACCTAAACTGAATGGCGGCAACCCAAACATTCAAAACGTAAAATCAAATTCTTTCTCTCTCTCTCTCTATTCGTTTAGTCCATTCCAACTCTCCGTGACCCCATGTACTAAACTACGCCAATTTCTTCTGTCCTGCACTGCCTCCCGAAGATTTTCCAAGCTGGAATTTAGTGCTTCTGTGATGCCATCCATCCATGTCATTCTTTGCCTCCCTCTTCTTCTTGTGCCTTCTATCTTCCCCAGCATTAAGGTCTTCTCTAATGAATTATATCTTCTCATGATGTGTCCAAAGTAGCCCAGTTTTTGTTTCAGGATTAAGCGCTCCAAGGAGCACACTGGTTTAATTTGCTGTAAAACTGACTTATTGGTTCTCTTCGCAGTCCATGGAACTCTAAGAACTTTTCTCCGACACCATAATTCGAAGGAAGGAAATCAGGAAAATCAGTCAGACGTGGGGTTTCGAGGAAGAAGAGAAGAAGACTACACAACATCATTGGTCAGAGCAGCGGAAACAGTCCCACTCGTTGCGAATGAAGGAATACTGGGCCAACAGGAAGGCTAGAAAGTGTTGATTTCGCGTGGTCCTAAGCGACCCATTCTCTGAAGAGGAAGAAGAAGAAGGAATCTATCCTACGGCGTTCAGCTTTCCTTATGGTCCAGGTCTCACATCCATACATCACAACTTGAAAAATCATAGCCCTTACTATACGGATCTTTGTTGTTAATGTTATGTCTCAACTCCTTAAGATATTGTCCAGATTTGAAAATCAAATTACGACTAAACTAATCATCCTATCTCTACCAATTTTGGCAACAACACACCTTCATATGGGACGCGTCTTTTTTTTTTCAAACTACAAGGTAATCAGAGGTACCATTTAAAGGTGGTGGTTGTGTGAATTATGCAAGCATTATAATCCATAACTTAGGGTCCACCAATTCCGATTATTGAGCATTCCTAAAGGACGTGGCCTGTTGTATATGGAAGTGAAACTGTTGGTGCAGCAGGAAAGAGGATAATAGAAGCGTTTGAAATGTGGTGTTACAGGAGAATGATGAAGATCAGATGGGTAGATAGAGTAACAAACGAAGAGGTATTAAGACGAGTGGGAGAGGAGAGATGTTTCTGGCGGCTGAAGAAATAGGTTGCTATAAAATTCGGAACGGAAATATTTCCTATGTAAAATATCACTGTAAACCGGAAATCTGACTAACGCGGAAACGGAACAAAATTCCGGAACTGTAGGCGTAAATAACCTGGCTAAGATGGATTATCTTATCCATAAAACAAAACAATGTACACTACTACATTTTGAGCGCGACTCCAAAGTTCTTGGAAACATTAACGACTGAAGACATTCAAAGTGCAACTGATATTGTTTTCGAAAAAAGCAGGTGTGAAGTCATGGAAGAAATGCACGACGACGATGATGAAGGCAACGAAAGAGAGTTAAAAATACACCCTTTTGGAGAAGCACTGTCTGTTGAGAGTGACCTTCATGAATGTGTAGCTTCCAAGAATGCTCCAGAACTCCTGGAGTTGATGCAGGATGCAAAGGAGATCATACAACGTTCTCTTGTAAATAAGACGCGACAATGCACTTTGAAAGACATGTGGAAGCAAAGAAACAAGGGGAGAATCTGAAATTTGTGTATGTACGTTTAAAATACAGTGTAATACATGAGAATCTATTCTCTTTTTAGCATATTTTCATTTATAAAAAAATAGGCTTATGAGATCACCTTTTGTTCGGGTGTCTGTGTGTGGGTGTGTGATTCGAATGTGTGTGTGTGTGTGTCCTTAATAACTTCTAAACGGCTGGAGCGATTTCAATGAAACTCGGTAAATTTATAGCAAAATTCCAGACGACCCCGACCGTGCCCTTCAAATTTTATTACGTCTCACCAATCCAACATGGCGGCTGTGCGAAATATTTTACCAGCATTCAATATCTCCGAAACTATTACCGATATCGCCCTCGAATTTTGTTCGGTGATAGAGGAAACTACTAGAAGTTCACCTATGTGACTTTCGAAAACCTGGTAACTACAAAACCAACATGGCGGCCAAGCGAAGTTGCGACATTTAAATAGACGTTTCCCGCGATTTAACCAACCAAACGCAATGAAACTTGGTATATTGTATATTCATTCATTCATTCGTTTATTTGCAATTGGGGGTGTGTCCCCCGGTAGCAAATTAGATATTGATAACAAATAAATAATTGTACATAACAATTCACTAACAATTAAACTGGAGTATTTACACAAATAGTCAGTCTTTTCTTAAACACACCTATATGTTTGGGAAAATACACATTGTAATGCACCGACATCTAACTTTGTTCAATTGTTTACATAACCTCAATATGGCGGCTGTGCGAAATATTTCAGCGGTATTGCATATCTCTGAAACTATTGCCGGTATCACCCTGAAATTTTGTACGGATTAAAGGGCACTACTAGAAGTTCATCTATGAGACTTTCAAAATCCGGTTAACTACAAAACGAACATGGCGGCCAAGCGAAGATGAAAGTTTTAAATAGACGTTTCTCGTGATTTAATGATCCAAACGCAATGAAACTTGGTACAGTATATGTTTATACACATTGTAATGCACTGGTACCTAATTTAGTTGAATTGTTTACATAACCTCAAGATGGCGGCTGTGTGAATTTTAATATTAAGTTTCTATTTCTTGTGATGTAGTCATGCGATAGAAGTGAAAGTTCGAATAATGAACCTACGCAATATTTTTCCTTTAATGATACATGACTCTATGGCCTATACATATAACAATCCAACATGGCAACGATCCGAAATATTTAGATGGATCTCAATATCTACGAATCTATTACAGCAATCAAACTGAATGTTTAATGTTCATAGGGGCTATGAACATAAGTTCACCTATATGACTTTCAATAACCTGGTGATGAAAAATCCAACATGGTGGCGACGCGAATTATAAATATTCACATTGACGTTTCTCACAATTTAACCATCCAAGTGCAGTGACACTTGGTACAGTAAATGCTTATACAAATGTTAGTCCACTGGCATCTAATTTTTTTCAATTGTTTCAATAACCTCAAGATGGAAGCTGTGTGAAATTTTAAAATCTCGTTTTTACTTCTTGTGTACTAATCATACGATTGAAGTTTGAACACTACACGTACACAATAATCTTCATGTAACAGTACATAACTCTAAGACCTACATAATATAAAATCCAACATGGCGACCATCCGCATTATTTATTCGGTTCTCAATATCTACGAATCTATTACAGCAATCAAACTGATAGTTTGTATGTTGATAGAGGCAATTAACATGAGTAGGATATATGAAAATAGGCTGTGTAGTTCCTCACGGAACTACTTGTTTGTTTCAGATCTACATTTTAAATTATTATTTCATTGTAATCCTATTTCCTTGTAGTGTATTTTGTCTCATTAAAATTCAACCCTTCGTAAAACGGAAACCTGTAAAAACGGAAAAATTAATCCGCTTTAGGTAGGCTTTTTTAAATCGATTTTAGCCTCCAGGTTGGTGGAACCCACGGACTCAGCGAGGGAACTCACCACTACGGGCAGTGTCCTTGAGCTGGGAACATCTGAGGAGGTGTGATCAGCACTTCGCCCAGGCAGCCTCACCTGCAAAGCGAACAGGGGCCTTATGGGAAAGGAGGGGAAGATTGTGATAGATAGTCAAGGAAGCGGGAAGGAGGCGACCATGGCTCTACAGTAGGTACCATCAAGGCATTTGCTCGAAGACGAAACCACTTCGAGGATGGCTGAGGTGTGAATCAAACCCCTTCTACTCATTTGTACCACCCGAGGCTGAGTAGACCCCGTTCCAGTTCTGATACCACTTTTCAAATTTCGTGGCAGAGCCGGGAATCGAACCCAGGACCTCCGGGGTGGCAGCTAACCATGCTGATCGCTACGCTACGGATGCGACATTGGGTAGGCTTTACTCTGCTTTAATATTATGAGCATAGAAGGTGTTTTGTACGTTCCCCTTGCAGTCGGGGGACGTGTACTTAAACGCGCATGCCTATATTGCAGAGGTGCTTCATCCATCTTCTTCACTTTATGTTCTGGTAACAAAGTTATCCTCTCCTTCATTTCATCGCTTCAGTTGGCTTTCTGTTCGAATTTCCACTTGGGAACATTAAGACAATACTTGAGAGTTTGCAGGAGGTATCTGTATGTTGGATGAATCTAGAGGTAATTTGTTCCTGGTTTGGGAAACGATTCACAGCGGAAGAGGTGGAGGTTGCGAGAAAGGAAAGTTTTAAGTGCCAGGGACGGAGAAAATGGTCACAATGGTTCATTGTGTAATATTGTTCGTGTGAATTGGGAAGTTTTGGTGGCCGGATCTCAGTGGATAGGAGGAGGACAACGCAAAACTTATCCGCTTTAGCGTTGATGTGTGTGTGCGGCTACGGTGACGTAGTGAGTAGCATGGCCAAGGTCGCGGGTTCAAACCCAGCCGAAGTCGCCGGAATTGTTAAGAGCGTTCAAAATCCCTCCGTATGTCTTCCTTTGGAGGGGAAGTAAAGTTGGCGTGCCCATGACATACATTTATGGCATGAAAATGAACCTTCCACTAAGTACAATTGTGTCAAGCTAAATTTGAAGATTAGATTTGATTAATGCTCCAACGTTCGACGCCAGGTGCTGGTTGCGGTGGCATCTAGTCGCCAAGTTTACAACTAGGTGTCGATGGCAGTAGAATTGGTAGCAAAAGTAGGAACTACTTGATATTGATCGTCTGCAGTCCTTACCTGAATTACAGATAACACACATCAATACATCACAATTAACACCGGTTATCCGACAGGTTCTACACACACCCAAAGTACACGGGGCTAAATCACTGCGTTGTCACAGCCCCTAAACAGCTGAGGAACCAACCAGACTAACGATATTCTGCACCTAGCTTCAAAGGAATAATATATAGCCTACAATTACATCGTCAAAGAACCCAATGAAAGCAATGGCACAGAGTTTATAGAATAGACAATAGCCTAGCGAAGCTGAGCACAGAAATTATAGATACAGTGTTATCGTCAAGGAACACGATTTAAAATATATCCTTGGCACGAGTAAACAATGAAACTCGGTAAGGTCATACTACTATTTCGACTGACCCCGACCGTGCCCTTCAAATTTTATTATTTCTCACCAATTCATCATGGCGGCTGAACGAAATATTTCAACGGCATTCTACGGGTATATCTCCAAAACTATTACCCATATCACCCTGAACTTGTGTACGGTGATAAAGGGCACTACTAGAAGTTCACCTATGCGACTTTCAAAAACCTGTTAACTACAAAACGAACATGGCGGCCAAGCGAAGTTGAAACATTTACAGAAAATATACTTTTCTCGCGATTTAACCATCCGAACGCAGTGAAATTCGGTGAAAATCCTTCAGTGCTGGTTTGGATTAAACGGCAGATGGTCGAAAACTTCACACTTGAATATCTTTGATCAAGTCTATTGTAACGTTGGCACAGTGCGGTCGTGAATGATTTTCACCTTTTTCGAGAATTGAAGGTAAGTTATGGTTGGGCGGCAATGCCTCTCCAAAAATGAAACACTTCAGGAGTCTATCAAAACTTACCCACCTCAGTGGCGGCAGAATGTTTGCCGAGTGCATTTGAAGGCTGGTGTAACGAAACGACCAATGTTTCAATCGTTTTGGCGATTGTGTTGAGACATGAGAGTAAAAGAAGCAAATATTTACTAGTGAAATCAGTTTGGTAGTCATTCTGTTATTTTTATACAGTCCATCGGAACTTAAGAAAAACAGCCCTCGAATAATTATTTAAATGAATGTGAGAATTAAATGCTCATCTCAGGTCATGATTCTACTCGTAACGAGAACTCAACTAAAAGTAATCTTAGCAACTGCAATCTCAATGTGGACGACCACTCTACTCTGATACACCCGGTTTTTATTTCTAGGCAGCTCAAAGAAAAGGGATCCCGTTTCTCGACAATAACATTGCGGTAGAAAGAAAAGCGCCGCAAACAAAGGGGATTGCAATTGGGATTCAAGTCAGGTAGAACTCCTAAAGCTATGTCCACTTGGTTGATACTCAAGATGGAGTTGAACAGTTTACTGGGAGCCTCGAAGACATAACGGGCTTTCAGCCTTCACGGTTTCTCTGTATCGACCAACACCTTCTCATAGAGGGTTAATGTCATAGACCTTCCATGAACACTAGTCCTTTAGAACAGGGGTCCTCGACTTTTCAGGCTCTGAGCCCTCCTTCATACTTTGGTGTGAGGTCACGCCTCCCTTAACGGATGAAGTTAATTTAGACTTCTATATGATAAATTTAAGTACATTATTTTTGGGTAAAATGGCTTTGAACTTAGGATAGACATACTCTGGTAAGGAATGTGGTTAGGTCAGGGTAGGAATATAAAATTTTCAAATACTAATTTTAATTACACAAATCATCGAAAATATTACAACAAAACGTCGATAATGTTACCATCAAAATGCCTGTTACTTTTGTAGTACTATTTTTTGTATGATTGGTTGTAATTTTTACAAAGAACACCACACGTCACTTTCCACATCAAGTCTGTCTCGATATTTAGATTTTATATTAGCCAAGGCTGAAAATCCTGACTCGCATAGATAAGTTGATGAAAATTGTACAAGCAACTTGGCTGTTTCCATTGCTTTTGCTGGGTAAACGGGGAGATATAGCAGCCAGAAATCTTCGAGATACATGCTTGGGAATTCCACTTTAGCTTTGGAATCACATTGCAAGTCAATTGATTGTTCTTGAATGTGATCAGGAAGTATATCAACGTTGATTTGAAAGGGGTCTCTTGTTAACTTGAATTCCCAGTTTTCCGAGCTTATATCTGGGAAATAGAGTCCCATTTGGTTCTTCAGAGATACCAAATGCTCAGATATTAGGTCCTTCATTTCATTAACCAGGTCTTTTGGAAGACTTTTGGTATAATCGAGGAGGTCGTTTAATTTTGGAAAGGAAGAAAAGTTCGGCTCCGAATTCTGAAGACAGCGTTGCCAAAGAGCCATCTTCTCAGCAAAACGCTTAATTGAATACTAGTTCTTCAAAATAATTTTCTGACCTTGTAGCTTTAGGTTTAGAAGATTGATTGTTTCGAAAAAGTCTGACAAATATGCCAGGTAAAAGATAAATTTGTTATCTGTAAATTTCTTGTACAGTTCTTCACTTGAAATCATCAAAAGGATTAAGACTTCTGATTTTAAGTTGAAAATCTTGCAAGCATTTATTACCTTTTGACAACCAACGAACTTCGGTGTGAAAGAGAAGTGTTTCTTTATCACTGTTCAGTTCTTGACACAACACTCGAAAAAGTCTGGTGTCAATCCACTGGATTTGACGTGATTCACTACTTTAACTGCTAATTTCAAAGCAATGTTAAGTGTTTCAGGGAGAGTCTGGCAAGCCAAAGCTTGTCTGTGGATGATACAATGGGATCCAATTATTTTAGGGTTCTTTTTCTTAGCCAATTCAATAAATCGTGATCAGCATCCTGACATCGCTTGAGCCCCATCAGTACATATTCCAATAACTCTCTCCAAGGGAAGGTCATTAGCTTCTAAAAATGTTTGAAGAGCAGAAAATATATCGACTGCTTTAGTTGTTGTTTCAAGAATTTTTGGAAACAGTATTTCTTGAAGGAATTTCTTTTCATCTATATATCTACTGTAAAACAACAACTGGGCTTGTTTTGCAATGTCGGTTGTTTCATCACACTGCAATGCAAATAATGGGAAGTTCTTTAGCTTTTGTACCAATTGATTTTTCAAATCAATAGCCATGTCATCAATAACTACGTTTGACTGCATCCTTTGATAAAGTGATTTTGGCAACCATATTGTAGCTGTCTTCACCGAGCACAGTACTACCAGCAGTAAGCAAATGAGGTTTTATCAGTGAGTCACCGATTGTGTGGGGTTCCTTGTCTTTATCTATCAACAAGACAATTTTGTAAGAAGCCTCAACAGCCGTTTCATTGTCCATTCGAAAACTTCCACTGGAATCAAGTTTCAATCACGTAAGACAACTTTTTCTAGAAACAAACAAGAAGTTCCGTGACGAACTAAAGAGCCTACTTTTCTTAAAATTAAGAATCATCCCAATGATTAATCTACAGTATATGAACGTATCTAGAATATTAGAGTAAAATAATATAGACAGCATTTATTAACAGTTGTCAACCCTGATTGCTCTTAGGAATACGTATAGTCATATCTGTTATGTTACACATAGCACATACGAAATTTGGATGAAATCCAACTGATAGTATAGAAGTTACATGTGTTTAAAAATTGGTCCTATCAGCAGGCTTAGAATCATGTTGGTAGAACTGACGTATATAAGTTACTCTAAATTAATCTAAAATGTCAGGTACTATACGTGTGCATAGTTTAAAGCTGTCGGCTTGCATTCTTTCTGATATATTGATATTTGGATTTTAAAAAGAGAGAGAGAGAGCAATTATCAACAGTTGGCAGCCCTGGTGGCTCTTAACAATACGCCCAGTCATATCTGTTTAAGTACACATATTACATACAAAATTTGGTTGAAATCCAATTGTTAGTGTCGAAGTTATATGCATTTAAAAATTGGACCTATCAGAAGTCTTAAAATTATTTTGGCAACACTGCAATGTATGTCCTCCTGGAAATTAAACTGAAATAGTATTATCTACATGTGTTCCAATTTTGGAATAGCTCCCATGCATACCTTCTAAGATATCCAAGATGGAGCTCAAATTTCTAGTGCGTTTTTTCAGCAATTGGTAGCACTGACATTATTTTCAAATATGGGTTTGAGATATTCTGGTATACATCTTTACTCATTGCTGCAGCCGTTTAGGAGTTGATAGGGGGACACACACACACACACAGCCAGACAGACAGACAGACAGACAGAAGGACAGACAGACAGTCACACATTTTCCCGGATCGATCTCATAGGTCTACTTTTTCCTCATGTTTCCAAAATGTTAAAATTAGGCAAAAAATTGAGTAGGTTTGTCCTTCAGGGCAGCATGATTTGTAGTCAAATGGCGCTCCGAACGTCCAGGTCACATTGCATCATTACTCAGAACTAGATCGCAAATTAAGCACTGAGGTAAAAGACTACCGTTTCTCTCCATAAATGTAAACCCGTATTTTATATAGTCGTCACTGTAGAGTATTTTCTTCGGTGGTGATGTAGCAATTTTTAATAACAACTAACCACTAAATGGCATTTACAATCAACAACACAACCGCTATAATAGTTACAAGAAAACTACATTCACAGGCGAAGGCAAATGCGCGAATGGATACTGTGTGACTAGTGGCAGACATGCGCACAACGCCGCACTACTGCGATGCTGAGTCAGCTGGTTGGCCGGACGCTCACTGACCCATGCATATGCGTTACAGGGCGCGTATTACATTTTATTGAGTTGATAGCTATAAAGCAATTTCAATAATCGTGTGATTGTGTTCAGCATATGACAAATTCATTTTTAGCCTACTTTTCACATTTTGCAAAAATGAGGAAAAAGTAGACTTATGAGATCGGGCAAATGAGTGTGTGTCTGTCTGTCCTTCTGTCTAGCGGTGTGTGTCCCCCCCCCCCCCCCTATCAACTCCTAAACGGCTGGATATCGTGGAAGGTATGAATAGGAGCTATTTCAAAATTGGCACACGTATAGATAATAATATTGCAGTTTATTTTCCAGGAGGCCATACATGGCAGTGTTGCCAAAATGATTAGAAGCCTGCTGATAGGTCCAAATTTTAAATGCATGTAACTTCTACACTATCCATTGGATTTCGACCAAATTTCGTATGTGCTATGTGTACATACACAGATATGACTGAGCGTATTCTTAAGAGCCACCAGGCCTGCCAACTGTTAATAAATGCTCTCATTTCTTAAATCCAAATACCCATATACCAGAAAGTATGCAAGCCGACAGCTTTAAACTATACCCAAGTATAGTACCTGACATTGTTTATTAATTTGGAGTAACTTATATACGTCAGTGTTACCGACATGATTCTAAGCCTGTTGAGAGGTCCAACTTTAAATTCATGTAACTTCTATACTATCATTTGGATTTCACCCAAATTTCATGTGTGCTATGCGTACCATAACAGATATGACTATGCCGATTCTTAAGAGTAACCAGGGCTGCCAACTGTTAATAAATACTGTCTCTATTTTTTACCCTAATATCAATATATCAGAAAGTATGCAAGCCAATAGCTCTAAACTTTGTACACGTATAGTACCTGGCATTCTAGATTAATTTGGAGTAACTAATATAGGCCTAAGTCAGTGCTGCCAACATAATTCTAAACCTGCTGATAGGTCCAATTTTAAGATGCATGTAACTTCTATACTAACTAATGGATTTCATTCAAAATTGACACAATACTAGATCATATTATTTCAGATTATTTCTGACCAATACATGTATGTCATTGTTGCCAATATGATTTTACGTGCGCTGTTTGATCCAATGTTTAAGTGCATGTAACGTCCATGCTATCCATTGGACTTCAACCAAATTTTGTATTCTGTACCTTAAGAGATGGAACTAAGAATATATTCAGTCACCAGGGCTGCCAACTGTAGTTCTCTATTAGGCTACATTATGCCAGGTATACAGTATTTTGAACTAATTAGAAATTTCGATATTACCAACTTAATTTCGTCATTATTATACTAGATAGAGTCGCCTCCGTAGCGTAGCGGTCAGCATGCTTAGCTGCCGCCCCGGAGGTCCTGGGTTCGATTCCCGGCTTTGCCACGAAATTTGAAAAGTGGTATGAGGACTGGAACGGGGTCTACTCAGCCTCGGGTGGTCCAATTGAGTAGAGGGGGTTCGATTCCCACCTCAGCCATCCTCGAAGTGGTTTTCCGTGGTTTCCCACTTCATCTTCGGGTAAATGCCGGGATGGTACCTACTGTAAGGCCACGGCCGCCTCCTTCCCTCTTCCTAGCCTATCCATCCCAATCTTCCATCCCTTCCCATCCCTCACGAGGCCCCTGTTCACTTTGCAGGTGAGGCCGCCTGGGCGAAATGCTGATCACACCTCCCCAGTTGTATCCATCCGACCATATGTTCCAAGCTCCAGGACACTGCCCATAGAGGCGGTAGTGGTGAGTTCCCTCGCTGAGTCCGTGGGAACCACCAACCTAGAGGGTAAATTGACTAAATAAAGAAATAAAAATATAGATAGATCTATATAGATTAATCATTGTCATGAATCATACATTTTAAGAAAAGTAGGCTCTTTAGTTCGTCACGGAACTTCTTGTTATTATATACACGAAAAAAAAAACAGTTTTAAAAACAAAGTATTAATTTAATGTCTTAAAATTTGCTAACGCCTCCCTTGGAATTCTTCCAGCCCCCCCCCCCCCAGGTTGTGAACCGCTGCTCTATGGGATAGTGGTCTCTATAGTAACCACCTGTTATAAGGATAGTTTATGCTTTTAAAGATGCTGATAGTTTAAGCCAAACTTTGGAGAATGTTCAGGCCGAAGTGCTAGTATTTCTAAAAATCAAGTATTATATACGTATCTGCTTGACGTAATGTGTTGGATAAAATTTAGAAAAAAAATAAAACTGAAAACATTAACAATATATATAAAGAAAAATCTTAAAAATAAAATTACAATTATAAAAGAAATATTAAAAGTAAAATAAAAAATATAACTATAAAAGTATTATGAAAATAATTGTAAAAATAAATTCGAAATTAGTTACTAAACTCAATCAAAATATCGAAATTAAATCATATGAACATAAATTGAAAATTAAAAATAAACTAGTTGATACCCGTCAAAACATGACGGTCATTGGGAAAATATTTACTGACAGATTCTTTTATACAGTATGCATTTTTAAACAATTACTTTTTGATACTGTTGCAACTTTAAGAGCGTCGAATGATCGACTTCGCAACTTATAACTGCCCATGACTGAAACCTTTATGAGGCAAATAAAGAGCTACACGTTCCAGAGTTTCCCCTTGAGCTTTATTGATTGTGATAAAGTTCGCCAAGCGAATTAGAACCTGGAAAATTGAAGTGTTTTATCGGAAAATCTTAAATCAAATCGAAGGATTATAGCTCTCTGCCCATTAAGTGATTTGCCTCTACAACCTATACTTACCGTACAGTACTCTAAAAGTTTGAGCCATTGTGCCACAACAATATTTCCCTCCTTTTAATTCTCATAAACAAAGATCTCAGTTATACGCGGCCGGAAGCGCCATTTGCTTTGTTAAAATGGCCATTGTGCGCATGCGCGGAGTGTCAAATATTACATATTTCTTTAATCATTTAAAAATATACCGTAACATATATTTTCCATTTAAAGAAACTCTGCAAATCTACATGCCAAGAGCTTTCGTTAGAATGCATTACGAAGGCAATCGGTTAAGTCGTTTTCACAATCTCGTGGTAACAAAATACACCTTAGTGTTTTAAATATAAGGATATATAACCATTAAAATTAGAGATACAAAAAATAATATTATTAATAATTATAATTAAAGTGAATTAATATGTAAAAACACATAAAAATAAAGAATATTTTTGTGCTATAAAGAGTTAAAGCCTGAACGGTTAGAACTGAGTTCCTGCAGCTTCCCTTTCTTGTTCAATATTTACTTGGTTCTAGAGCAGTCTTCAAGTGAGGGAAGTTAACAGATCATTTCATTAACTCAAGTGACTCCTCTCGATAGCGCCCGAGTGACCGATCAAGACAGGTAGACTATCTCTGGGCCCGGAGCTAAGCACTCAAACACTTTCTGCTATCGATCTCCTCGCCCGCCCGCCTGCTCCGGCGAGGTGTGCCATTGTTATGCCAGATATTAATCTCGACGCCCACACACAGTGGTGAGAGGAGGAATGCTCAAGTCAGACAACTTCCAAATTATAATTACCTTTAATGGCGTGTCAGACCACCACATCATAACTAGAGCAAAGTGCAATAGGTGCAAATAAAAATTAAAATAGGCAGCCAAATAAGCACTGTAGATAATTCAAAATAGGCTTTTATATATGCAAAGATAAACATTGAAACACATACAACATTTAAAAACACAGATATTTATGAAATAAACAGCAAGATTTTACCCGCGTTCAAATACGAAGGGCGCACTTTATTTCTTTCTACCCAAATGAAGTACATTACGCATCAGTTGTTACGCCCTCCTTCTCAACGTAATCTCCTTGTAACTTTATGCACTCTTGCCATCGATGTGTGAGTCTCTCCAGTCAAGATCCAGCCAACTTCATGGCTGGTGATGAGATATGGCTCCATTACCATGAGCATCAAACGATTCAACAATCGATGCAATGGAAGAAATGTCGAACAGTGCCAACAGTTGGCAAGCGAATGGCGACAGTGTTCTGGGAAACATCCTCTTTGACTGGCTGGAATTGGGGGCCACGATTAACAGTGCAGCATATGTGGCAACCCTTAACGCTTACTTCGTGCCATTTAAACTAAGCGGCCAGGAAAAGGGGCTAAGGCTGATCCTACATAGGAGGCGGCCACCAGACCCGACCCGGCCAGACCAGACCAGTCCAGACGCGGCGCTCCTACATTGCAGCTAGTTTTCAGCGGAAGAACCATTACTGTGTCAACTCTCGACGAGCAAATTTGTCTATTATTACAGCTGAAAAATGGACGAGGAACTAATTGATTTTATGTTATTGGACAGGAATTTATTATTAAACTCGTGTAAAAGAGAATGGGTTCATGAGTTCAATGAAGACCACCGTCAAAGTGAATTTTACATAACCATAATACAACTCGCTCACGCACTAATTCAAATATCATTCCTTTGTCTACCATTATGGCACAATTCCACACAAAAACCAAGTTCAATGATGTTAGAACGCACCAGCACCACCAGAAGCTTCTGTGCAACTGGAAGAAAAAACAAACCTGTTTGATTGCTGTCAGACCAGTCCAGACCAGACTACTCTCCCCAGAACGAGCACTGGCTCCAGTGTAGGAGGGCGGACGGTGCGTCATGTGTTTGTTTTCTTCAGACTCGACCAGACCCGCTCAGACCATCTGGTCCGGTCTGGTCGGGAGAAATTCCGCTTCCAATGTAGGAGCGGCCTTAAGGTGTGTTTCTGCAACATGACAATGCCCGCCCCCACACTAGCCGAGAAACCACCGCTGCCATTGTTAAAATGGGATTCACGGTGCTGCCACACTCACCATACTCTCCCGACTTGGCACTAAGTAATTATCACCTGTTCGGTAACAAGAAGAACCATCTGGACACAGCTGTCAAGGCATGGATACGCAGCACTCCAAAAGAATGGTTTCGGGAAGGTCTGGAGAGACTGACAAATCGGTGGCAAAAGTGCATTATTTAGTTAGTTATTGAGGTTTCAAGGGGCGTAACTACGAGGGTATCTGCCCCCATGCATGAAGTTACAAGGGGATTATGTTTAGAGAGAAGGTGGACGTAACAACTAATGTGGAATGTACTTCATTTGGGTGGAAAAAACAAGAAGTTCCGTGACGAAAAAAAGAGCCTACTTTTCCTAAAATTTAAGATTCATGCCAATGATTAATCTATATGGATCTATCTAGAATAATGACGAAATTAAGTTGGTAATATCGAAATTTCTAATTAGTTCGAAACACTGTAACCTGGCATAATGTAGCCTAATAGAGAACTACAGTTGGCAGCCCTGGTGACTGAATATATTCTTAGTTCCATCTATTAAGGTACAGAATACAAAATTTGATTGAAGTCCAATGGATAGCATGGACGTTACATGCAGTTAAACATTGGATCAAACAGCGCACGTAAAATCATGTTGGCAAGAATGACATACATGTATTGGTCAGAAATAATCTGAAATAATCGGATCTATTGTTGTCTCAATTTTGAATGAAATCAATTAGTTACTATAGAAGTTACATGCATTTTAAAATTGGACCTATCAGCAGGCTTAGAATCATGTTGGCAGCACTGGCGTATGCCTATATTAGTTACTCCAAATTAATCTAGAATTCCAGGTGCAAAGTTTAGAGCTATTGGCTTGCATACTTTCTGATATATTGATATTAGGGTAACAAAAATAGAGACATTATTTATTAACAGTTGGCAGCCCTGGTTACTCTTAAGAATCGGCATAGTCATGTCTGTTATGGTACAAATAGCACACACGAAATTTGGTTGAAATCCAAATGATGGTAGAGAAGTTAAATGTATTTAAAGTTGGACCTCTCAGCAGGCTTAGAATCATGTTGGTAGCACTAACGTATATAAGTTATTCCAAATTAATATAGAATGTCATGTACTATACGTGTGCATAGTTCAAAGCTGTCGGCTTGCATACTTTCTGATGTATGGGTATTTGGATTTAAAAAATGAGAGCATTTATTAACAGTTGGCAGCCCTGGTGGCTCTTCAGAATACGCTCAGTCATATCTGTTTATGTACACATAGCACATACGAAATTTGGTTGAAATCCAATTGATAGTGTAGAAGTTATATGCATTTAAAATATGGACCTATCAGCAGGCTTATAATCATGTATGGCCATGTATGGCCTCCTGGAAATTAAACTGCAATATTATTATCTATACGTGTGCTAATTTTGAAATAGCTCCCATTCATACCTTCCAAGATATCCAACATGGAGCTCAAATTTCAATTGCGATTTTTCAGCAGCTGGCAGCACTGACATCATTTTCAAATATGGCCGTGAGATATCCAGGTATAGATCTTTGCTCCTACCAAATTTTGTTTCGATTGCTGCAGCCGTTTAGGAGTTGATAGGGGGGGGGTGAGGGGTGGCACACACACAGCCAGACAGAAGGACAGACATACAGAAAGACAGACAGACACACATTTGCCCGATCTCATAAGTCTACTTTTTCCTCTTTTTTGCAAAATGTGAAAAGTAGGCTATTAAAGTGTAAACGCCCCTCGTAGGCTACATACTATAGAAATGAAATTGACTGGCTGTGTGGCTCAGCGGTAACGTGACCACAGTTGCAGGATCGAATCCTGGCGCAGTCAAATAGGTGCACAAATGCGAGGGAGCCGTGTTGTAACATTTTTAATGTGTTAACAAAACGTGGTGATGACTATTGTGGTTCAATAAACATGACATGATAATAATAAATAATATACACTGTGGTGTGACCTTACCTGTGATAGTGTAATATAATAAGTTGTTGAGCGCCAGATTCCTATTTAAGATAGTGAATCGAAATTTATTGATTTAACCTCGGCTATCAGCAGTAGAGTCGAGAACCACTTACCCGGGCCGTAGTGAGACAAAGTCATCTAACCAATCCGTATTTAATCAAGGAGTATGATTGCCTTAAAGTACCAACTACAATGAAAGAAATAGGCATTACGTTAAAGGAAATGAATTTATTTACTCAAGAACAAAATACTAATAAAACAGAATAGTGATAGTCACACAATTGAATTTAAAATTACTCAATGCGGCAATTAATTATTTAAATGAAAATGAATATTAAAATGAATTGAAAGTTAAATGAAGTTAAATTATAATAGAGACGATAGTTTTATTGAATTGTTGGCTCACCCAGTCGAAGACTCGTCATATTTAAGAAATGATCGATGATCTCGTTGTTACGTCGCTTATGTTTAAAAAAATGATGTGATATCTCAATTACTATGAAATATCCTCATTAAGTACGTTGCCATCTGTAGAAAGACTCTTGATCAGGGATATAACCCATTATGTATTGATATAGATGTCGGCAAGACATCGTTCAGTGTCGACTCTCGGTGCTCAGTCCATTAGGACCCAGAAAGCAAGGTTACAACTTCCTTCCTTCATTAAGAGCTGTAGATCAATGCCATTCTTGTCCGATGTTGCAGGTACACAATACTAATGACTTCCTTGTCACGTGGTGTCACAGCTTCCCTCTCTATTAGCCTTCTCCATTCTTGACTCATAACTTGCAATATATATTGACGCGTATATACCGTAGAAAATGGCGTGTTGGTTACACCATAGTGTGTTTCTTAACATCTCAGGAAAATGACGCAGTTTGCCGTGGTGAAATTCTTACTACGTCGTTCAGTTTGTGACGCACAGGGTTAGTCCATATCGCCAGTCTTGTTGCAATATATAATACTTCGTCTCTTTACAAGTAATTGTTAATAAAAATCTAATTGAATATAATAATCAAAACCGCTTACAATTATCTGATATAAAAATCATCTCATGGATGTACTAGTTAATAATAATAATAATAACATGATAATAAATGAATAACCCTTTAAATATAACAGCTATGGGATCGAATCGTTACAATCGCCCCTGATATAAATAATTTAAAATAAAATGTAACATTATTTATATCACTACACATCCTACATAAATGAATACAAATTTAAATATTAATACCCCCATAACGACAACATACAAATAATACCCTTCAACAATACATAAAGATATACAAGAACATACTCTTTTCACTTTACATATTTGTACTATCATTTCTCATTCTTCCAAATGTTCATAATGTTCATTCTTCTTTATGTATTAAACGAGCTGTAAAAAATATACATATAAAATGCCCTTCACTTTTATTTTTGACATATATGTCAACGCTGCACTCGTTTATATTTCGGTGATCGTATGCATGACATACAATTTTGGCTTCATCTCTTTTGAACGTAGTTTTTGTATATCAGTCTGGCGTAGAAGTACATTGTTGTAATACCAGCTGATTAACCCATAATAACTATTACAGCACACGATAATAGGATGCAAACAATACAATATTCCTTTCGTCTTTATAAAGGGATTACTCAAATGCAGTAAAATTTCAATAATTGAAGAAAAAAATAACTTAGCAAAATACCTAAGGCAATTCCTATTTCAGTGCATATGTCATACATGTAAATATTTCCCCAAATACATAATGACATCGAAATACCTCAAAGCAGTTATTAAACAGTTCATTTAAATATCCAAGTTACTACTCACCTGCCTTCGTGGCTTAATTCTTTCTTAGGCCACGGCCGCCTCCTTCCAAATTAATACTTCCTAAGTCTCCACGACTTCTTAACTTCTCATAAAACCATAATTCCTCTTTACTACTTCTCGAAAACAATAACTTGGATTTTCAAAATCACCAATAAACATAAAATCTGACTTCTCGTTCACTTTATAAAATTTAACTTAGCGTCAAGATATAACTTTACCGTAACGTCATTCCTTACTTACCATAACAAAATGATTAAGACTTGGACAAAATACTACTCAATACCTGAATTACGTATATCACTAAACTATTTCACAAAAACACATGACAAACTCCTCGGAATAAATATTTCGTTCCACAAAATATTAATGCTCTTATACTTTGAACTTAGTCTATTCATGATTTGACTTTTTGCTGAATGCCTAAAAACCCCCCTTAGTTTTCTCTCAAAACTCTTAATTAAGTACCGTGTCCTCCAAACACCACTTCCTACTTGTTCTGACCGCCTGGACTATAGCTCACACTTGCTATACCAGAATCTCTCAAAACTCATCGTGACATCACACGTCACATACAAAAAAAACCTCCCCTATTCGTGGTATAATCCCACTTCTTCTTACTGTTACAGGTCACCTCTTACTGACCAATAACACATTAAATTTCAGCTAAAAAAAATCGTACATGCTTCGACTAATTCCTTGGAATAATAACATCACACTATGCTTTCCTAGCTATTGTCTTCCTAAAATAATGACAGTGTTCCTGTTGATAGTCAATAACACCGACACTCTTAATTAGCAAATATTCTCCCATAATCACTTCATAAAGCAAGTCCTGAGTTATAACACAGTTCAGACACTCTCTGCTCTACCAAATTAACTGCGTAAATTACACCTGCCTTTAATTGTAACTTCATTATTACCCCTTAGGTATACACTTATCTTACCAACTTATTCTTCCTTCAAAATATTAACTTATCTTTACTAACTCCGTATGACATAAATAAAACTTTAATTTCTCGTCTACTAAAAAAAATGATTTATATTTTTAAAATCCTCAAAACATCGAATTATAACAAATTCCTTTCACTTCTAGAAAATATTATGCCAACCATATAATTATTACTATTATCTTTACTTTAACCTGTGTGTAGGACAACAATCTACCACATCATTAATTCGTTATTAATCATCAGTAACTTTTTACTACAAAGTGGTTTAGCTCAATAACAAGCCTTGTAATATCTTTAAAACGTGCGTAACTGTAACAAAAACTTGGACAATCTTACCTTTGTAATCTCTTATTACCTTGTGTGCATACATCCATATATACTTAAAAAAAAAAAACTCCCTTATTAACTTCACGTAGTCCCGTAGACACCATAAAAAACTCATTGCTCAACGGAATATATCTCGCTGACCTTCTTCATCCACCAAAAACTTCTTAAAACTTCATTTGGCATCTTACCAAAAACTTCCTCAAAAAACAACTTCATTTGGCATCTTACCAAAACTTAAAAACCACATTGCTCAACGGCATTACCTTCGTTGGCCTACTTCTTCAAACTCACGTCCATTTACGTGAAAATACACACATACACACACACATATCTGTCAACAAGTACCAGATGTCCTAATTAGTTACTACTTCCTCATTTCAACCCGATGTTGGTTAATTCATACAACGCATTACCATTAACAATTCTAAACCACTTATAAATTTCTCAACATATATCCGCTGATAACCTCGCTGTCCTCAACTGAAACTTCTTTATTAAATCAATACTTAATTCTTCAACTCACTAGTTTTATTACCACTGTATCATCTGATCTTCACTCACTTTTGAATTAAATCTTTATTACCATTATTCTTAATTATGGTTGCCATAATAATTATTACTTTCTTTCGATTACTTACTTATGTAATAACCTTCCTATTTTTAAAATTTAATTCTCACTTCATCCAACTTACCTGCAGTTTAAGGACCTACATTCAACTTACCTGCATTGCTCAATAGCACGACAACCTTTGTCTTCCAAATTAAATGATTTTAGTCAATCTAAATCAATAAGCGTAGGCACTACGCGCCCCTTACCATCCTAACTTCACGACTGAATTAAAATTACACACAGCAGGTTTCTTATCTACCTCTTTTAAGTCATATTAAACTTCATTACTTAATATTTAAGTCATACGGAAGAGTAACTATCGGTAATATAAATTTACATCACTACTTTCTCTGGCATTTCACCGTTCTTACCATCTTCATCTTCAATTCTATCTCTTTCTAGGGTTCCATTTTCCTCTTTTCTTATAACATTACTTTCTACCTCTTTCGGACTACACTCATCAACAGTAACATTATACTTCGGCTTTCCTCCTATCATTTCCCCAAGTCTGGCTAATTCATTACGCCACTGCACATCATATGCTTTCTTTCTCTCTTTCATTCTGATTTCTTTTTCCACTAACAACTTAATTCTCTTCTCTTTCATTTTACTTCTAAAATATCTACCTACATGTCTTCCCTTCACTTCTCCACTACTAATATTTAATTTTCTCTTTAGCCGTTGCCCATTGCTTCTCCTCTTATCTATCTCTCTCCTCCTCTTAACCTGTTTACTAATTATGTTCTTCTGACTATGACTTAACGCACGCTTCTCTGCCACTAATAATTTCATATTAACTTCCTCTATCACAGGACTAAATTCTTCCCTAGTTTGCCTATCTAATTTATCTATGATTGTCTGCATCTTAATCTCTTGGGTGCTTAGTACTTTCTTTATCTTACCTACTTCTATCCCTATCTTTTCTCTCATCTTCTTCACTTCTTTTTCGCTACATTCTATAGTCTCTTCTACAGCTATCCTGCGTTCATCTAAAATCTCCTTCAACTCTACTATGCTTTCTCCTACTATCTCCTCTGACGCTAATCTATTTTCACCTAAAATCTCGTCCGACTCTAATCTGATTTCACCTAAAATCTCCGCTATTTGCCGTTCCTCACCTAAGATCTCCTCCGATTCCAATCTGCTTTCACCTACAATCTCCAATGACTCTAATCTACTTTCAATTACAGTCTCCACTAATTCCAATTTGCTTTCACCTAAAATCTCGTCTGACTCTAATCTGATTTCACCTAAAATCTCCGCTATTTGCCGTTCCTCACCTAAGATCTCCTCCGATTCCAATCTGCTTTCACCTACAATCTCCAATGACTCTAATCTACTTTCAATTACAGTCTCCACTAATTCCAATTTGCTTTCACCTAAAATCTCGTCTGACTCTAATCTGATTTCACCTAAAATCTCCGCTAATTCCAATTTGCTTTCACCTAAAATCTCGTCTGACTCCATTCTACTTTCAATTATAGTCTCCTTACAGGCTGTCTTTACTGATTCTACTGCAGTTTCCCCTAAAGTCTCTACCACCTGCCTAGTTTCCACTTCTACCAATTTGCTAAAACTTTCACCTTGAGTTGCTATTTTCTCTTCAATCACAGTTACTATTCTTTCCTGAATCCTACTTTCTGCTGCTTCTAATTTCTTATCTACTGTCTTAATAATATCTTTAGCCTTCATCTCTACCTCCTCCTTAATTTCACCTCTGATTTCCTGTTTCACCCCCTGAATACTCTGCTGTAGTACCTCATACTTCTTACCCAACCCTTCATTGACTTTAACCACACTGTCTAGTTTTACATTATTCTCTTCCAGCTTCTGATTTATTTTACTCATATTTTGATTTAGCCTACCCATCTCTTCTCTCATCTCCTTACTATTTTTATTCATATCTTTATCTAATTTCTCAAATTTATCATTGAATTCCTTCCTACTTTCTAAATTATCTTTCTTATTCTCTTCCATATTTTGATTTAGCCTACCAATATTTTCTTTCATCTCCCTACTATTTTTATTCATCTCCTGACTATTTTTATTCATCTCCCTCAAGATATCAGCTAATGAAATTTCATGGACCTCTAAGGACTTCTGTTTCTCCTGACTACCACTAGTCTCAGGATGTACCTCTGTATTCGTCTCGAGATTTTCCTCTGAATTCATGTCAGGGTTAACCTCAGGATTATTTTCAGGATTACTCTCAGGATTATTCTCAAGATTTACCTCCGACATCTTGGTATTATTCTCTACGCTCTCAACATCGCTACCGCTATCAACCTCCTTATAATTAACTTTCTTGACTGCATCCCTACTTCTCAACTGCCTCTGTTCCTCCTCCGACATCTCGAAGTACACCGTATAACAATTGCCCTTCCAAAATTTCACTTCACTTCACTGTCCCCCAAAAGCACTGACAATTTGCACTGAAATTATACACTCCTCTGACTAAATACCGAATGGTTTTCGTGCCCTACTTTGTGGCGCCAAATGTAACATTTTTAATGAGTTAACAAAACGTGGTGATGACTATTGTGGTTCAATAAACATGACATGATAATAATAAATAATATACACTGTGGTGTGACCTTACCTGTGATAGTGTAATATAATAAGTTGTTGAGCGCCAGATTCCTATTTAAGATAGTGAATCGAAATTTATTGATTTAACCTCGGCTATCAGCAGTAGAGTCGAGAACCACTTACCCGGGCCGTAGTGAGACAAAGTCATCTAACCAATCCGTATTTAATCAAGGAGTATGATTGCCTTAAAGTACCAACTACAATGAAAGAAATAGGCATTACGTTAAAGGAAATGAATTTATTTACTCAAGAACAAAATACTAATAAAACAGAATAGTGATAGTCACACAATTGAATTTAAAATTACTCAATGCGGCAATTAATTATTTAAATGAAAATGAATATTAAAATGAATTGAAAGTTAAATGAAGTTAAATTATAATAGAGACGATAGTTTTATTGAATTGTTGGCTCACCCAGTCGAAGACTCGTCATATTTAAGAAATAATCGATGATCTCGTTGTTACGTCGCTTATGTTTAAAAAAATGATGTGATATCTCAATTACTATGAAATATCCTCATTAAGTACGTTGCCATCTGTAGAAAGACTCTTGATCAGGGATATAACCCATTATGTATTGATATAGATGTCGGCAAGACATCGTTCAGTGTCGACTCTCGGTGCTCAGTCCATTAGGACCCAGAAAGCAAGGTTACAACTTCCTTCCTTCATTAAGAGCTGTAGATCAATGCCATTCTTGTCCGATGTTGCAGGTACACAATACTAATGACTTCCTTGTCACGTGGTGTCACAGCTTCCCTCTCTATTAGCCTTCTCCATTCTTGACTCATAACTTGCAATATATATTGACGCGTATATACCGTAGAAAATGGCGTGTTGGTTACACCATAGTGTGTTTCTTAACATCTCAGGAAAATGACGCAGTTTGCCGTGGTGAAATTCTTACTACGTCGTTCAGTTTGTGACGCACAGGGTTAGTCCATATCGCCAGTCTTGTTGCAATATATAATACTTCGTCTCTTTACAAGTAATTGTTAATAAAAATCTAATTGAATATAATAATCAAAACCGCTTACAATTATCTGATATAAAAATCATCTCATGGATGTACTAGTTAATAATAATAATAATAACATGATAATAAATGAATAACCCTTTAAATATAACAGCTATGGGATCGAATCGTTACAGTGTCAGTAGATTTACTGGCACGTTCAAGATCTTCTTAGAGGCAATATTCTGGCCTCCAGGCGACTTTAAAAGCCGCAGTAGTTAATAGGGACGTAAAACCAATAACATTAATATTATTTACTTATTTATTTTAACCGTATTCTCCCAATAAATGGAAGACGATAAGCAAATAACTCAATCAACTTTGTTTTTGGTTCTTCATGTTTTTCCAATCGGCTTTCATTCTCTCCGAGAAGGCTTGTTTACGATCACTTTGGTCTGTACTGTTTTTCTTTTGGTAGCTGTGATAATAAATAAACAAATAAATAGTTTATACGAGCCTTACAGTAGTCGCATATGATGTGTAACATGTGACATGTTATCCTACTATGTGTGTCCCGGGAGCGCAAATCCCTTTTTGACAGTGAACTCTGTTGGTCATTGAAATAACTACTTGTAAAACTCCAGTGCCAAATCCTGACCGTAATGAATCATAATTGCCGTGGCGGAAGCAATCCACTTCCTACTTGATGCGAGCTGCGCTCTATACCGGCCAGTTAGTGAACCCATGCCAGCGATGTTATTGAAAATGGCCTCGTTTTGCCGATCAGAGCACTGCCAAGTATAGGCGCGATTAATAATTAGGTGTGCGGAAGGTATTTTAAATGTGTTTCTCCCAGTGAAATGTTTAGACCAACGAAGTTTCAATTATTGTTAGTAGTCGGCGTTAATATACTGAATTCCTAAGTTGTTTAGAGTGTTTGTTAATGCGATATAGATTTCACATAGCCACATGGCCGACAGTACATCGAGTGCTTACATTAAATAAGAATACAGCAAAAGTATGAAGATTTAATAAATCTTAATTGTTTTCAGCAAATATGATAAAATGAATATTTTCACACCAAAGAACGACAACTTGAAGATGATTTATTGTGGGAATATCTTAAATGGGGTATCCAAACCTTGAACTAAACTGTATGCGATATACATTCGCCATAGCCACATGGCCTACAGTACGTCGTTGTACCGATCTCAACCATCACACGCGCTTATTGTTTCCGTCCCATGCACTTCCGTCCCATCCATTTCTGTCCCTTTTCCAAAATCACTCCCACAAAAATGTCCAGCTACCGAGTGGAAAGATGTCACACATCAATAAATAAATAAATTGTTTATACGTGTTTAAGCCAATGCGGAACCTCAAGAAAAGCAGCCAACAATGTCTACTTTAAAGCACCAGCCAGTCACATCGGATTTAAATATACGTTTAGGAACTTAAAGATTAAAATATCAAACATTACTAAAGACGGTATATTGGCTTTCACAGGCAGTGAATGTTTGTGCCGTGTCTTGTGTGGGGTATCGCCTAGGACACCCAACTGGCTCATCAGCGGGCTCTTGGTGTCCCAACCCGGGTCCCTACAGGAGTAGTGAACTGCACGCTACCTCCCTTTTTATGAAGCGCACCTGCGCCTCTTCACTGCGAGAACTAGCTTGCCACGGTGTGTGAGTGGATAACGTGTCGGTCTACTAACCTCAAGATTGCAGGTTCGCTCATGGCCGTGGTAAGTGATTTTCGAAAGGCGGCAAAAATACGACAAGCATATCATACGATGTTGGAATGTCAAAGAACCCATTTGAATTTAGTAGGCCGAGTTCATAATGGCAAAATTAATCTCGGGAGTTTCCGCCAACACAAAGTTCCTCATTTCTCTATTTGAAAGCGCTACAGTGTTCAAGGAGCTTAGATATCTAACCTCCTTGACTTTCAAGGAACAACGAAATTCGAAATGCAAGCTACCCTATGGTTGTCAAAATTACAAAGTTTGCACCCGGCACCCGAGATAATGAGATAATATTTTATATTTAAATTTGTTAATTCCTCACGAGCTGAAGAAGGGTGTAATTGACCCGAAACATGTCACCAAAACTCAAATAACCTTTCTTAGTGTAAAATACAGTATTGAGTTCATATATAGGCTACATTTGTAAGTCGATACTGAACCTCAGCATGAGAATCCATCATGGTTCACTTAATGGTGTGATCATTTCCACAAAAATCCCAAAACAAAAATTAGTTAGTTATTGGTAGTGAAGATGGATTTAACGGAAATTAATGCGCTGGTATAAATTCAAGGATAAATAATTTCAACTCTGAGATTTGCCGATGACTTAGTCATCTTGGCCGACACTCCTGAGGATTTGGATGAGAATTTGAATGGTGTGGACTCCGTCTTGAGGAAAGAATTCATGATGAAAGTTAATAAATGTAAAACAAAAATATTGGAATGCAGCCGAAATAAATTAGAAACCTCTATGGACATCAAATTGGCAGGTGAAAAGCTAAAGGAAGTAGGAGACCTCTGTTACTTACGAAGCAAAATAGCCAGTGATGGACAAAGCAAAGAGGGTATAAAAAGTAGGTTGGTTCAGGCAAGGAAAGCATTTCTACAGAAAAGGAAACTGTTGACATCGAATATAGATTTAGGTATTAGGAAATCATTTTTGAAAGCCTTTGTCTGGAGCGTGGCGCTCTATGGAAGTGAAACTTCGACTATTGGTGCAGCAGAAATTAGGAGAATTGAAGCGTTTGAAATGTGGTGTTACAGGAGAATGATGACGATCAGATGGGTAGATAGGGTTACAAATGAAGAGGTATTAAGACGAGTGGTAGAGGGGAGATATATCTGTCGACTGGTAATGAAGAGAAGAGATAGGTTGGTAGGACACATATTAAGACACCCAGGAATAGCAACCTTATTTATGGAAGGAAGGGTCGAGGACAAGAACTGTAGGGGTAGACCAAGGTTAAATATGTTAAACAGATTGCCTTGGATGTAGGGTGTGGTAGCTATGTAGAGATGAAACGATTAGCTCAGGACATGGTGGCATGGGGGGCTGCATCAAACCAGTCAAAAGACTGAAGACTCGAACGACAAAAATAGCACGAAACCTGCAAGTTATTGGTATCAACGAAGAAATCATTTACAACAGACCAACTTTTAGAACCCTAATAAACAGAAACCCACTGCACACGGAAGAATTCAGGGTGGACTTGCAACAACAGCCACCACCAGCTGTACTGCCAACGGTGGGGAAATTTCACATCGTCATATTGGTCACAAGCAACAACGCACCAACGTTCAAATCTATGGGAATTCTAGAGGAATTTCAACCCATCTAGGGACATTTTGACAGTCAAAATCAAGCAACAACAACCACCACCATCTGCAGACCTGGGGCACAATGAACCATCATTAAAATCTAGGGGAATTCCTAGCAGAATTTCAACCCATCTAGGGACATTTCACAAAGGCATTCTCTCAAGACTTCACATCCTGGTTGAAATCAAGATTCAATATGTTTGTAGAGAGACCTCCATCACCATTCTAAATCAAGCAACAACAACCTCCATCTTGGTCACAGCCAACAACACGCCAACTTTATAAATCCAGGCGAATTCTAGGGTTATTTTAGTTATCTAGGGAACAGATATTGGGAAGAAAATAAACTATAAACAGGCTTACATTTCTAAATAAGTTTAGAGAATTTGGGGATTTTCAGCAGAAAGACAAAGGTGCACAACTGTTTAGACAGATGAGAGAAGGAAAGAACACAGTAAATGGAGTTTTATTTTATTCTTGTCAAAAGCACTTACAATGCATGAAGGGTTTTTTACCCGCCAGGTTGGTGGAACCCACGGACTCAGCGAGGGAACTCACCACTACCGCCGCTACGGGCAGTGTCCTAGAGCTGGGAATATCTAATCGGAAGGGATACAACTGGTGAGGTGGGATTGGCACCTCGCCCAGGCGGCCTCACCTGCAAAGCAAACAGGGGCCTTATGAAGGAAGGTAAGGGATGATGAGGATGGATAGGCAAGGAAGAGAGAAGGAGGCGGCCGTGGCCTTGAAGAAGGTTCCATCCCGGCATTTGCCCGAAGACGAAGTGGGAAACCACGGAAAACCACTTCGAGGATGGCTGAGGGGGAATCGAACCCCCTCTACTCATTTGGACAACCCGAGGCTGAGTAGACCCCGTTCCATTCCACGTACCACTTTTCAAATTTCGTGGCAGAGCCGGGAATCGAACCCAGGACCTCCGGGGCGGCAGCTAACCATGCTGACCGCTACGCTACGGAGGCGACATGAAGTTTATATGGACAATAATGCATAATATAAATAATTGATGTTTTTGGGCTAATGCCGTGTGTATTTAGATTAGAACCATACGTTTCGGAGAAACCTTCCCTCCCTTTTCAATGGAAATCAAACAATGTGGCCAAAAAATACAAAAAGGGCAAGCGCATGAGCATCCTTGAAACAAGGTATTATAACAACTCTAGCCAAAAGAGCGGAACGTATTTGTGAGGCATCAACTCTTCAGGAAGAGTTTCATGCGTTACAAACCATGTTTAAGGATAATGGCTATAATGAATCTACTATATATAGGTCCCTACATCCCACAAGGAGGGATAGACAACCTTCTCAGAGCTCCGACGTGAGGGGAAATGCTTACCTCCCTGATATTCACAACACTACTGACCGCGTTGCTAAGATTCTCCGCAAGCACAAGATAAAAACAGTTTTCGGCACTATGACGAAAATTGGTCAACTTTTAGCAATAAACGAAGATAAATTGTCCCTTGTACTTGCGGAAAAGTCTACATTGTTGGAAATATCTGTTCCCGTAGGAAACAGGATGTAAATTTGTCCGAAGTATTTACTTCCATAGTACATTGCCGCTACTCGTGGCAACATTTGTGCCTTCACAGTATGTACTAGCCACGCGTCTTGGTGAGGTGTACCATAACCAACTGAAGAGTCCAATGGTACACTGGGGCGAAACGCTGGCAACTGTTTTGAGCTAACCGGACCATTGTATCAAATTTCTTTGTGAAATTGTTAAAGTCTACTTTGGACAAACATAGCGGGCCATTGCAGCTCGCATCAAAGAGCATCAAAGGAACATCCGTCTAAACCAACCTGACAAATCATCTATAGCTGAACATGCCCTGTCTTCAGGGCACGATGTATGTTTCAAGGATGCTCATGCGCTTGCCCTTGTTAAGCACAACTGGTCTAGGATTATAAGGGAGGCAGTTGAAATTCGTAAAAATCCCAATAATTTTACACGAGACACTGGATATCAGCTAAGTGACACTTGGCTACCAGTTATTAAGGATCTAGAAAGATAGTTCCTCTCAGTCTCTCTGTTCTTCGCCTATTTCAAATTGTACTTTTTTCCTCTATGGCTACAGAACCTGGATTTGATCTCCTTTGTTCGTCACTGGAGGAGTTTCCATAAGTTTTTTCGCCGTTGCCTGTATGACGCTAGGTATCGTTCAGATACTCTTCCCTTTTGTTTATGTTTCCTTAAATTCATCTAACCCACCCACCTCCCCCCCTCCCCCCCTCTTCTTTTGGACATCCTCATTCTTCGAGGAGTCTCTATATCTCCACCCCGCTCTCTTTATCTTCTCCTTACTTACTACTCTGTCCGCCATTCTATCATGGTCCATACAGTAATTTCTGGCAGCTGCTCTCTGGTGACGAACCGAGGAATTTATCTTTTTTTTGTAATTATTGTAATCTCATTGATATACTTTCTTTGGCCACATTGTTTGATTTCCATTGAAAAAGGAGGCAAGGTTTCTCCGAAACGTATGGTTCTAATCTAAATACACACGGCATTAGCCCAAAAACATGAATTATTTATATTATCCGGGCCGTGAAAGCCTTAATATACACAAATAATGCATAATATTTACATGAACATATGTACATTACTTGTCAGTTCATTTTCACTTCTGCCGCCCAGAAGTTAGCAACCTCTATTGCACGTACCAAGTCTTCCAATGTGCAAGTTGTTGGGCAATGGCTACTCTGGAGCAGGAGGGTGGAAGTCTGCATTACACCACATTCACACAGCGGCGAGTCCGCATTGAAACCCCATTTCATTAAATTACTCTTACATTTAGTAACTCCTGACCGTAGTCTGTTGAGCGGTCTCCATGTAATCCATTTCTCTGTGTAGCCTGCGGGTAACGTTTCACATGACGAGAGGCAACCCTCAGGGCTGTTAAACCTGAAATGGTTGAAGAAATACTAGAAACGTCTTAACTCAACAATAGAGAGGAAATCATGAGGAAGACTTTTCATGTGGTCCAGATGTGTCAATAGAAGGAGAAAAGAACATCCAAAATGAATTTTACAATTTTTACCTAGTGGCCATGATAATTTGATCACCCAATGTGATGTGATGCTCGGAAGTGTTATAGCAGAGTTACGATACCTTTATTAGGCACTTAAACATTTATAATATCGTCAATACCCATATACAAGATGGCGTGCACGGTCATAACACTGTGAACTGTAATCACAATAACGACCCATATTGGAACTCAAACTACCTGTCCAAACGCTCCCACCGTGTCTGCCCTTCATGTGTTTTAATACATTGATTGCATAAACGGTGCTTTTGCTTTGCATATGTGTTAACTTAATGTTCAGTAAAAGTATTAAAAGTTTATGGGTTGAACAATAAAGGAGATGTTCAGTACTGGTGACGGTACAAATGGTATTGCCCGTTCATATTTTGATCGATAAAACGTACGGGGTTTTTATTGCTGAGGGCTATTTTTATAGGTGGATAGTATTATGGCCGCTGTAGCAGTTGAATTGATGGGAAGTAGAATGATATATGAGGATATTAAAATACGCTGTCTCAAATATGGGGGGGAGTAGATCCCGTATTGTTCACAGGGGGTTCCATCGACTCTTATCGTATTATTATTATTCTTTAATCGTATCGGCCTGCTAAGGACCACAACTGTCGTCTCTCGGCTTTGATCTTTGCCCAGTGCTCCTTCATACGTTGCTGGTGTTGCTCTTTCTTTCTTCCGTCCACATCTTTCCCGTCTTCAACTTCTGTGTTTCTTGAAAACCCTGGTGGTCGTTTAGTTTCTTCCTGAGGGGGTTTCGTTCTTGAATATCTCCACAGGTAATCTCCATCTCTTGCAGGTCACTTCTGCCTCTTCGAACCAGGCTGGCTTGGTCTTCTTATTTTTAAAATAGGTGAAGATCCGGTTCGTCAATCGTGTGGGTTTCATTCAAAGCAAATTCCCATAAAATGTAGGTCTCCTTTTTCTCATAACATCAGAGATCTTTGGACATGAATATACAATTCATGGTTATGCCTTCGTTTATATTCACCTTCGTCTTCAATCGGGCCAAGAATTTTCCTCAAGATCATTCTTTCTTTCTTTCTTTCTTTCTTTCTTTCTTTCTTTCTTTCTATCTTTCTTTCATTGATCTCCAATTTTTCTACCAGGCCTTTCCTGTTCCTCTGCATACAGAGCCTCTGGTCGTAAGACAGTGCAATAATTATTATTATTAATATTCGTTATGTCCAACTCTGGAGCGTGGTAAAATCGAAATGTGATGGTCTTCAGTCGCCCAACACGATTGTAACCAACTTCTAATTGGTGCTTCCCTAATCCCGAAAAAGAAATACATGAGATTATTAAATACAGTTGGACGATGCGCATCCAAATCCCGTCACACTCACCAGCTAAGTACACAATCCACTCTAACCTGATAAACAGGGAACGGATTTCCATTTTGCAAGCTAAACTTAGTTATCCTTTGTGTTAGATTTACGAATCATGACACGTGGAGTTGAAAAGTGGAGAAGGCCTATTTATTTTCCATATTTTTCCATATTTGGAAGTTTAGCACATTTGCTCAATATTCTTACATTAAAATCAATATAGTCCATATTTCGGCTAGAAAATATTAAATTATAGTAAATTACCAGTCCTGTCAATAATCCAGTAACACGTTGAAGATCTATATTTAAAACATTAAATCATGGTACAATTAAAGTTGCAGATGTGGCAAAAATGAAGTTGGACACTGTACTTTGGTTGGTTGGTTCTTAAGTTTAGGGGCTGTGACAACGCGGTCATGTAGCCCCGTGTACTTTGGGTGTGTGTAGAATCTGTCTGATAACCGGTGTTAATTGTGATGACTGTATTAGTGTGTGTTATCGTTTTTTTTAATACAAGTACGGACTGCAGACTTTTGAATTTCTCAAACAGTTCCTACTTTTGTCGCCAAACGTCACCGTCAACGACTACTAGTTCAGAACTTAGCTTCCAGACGCCACAGCAGTGGGCTCTTGGCAACGAACGTGGGAACCTAACAGCGTTGTTTACATTCCTAACCTATACAATTTAGCTTCACACAGGTGTAATTAGTGGAAGGTTCTTTAACATGCCGTAAATCTATGACATGGGACCGCCGGCTTTACTTCCCCTCCGAAGGAAGGCTTACTGAGGGATTTTTAACGCTCTTAGAAAAATCCAACGACCTCGGCCGGGTTTCAAACAACCGTGGATATGAAGCAATGGGAAAGGTTGCTGCAATTTTGTGTGGAGTTGTAAGTGTAAAGTTATCGTTGGATTTAACCCCAGCAGACATTGTGAAGTTCAAATATGCCCCGTTACCTCTTCTGATGTTGAACACAGTTTCAGTCAATATAAATCAGTACTTAGAGACAACAGGAGAAGATTCACTTTCCAGCACTTAAAAGAACATTTTATAATCCATTGTTTTGGTAACAGAGAAGAAAACATTAAGTATTCTTGAAAAATCATATCCATATTACAATGAAAAGTGCAACGTTAATTTTCAAGTAGATTTAATTTGCTTATCTTCATTGAATTTATATATTAAAATATAAATCACAGGTTTCTTTTTATAATTTTGAGTCCACATAAAGATAATTCCATATTTCAATAAAAATAACAAAATATATATGTATATATTTCATTAATTCTTATAAATACGTCCTCAGGTGATTAACAACAATCACATAATCACATTAAGCATGCAAATTTGAAGGTCAACCAGAGCATTATAGATAGTTTTGCAATAGTACATTAAGCAACTAGCCAATAATGGCAATAATTAAGACACGAGTATGTTTATTAAACGAGCGAAGCGATTTCCAATGGAGTGTCTTCATTACCATTATAGGCGAGTTACATGCGACTGTGTATGTTCGACGATATTTTAACTATTTTATATTCGAGATTCGCCAGTTTTATGTACTGAACAGAGCGCATGGGACGCAGAGAATACCAAGGCCTTGTATTTGACTATGGCCTCCTCAAATACCCCACTATGACACTCTCCATGCAGAGAAATTTAAAATAGAAGGCCGTGGAAGTCAGCGCAGGTGCGATGCTAACCTTACCTAATTGGTCACACAACTGTTTCTTGAGCTCTGATTGGTGAGAGAAACTGTTTCATAATGAACAAGTAGTTCCGTGAAGAACTAAAGTCTTTTTTCATATATCCTAATTATGTTAATTGCCTCTATCAACATACAAAATTTCAGTTTGCTGTAATTGATTCGTAGATATAGAGAAACGACTAAATATTGCGGATGGTCGCCATGTTAGATTTTTATATATGTAGGTCTTAGAGTTATGTACTATTACATGAAGATTATTGGGTACGTGTAGTATTCAAACTTCATGACTGGGACACAAGAAGTAAAAACGATATTTTAAAATTTCGCACAGCTGCCATCTTGTGGTTATGGAAACAATTGAAATAAATTAGATGCCATTGGATTAACATTTGTTTGAGAATTTACTGTACCAAGTTTCACTGCACTCGGATGGTTAAATTGAGAGAAACAACCATGTGAATATGTATATTTCGCGTCGCCGCCATGTTGCATTTGTGATCACCAGGTGATTGAAAGTCCTATAGATGAACTTATGTTCATAGACCCTATGAACATAACAAAATTCAGTTTTATTGCTGTAACAGATTCGTAGATATTGAGAACCGTCTAAATATTTCGGATTGTCGATATGTTGGATTGTTATATGTATAAGCCATAGAGTTGTAGTTGCTTTTATTTTAGACATCGTAGAACTGCCTTACACTTCACAGTGCCAGAAATGAACTGCATGAGAATGACACTGGTTCAAGGTAGTTGGGGGAAGGTCTAGCACGTGGTGCAATAATGCTATGGACAAAGATATCCCCGGCTTACACAGTGAGTGTCACGGGGCGATAAGGTGAGAAATACACAGTTGTAAGCTGACATACACTCTGCATGAAGATTAGATAGCTCACAGGTTTTTCCCCGCTGAAGTAACAGAGAACAAAACACAGAACACTGACAAATCTGGCATAGTCTACTGATTTTAAAAAATGTAAATATTAGGTCGTATTATGTGCTAATAAGTGAAAAGCAGGATTTTATGTAATCATAGAAAAAATGTTTAAAATATGTATTTACATAAAAAATATTTATTTACCTATAAATCTGAGCCCTAGTGAACAGTATAAATAAAAAAGAGATAGTTGAGGACAAGTGTCTTAGTAGCCTATATGGTCCCAGCCTGAAGTGATGTGTTAAATGGTTCCAGAAATCACGGGGGAGGTTTAGTTGGTGTCCGTCACTGTGGGTGTGAATGCATTTCTTCCCCTAATAAAGAAAATTATAATTATCATTCGTTATTCGCCCTCCAGAAGCACATGGTTGGCCGGATGGTTTTCGCCTTCGTATCCTCCAAAAATCTCTTCATGAATGCTCTGTGTTGCATCTTGTGTTCTGTGAACCACTTTCTGCCAGTTCTCTTTTTAGGGTTCTCCACGAATTTATGCTATTGTACTAAAGAATCCACGATTTTCTGTGACGTCGTCTGTGAAATTTATATATTGGAGGGCCGCCTTAGTTTCTTCTATCCAGTTTATTTTTACCATCTTTGAGTTTATTACCTTCAATGATCTTTTGGTTAGTCTGTCGCTTCCATTCTATAGATATAGTCAAAGTCAACCCCTGGCACTATAGAGCCCATGACGGGCTAAGGCCGACCAAGATACCGCTGCCCAGACATTTGACCTGCAGATATTGGGGTGACGCGTGATCAGCGCGTCGGGTCCCCTCGGCCGTTAATCTTGTTATTCGTGATCGGGGCGCTGTCTCACTGTCAGACAGCTACTCAATTGTCCTCGCGAGGCTGAGAGCACCCCGTTCCTACCCTCACGTCAGTTTTAAAATCCCTGACGGAGCCGGGAATCGAACCCGGGGCCTCCGGGTGAGAGGCAGGCGCGCTACCCCATCTCCACGGGGCCGGCATTCTACAGATATGGCCATAGAATTTCAGACGTCTGTTGCGAACGACATCAGTGAACCTGTCAGTTAAGGTGTCGAGGTCCGCTGTTCCCTTCTTTCCCCCAGGGGCTCACATCTAGTGGGACGTGGGTTGGCGACCACGGGACCCCAGCTGAGTCCGGCATTGCTTCCACTTACTTGTGCCAGGCTCCTCTCTGTCTTCTTTCCTGTCGACACCCCTTGGACAACTATTGTTCTTTTCCGATCCCGACAGTATTAGGGTATCCGAGGCCTAGGGAGTCTTTCTCAATCCCGCCTTGTCTCATCTTTCCTGATCCCTCCTTCTTCGAGGGTTCTTGTTTTCTTTTCATTATTTTTCCTTTTCTCTTTAAGATTCCCGCACTGTTTTTGTTAATTGGCTCACCGTGTATCTAAATTCCCTTTAGCGATTCTTTTTGCATCTACACTCCATTTTGTGGGTGTTTTCAATCTACGTTGCATTTTGTACGTTTTTTCGATCTAATATGTATTTTGCGAGTGTTTTCAACCTCAATTGCATTTTGTTTAGATTGACAATCAAAATTGCTTTTTAGTAAGTCTTTCAATGTAGGAATAGGACATTTTAGTGAGTATTTTGAATTTCAATTGCATTGTGTAAGTATTTTCGACCTAAACCGAATTTCTCAAGCATTTTAAATCGAAATTGAATTTTGTATGGTGGGCATTTAGCAATTATGTCGATTCTCAATTGCATTTTGTGGGAATTTTGAATCTAGATTACATTTTGTAAGTATTTTCAATCTAAATTGCATTTTTTAAGTTGGTTGGTTGGTTCTTAAGTTTAGGGGCTGCTACAACGCGGTCATGTAGCCCCGTGTACATTGGGTGTATGTAGAATCTGTCTGATAACCGGTGTTAATTGTGATGACTGTATTAGTGTGTGTTATCTGTTTTTTATTTAAGTACTGCAATTTAGAATTTTTCAAATAGTTCCTACTTTTGCCGCCAAGTGCCACCGTCAACGACTATTAGGCCAAGTTCAGAACTTAGCTACTAGACTCCACCACAGTCGGCTCTTGACAACGAACGTAGAGACCTAAGAGCGTAGTTTACATTCTTAACCTATCCAATTTAGCTTCACACTGGTGCAATTAGTGGAAGGTTCTTTAACATGCCATATATATATGACATGGGACCACCGGCTTTACTTCCCCTCCGAAGGAAGACATACTGTATTACCAATCCAAATGAGTAGTTTGAATCTACCGTACATTTTGTAAGCGTTTTCAATTTCAATTGCATTTTGGAAGCATTTTGATTTCCAATTGCACTTTGTGAGTATTTGGAATCTGAAATGCGCGTTTTTCATCTACATTGCATTGTGTATTTTCAATTTCAATTGCATTTCGTAAGGATTTTGAACCTCAATTGCATTTTGTACGTACTTTCAATCTCATTTGCATTTTGTAAGTATCTTGAATTTCAATTGCATATTGTATGTATTTCGACTCTACATTGCATTTTGTACGTATTTTGAACCTAGCCTACATTTTGTGCGTATTTTACAATCTATTCCTTTTGTGAGTATTTTCGTTCTAAATTCCCTTTTGTAAGTATTACCGCTCTCCATTTTGTGAGTTGTTTCAATCTGAGTTCCTTTTTGTCAGTATTTTCCGTCTCTCTTAATTTTCTTTCTGGTTTCCATTTCATTGTCATTTACGCTATCACCCAGACCATTAGTGGCCAATAACCTAGATGTTAGTCCCCTTAAAACAACAATTATCATCATGTTCCCTTCTTAATACACATTCCATTTTCTCTCGTGGGACTATAAATTAGTATTATTGATGTTGCAGTGGTTGTTGTTGTGATAAACTCATGAGGATACACCGAGTCCACTCAATGAGCCATCACGCAGTCCATGAGTGTAACAGGAACTACTAATGGCCTTCTTGCTACATTATGGAGTTGCTTAATGAAGACTGGACCACCTCCATTAGCGAGCAGGATGATGTATACTCTCTGTAGAGATAGATGTTTAACATCTTGTCTTGTTTGAATCTTCAGCCTTTAGAATCCATCGTGGTGTAACCGTGCTCGTTATTTTCCACAAAGTGCCACTCTCCACACAATGTTTTCAAAAGTTTACTTTCTAACAAGCCGTACCCGACAAGCGTCGCACTGCCAATCATTTGGTGTTGGCGTTGTAATTTTGTTTCTTGAAGAACTTTTGGATACACAATATTTTAACTATCGTAAAATGGATTTACTAATTTAGAAACATTCGGGGGATCCTGCACAACAACTCACCAAAGTGTCATCGCAATCGGATGAATGGCATTTGAACGCATACGGGATTTTGTTTAAACGAATCGTGCGCTGTCACTCATTTGTTGAATCTACTCGTGCGCTACAAACTATGAAATGGATTTATTAAGTTAGAAATTTTCACGTAAGTGTACACAACAACTCATAAAAGTTTCATCGCAATCGATGAATTGTATCGCATACGGGACATTGTTGAAACGCTTCGCGCGTCATAGCTCATTTAATGAATCTACTCGTGCGCTACCTATTTTAATAAGAATTTACTAAGTCAGAAACTTTCCTTGGAGTGTAGTCAACATCTCACCCAAGTTTCATCGAAATCGGATGAACGCATAGGAGACACACACACACATACAGACAAACTATCACGTAACATTGATTTTTACATAATAGAGATACGGTACCTCAACTATAAGATACAGACACCGCATTCACTGTAGTCATAGGTTCCCAACGTTACAGCTAGATGGCAGTGGGCATGCTTGCTCAGTCTCTAAGGAATACCAACTGTTTGTGGTTGTGGTGCAAGTTGCTCGCATATTACACAAATTATAGTCGATATCTAGAGGTGAGAAGCCTCCGTGGGCTCAGGCGGCAGCACGTCGGCCTCTCACCGCTGCACAGTGGGTCAAAATCGAAATCTAGGGGGACAAAATTATTTTTACGTTTTAATCATGAATTTAGAGTGAAAGCAACGTATATAATTTGTTTACTTCATAATAAACATCAGTTAAGACTTTTTTAAGCTACGTCTACACATGCAAGAAATTGTCTATGACTAGGAGTTGGATAGAGCATTCAGTTATCTCTTTAGAACAATTTACTACCCCTAATTTACTTTTAACAAAGTCACAAATTCCACTTTTGACATAATCGTCAAACCCAGTGCTTTAAACAGTTGTTAACGTGTGAAAACTGGTTGCGCGGCATCTTCTAAAACGTAAAATAACTAAGTAAGTTGCAAAAAGATGCAAAAAGTCTTATAACAGGCGTAAACTACAAGACCTTATCTACATTTTAACATTAAGTAGACAGTGACGCAGAGTGACGCGACATACTAAAAGTCTAAGTGAAAATATAATTTTAAAAATAACAGTTAAATATTATATAATGCAAATATAGCTAAAATTAAATAACAATTACGCCCTTTAATAACTGAAACACGTTACACAGATCATACCTTCAGCTGCATGTTCCATCTTAAAGCATCATACCAAGCACAAAGACAACCAAACCACAGACACTTGCATTCACCCTCCAATTCAGACTGCTCGATCAGTGGTGACAGATTTACACTAAGATGCGTTTATATCCCAGAATAGTGAGCGGCAATTATATGAGAATGATGTAGAAGTAATTAATTTTGATTTTTTAATTATGAAAATAAATAATTTTGTCCTCCTAGATTTTGATTTTGACCCACTGTGCGCTGGGTCCGTGGTTCAAATCCCGGTCACTCCATGTGAGATCTGTGCTGGACAAAACGGAGGCAGACAGGTTTTTCTCCGGGTACTCCGGTTTTCCCTGTCACAATTTCATTCCAGCAACACTCTCCACTATCATTTCATTGCATCTGTCATTCATTTAATCATTGCCCCAGAGGAGTGCGTCAGGCCTCGGCAGCCGGCACGTTCATATCCTTGCCGCTAGATAGAGGCTTCATTCATTCCATTCCTGACCCGTTCGGAGACTGGAAGCAGGCTGTGGATTTTCATCTTGAGGTGAGTGCATGTTTTCTTATGACGATGTTTTTCCTTGTTTTCATATACAGGGTCTTTATTTTTGCTTGGCAAGGTGATTCCGCTCGACCTTAGCCGGCTGTCCCCGGGCAATAGCCGGCTGTTACAGGTTGGCGCGCGCGGTCTCCGGCCGAATTCCCACGCTCTTGCTGCGGTAGACGTGTGAGCACCGAGCTAATTGGGTGTTTTATAAAGCTTTATCGTTTAGTGTAGAGTTTTATTGTGATTGTGTATAGTGTCGTAATGCCTTATGTGAAATATTCGTTACGTGAACGAATATCTGCACAATACGTACATAAAGTGCAGGAAATCTTGCACAAGAACACTTCAACCTTACTGGTTACCGAACATCCCTGGTTTTCTGGTTCACCTCCGCAAAGAACGATGGAACCTCGTCCAGTGGAAGTGTGGCAACAGGGCTCTTGGTAAGTTCTAAATTCTAAAAATACGTGTGATATTCTTATTCTTTGTGTTTTCTTGTCGTTTGTGTGTTTTATGTCGTTTTAATTAAATTCTAAGACTTCAATGAACTTTGAACAGTAGGCTACAATGAGAAGGGATTTGTATTCAGTGATCAGTGTTTGTTGCTGTCTTTGTAAACAAAAACAAAACGAATAATATAATAATAGTTAAAAATGAAAAACGGAAGCAGCAGCACAGCGACCATATGATGAGGGAGCTTAAGACGGTAGCGTGATCCTCAACGATCTATTCGCAAATAATAATAATAATAATAATAATAATAATAATATAAGGAAAATTATTGGACCAAAACACACAGACGAAGTATACAAGGTTCACTCCAGAGACACCACAGAGAAATTGTCCAACCTCGAAGCACACATCAGAAAGAGGCGACTAAAATTTTACGGCTACATCAGCAGACTCCCACAAACCAGACTCACCAACAGAATTCTTAGATACATACCGCGGCTCAAGACTACTAAACCCTGGATGATGCAAGTCAAAATTGATCATGAAAAAGCACAGGTCAACCCAGAAGACGTCATAGATTCGACACAATGTATACAAGTGTGAAGTGATGTCAGAGAAAGCAACACCTACAGCCCAAAGACCAAAGTGGACCTAAGAAAGGAAGAGGGCCTTTAGTGCACGAATGAATGAGTACTGGAAAAACAGGAAGAACAAATAGTCATGATTGCTTCGCGTGGTCTGATAGAAGCCCTGTAACATGTGAAATAAATAAATAATAATAATAATAATAATTATATAAATAATTCTTATTTTTTGGGATAATGCCGTGTGTATTTAGATTAGAACCATACCTTTCGGAGAAACCTTGCCTCCTTTTCAATGGAATCAAACAATGTGGCCAAAGAAAGTATATCAATGCGATTACAAAAATTACAAAATATATAGATAAATTCCTCGGTTCGTCACCAGAGAGCAGCTGCCAGGAATTACTGTATGGACCATGTAGAACGGCGCACAGAGTAGTAAGTAAGGAGAAGGTAAAGGGGGCGGGGTGAAAATATAGAGACTCCTCGAAGAATGAGGATGCCCAAAAGAAAAGGGGGGGGGGGTAGATGGATATAAGGAAACAAAAACAAAAGGGAAGTGTACCTGAACGATACCTAACGTCATACAGGCAACGGCGAAAAAACAGATGGAAACTCCTCCAGTGACGAACATAGGCGATCAGGCTCTGTAGCCATAGAGGAAAAAAGTACAATTTGAAATAGGCGAAGAACAGAGAGACTGAGAGGAACTATCTTTCTAGATCCTTAATAACTGGTAGCCAAGTGTCACTTAGCTGATATCCAGTGTCTCTGTTAAAATTATTTGGATTTTTACGAATTTCAACTGCCTCCCTTATAATTCTAGACCAGTTGTGCTTAACAAGGGCAAGCGCATGAGCATCCTTGAAACAAACATCGTGCCCTGAAGACAGGGCATGTTCAGCTATAGCTGATTTATCAGGTTGGTTTAGACGGATGTTCTTTTGATGCTGTTTGATGCGAGTTGCAATGGACCGTTTTGTTTGTCCAATGTAGACTTTTCCGCAAATACAAGGAACTTCATACACCCCAGGATGTAGTATTGGAGGCAATTTATCTTTGTTTAATGCTAAACGTTGACCAATTTTCGTCATAGTTCCGAAAACTGTCTTTATCTTGTGTTTGCGGAGAATCTTAACAACGCGGTTAGAGTCTATGGGGAGAGATTGGACTGCTAAACTAGTCACTCAATTCCAAATTGAAGATGTTTCGAGTTTAGCAAGTACAGTATATTCTGGCAACGTTGCTCTGAGATGCCTTATCTGAATCCCCTCCCTCCCCCGGTTTCACGCCACCCCTGCTACACTGCGAGGTGTGCTATTGTAATGCCAGATATTAATCTTGAGGCCCACATACACACCAACTCGCTCGACTCACACCACTTCCAAATAATAATTATCTTTAATGGCCAGCCCGAGGACTACGTCATGGAAGTCGGGAACAGTTTCTTTTATTCCTTGCCAAGTATTTACTGGCCCCAACTACAAACTTTAATGTGATACGCCTGAAGAAGATTGTGCAATGGAGAATCGATGGGTTTAGAGGGCTTCTCACCACAAACATTAACGGATCAGGTTCGATTTCCAGGTGAATGTCACGTCTGATGGTTCGTGAAAATAGGTCTTATGGTCGCGAGATTAAATAAGGATATGGTGACAAACAATACGCTACATTTACGCCCAAATGCAGAATTAACTTAATGAAACTTAGGGCCTTTGTCATGAATGCCAATTACCTCTTAATTCATCAGTGAAGGTTATATAACTCTGCACGAGCATTTCATCAAACAGAATCGCTCATTAACTTACTACTAACAACACTAATTACGTTAAATGGTCATATGTGACCACTCTACTTTCTAAAGCATTCTTAAAGTGGAGGGAAACAACTGAAATGTACCTTGCGTATCTCACAATGGCGGTTTGTTTCCGAGTTTCACACGAACTTTCATCCGTATGAATATAAAATATGTTTATGACAATGAAATTATACAAGATTACACATTTTATTTTTATTTCATTCGTTGTCAGTTTACCCTCCAGGTAGGATTTTCCCACGGACTCAACGAGGGATCCCAACTTTACTGTCTCTAGGGGCAGTGTCCTGGAGCTTGACATCGGGACGGGGATACAACTGGGGAGGCGGAACTATGTGGCCTCATCCTGAAAAGCGGACAGGGGACTTCATGAGGTATGGGAAGAATGGGGGTGATAAACAAGGAAGAGGGAAAACCTCGGAATACCACTTCAAGGATGGCTGAGGGAGGAATCAAACTCACGCTTCTCATTTGGACCACCGGAGGCTGAGTAGACCCCGTTCCATTCATCATACCACTTTTCAAATTTCGTGGTAGAGCCGGGAGTCGAACCCTTGGACCTCCGGGGTGGGAGCTAAGTACGCCGACCACTACACCATCATACGTATTATTATTCTTCTTCTACTTCTCCAGCATGATTAATCCCACTTATGTGGGGTCGCTGATGCGGATATTCCTCCTCCACGTTGTTCTATCCCAGACCATTTCCTCCACAAGCCCCTGCTGTTTCATTTTTTCTTGAATGCTGTCCATCCATCGCCTTTTTGGTCGTCCTCGACTCCCGTTTCCTTGGTGGAAGCATTTCCATCGTCCTATTACCCACATAATCTTGATCTCTCCTCTTAACATGGCCATACCATCTGAGGCCAGCTTCTCTGACTTTCTCAGAAACTTGCACCACTCAAAGTCGTCTCCTAATCACTTCATTTCTCGTTTTGTCCAACCTTGTATGTCCACTTGCCCCTCTCAGCATACGCATTTCTGCCACGCCCAGTATTTCTGCCCATCTCCTTGTGGTCTACCAGGTTTCTGCCCCGTATAGATTGCTGGTCTCACCAAGGCCTTGTGCACCTTCCCTTTTAATTTTTCTGGTACCTACTTGTCCCGCAGTACACTTGATGTTTTCCTCCAGTTGAACAATCCCGTTTATTTCCATCATACATATTACTAAGTTTTAATACCAAGAAAGAATAATACGTTTTTTTTAGGATATAGGAAGTGGGATTCGAACCCCTTCCAACGCTGCATAATAAATTTGGAGTCTGCACCGTAACCACTTACGCTACAAAGACAACCGAGTAAGCACGTCCTAATAAGCTATCTATTCGCACAACTGCCAGTTCTTCTAAATACTTTGTTCATATCATTTTAAGCTTTTGCCACGAATAGCCTAAAGTGTTCAGTATTTCCCTTCCTTTATAATTAGTTCCAGAACATCTCAAGGAAGCATCGCAAACAACGATCAGTGCTACACGCTTTTTGTTCTGTCCGTCATGTTTCCCCAGGGTGAAACCGAGTCCACGCATGCGCGAGACCCATGAAACGTGTTTAAGTAATTACGAACCCGAATGGCCTCGTGCAATGCATCGACGATAACCATGCATTAAGTCTCGTATTTGAGTTAAATAGGAATTAACGAACTAACTATTAGTAAAGAGATGGTGAAAACGGCCCTTAACAAAGTATGATCTTTCTTCATTAAACGCAAAAAAGAACCTTCTGAAATGATGACATCTCACGGTGTACCCCCTACCTACCTAGAAATGCATGGAAAGTGAATGGCCTCCTTTTCTGAGCTCGAGGAACATCCTTAAAGAGCTTGACTTCATCGAGGATGATCTTGAGAAGATCTGCTTTGGCATATTAAGAGCTTCAATCCACTTGCTGCATAACCATTTATATGGTGTATCGTAAATATAGAGTATCTTATTATTCCCTATCTTTATGGTCTCCCGGAAAGCCGGGAGAATGTCCTCGTGGAAATATAATCATTAGCATCATTCATTTTACGATGTATGCATCTTTCAGCTTATTGTTAAAGAAATTCATCTGTGGAAGCGTTTGTTAATATAAGGTGCGTTCAAAAAGTAACGAGCCGGAGGCTGGAATGCGCAAACCGGTGACTACATCGGCTAATCGTGGCGTGTGTAACGAGTTGTGGTTTTGACCAGAGCGTGGAAGGTCACAGCCCGTCGCTAGAGGCCACGCGTGCACATCACGTGACGATACAAGGTGAGCAGCAGCATGCATCTATCGTCCAATGCTGCCAGTCGAATTGCAAACAGTGACATGGAGGCGTCAAACGAAGAGCAAAAAGGTGTTGTTCGGTTTCTGACAGCGAAAGGACTAGGGGGAAAGGACATTCATCACCGAATGTCACAAATGTACGGCGAACACTGCATGTCCCTTGCAAGGGTCAAGGCGTGGCACAAGCGCTTCAGGGAAGGACGGGTGTCGTTAGCCGATGATGCCCGGTCTGGGGCACTCCCCTGCATTACCTATGACAACGTCCAGCTGGTTGATGCACTCATTAACCAGACCGCCGAGTGACAGTGAACGTCAGAGCCGCCGTGGTCGGATTGAGCGTCGGAAGTGTGCACACCATCATGAAGGAACGACTGCACTTGCGCAATGTGTGTGCCCAATGGGTGCCCCACAGTCTTCAACCACACCAGGAAGCATGTCGAATGGCCTACTGTCTTGGTCTTGATTGGGCGATTGATGCATGCTACTGCTCGCTTTGTATGGTCACGTGACGTGCACGCGTGCCCTCTAGCGACGGGCTGTGACCTTCCACACTCTGGTCGGAACCACACGTCGTTACACACGCCACGATTAGCCGATGTAGTCACCGGTTTGCGCTTTACAGCCTCCGGCTCGTTACTTTTTGAACGCACCTTATATATGTGAAACCAATATTGTTACAGTTTGTCCTTGAACTTCGGTGCTAAATAGAAATTTTGAAATTAAAATATGCATATTTTAGTATTTACATATTTTATAGACCGCGGGTTGAAACCCGGCCGAAGTCGTCGGAATTTTTAAGAACGTTATAATTCCATCAGTGCCTTCCTTCAGAGGTGAAGTAAAGCCGACGGTCACATGTCCTGTGTCGAGGGAGGGAGCACCCAGCAGCATTCCAGCGGGCTTCAGTTTTCACGTGCAGTGAACTCTCTCTACCCAGCATCGGAGGGTATGTCCCAGTCTCTAACGGGACACTTCCGGGTAACACGATCGGGACAGAATCCCGTGACACAAGCCAAGAAGAAGAAAGCAGTCACGACGGCGCCTACCACAGCCACGAGCACCGCCACTACCAGCACGACCAGTTCAAAATTTACCGGCAGTACCGGAACTCCTCTGGCCAGGACTGAAACAGACGCTTCCAACATCTCGCAAGCTACTACGATATCAGTCATGACCGCCCAGGATGTAGCAGACATCAAAGCCTTATTGGAGGGCATTGACCAGAGGCTGACTTTTTTAGAGGTCGGCCAGGAGATTCACGACCCAGGGGAGCTACTCGACAATGCCGAGGACGACGAGGTGCAACCAGTACCAGCAGGACCAGCCAATCCATGGAGGACCCTTCACCCAGCAGTAATGAGCAAAGGGCTCTACATTCCGTCTACTCAATGAGTCTACAACCTCGCCCAAGCTCTCAAACAACTTCTCATCAGCATCCAACAGGAAGAGACCACCACGACGTGGCCACCACGCTTTGTCTATGGTTGTGAGTGATGTTGTGGGAAGGACTTGTGTTTGAGATGAGGCCGGGAAACGATTTGACTATGTTTATTGGGTTCTCTGCCTTTCTCCATTTATGTTTAGCCTTTTGTTGAAGTGTTATATTGGTTTAACTTGTTGTGTGATATTGCTCTGTACCCTTTTTAGCCTACTTTTCACATTTTGCAAAAATGAGGAAAAAGTAAACTTATGAGATCGATCCGGGAAAATGTGTGTCTGTCTGTCTGTCTGTCTGGCTGTGTGTGTGTCCCCCATTATCAACTCCTAAACGACTGCAGCAATCGAGACCAAAATAAGTATGAGTAAAGATGTATACCGGAATATCTCACGTCCATATTGAACCCATGTACCATTGGTTCAAGGGGTCGAATCCATGTATTTTGGTAAAAGGAAGGAAGGAAATATACAGTCTTCAGTGGAACATAGAAAGATTTTATACAAGAGTGCGAGCATAACGTTGTGTAATAAACTGGAGCCCAGATGACCAGGAAATGAGATCATGCATGACGCATTGATAAGGAGCCAGTCACGAATATAAATAGAACGAGTGGAATTTTCCGTCGGAGTGACTGCGAGCGTGTTTCGTAAATTGCCCTTACGTTGCAAGAAATTGGCAACCGCGCAGCCGTGCCAGAAGAAGAAGAATTAGATTCAACCCATTTGCAAGAATAATATTAACTAAAGAATACAGCATTGTGAATCATTTCGGAATAGATTTTTGTGTGGAGAAAGATGTTATAATAAATGCCCATGAAAGAAGTGCCGACGTGGCCATACGTCATTGGGAGTTCCCCGAGACCCGAGGAGGGGGGAATTAAAATCAACTGTAACACCCACACAGCTGAAGACCAAATTTTATTTAATATCCCAGAACTGCACGATCGATTTTCATGTGCAAAGAAGTCAGTTTACGTTTAGAAAACGAGCTTTCAAGAGATATAAATTTTAAAAAATTACTTCAAAAGTTGGTTCTGGAAAAGACGTGGATTTTATCTTTTTTAGCCAAAGAGTATAAAAGTCCTGGCAGAGCCAAGCCAATCATGCAGTTATTCCGAGAGCCCGAGAGGGGGCGTCCGGCTGTATCAGTATTATTCAGTCTACCATATGTGCCGGAGGGCACGTTGCTGTTTCGCAAAGTACAGTTCATATGCAGTACCTACTAGACCTCGAGAGGTCGTGATACTCTGTATCAACAACCAACGTGCACCCGTAAGGAGTGGCCGATAAGTATCATCATAGTATCGCCGTGTGGAGACTTAGGAAAATCCTAATACAGGATTTAGTTCCGCCAGTATCAATCATACAGTGAAAAGTTCAGTATTACAGTCAAAGTAGGCTGCGAACTTAAAGAACAGGCGATAGGTCTTCAAATAACAGTTCATCTAAACGACCAAGAGTATCGTAACGTTTTGAAGTACCATAATAGCGAAACAAACATTCTATCAACGTTAAAGAACCCGATCAGGGTCGGACAAAATAAGGTCCGCATAGTATTCTGAAAAGATAGGAATTATAGAACAGAATAATCAGAAGGGAGAATTAAATTCAAGACGTTGTTTCAAGGAAACAAACGAACTATAAAAAGCACTAAGTTACGAGGAGCATTAGATGCTAGAAAATAATAGGTCACCGATAGAGTATTTGGGAGACCGTGAACAAGACAGACTTTCGCTAGACAAACTAATAGGGTCTAGAAAGAAGCAGTTCGAGCTAATAATAATAATAGTCAATCGTCAGGAAACCGGATTTGAAGAAGTACCATTCCAGGGAGGGGTAGAGTGTTCGAGACTTTCATATCTGGTCAGATAGGAAGCCGACATCTACTAGCTTCACCCTTGGAGACGGGGAATCAAGAAATCACGTGAGCAAGGCCTAATCAAAGCCTCAGTGATTAGAATCAGTGTAGTGTAAATATATAAAATTTGTGTTAGATAGTAATTTTTCAGTGATTTTATTGTGTGTAATAGAAGAATACAGAAGTGTATTTTAAAATGTTACCAATGTTTAAAGTATATAAGTTATATGTGTGTCAAGATATGTCAGTGTATGAAATGAATTTGAGCAAGATGGTTTAATCACAAATAGTGGGCGAAATGAAACATCGTTGGAAAGTACGGTCGGGGGACCGTCAGAGCATGTAAGTAACCATTTTCATTATTTGTGTACAATCCACCTGAGAATGATAAATAAGGATGTTATTGAATAACAAATAAGAGAATAAGAGCGCGATCTGAACAACTAAAGATTGAGAAATTATAAAATGATTATGTGAAATGAATAAATCCCTAAGAGGAAATGTATGAAATAAAATATCAGTGTATTTGATAAATGTTATGAAAGCAAGCGTAATAATAAAAATAATAAAAATTATATAAATGAAGATTAAGTTGAATTATATGTAAGTAAAAGTGTTTGAGCTCCTGTAAAAGTATAAATACATGGTGTGAATACATGTTCTTAAAGTATAGCGATTATTGTCACGGGAGAGGATTAATATAAAATTTGAGATGTAGATCAAATGTTGATTTTGAATTTATCAGTTCTTTGGAAGACGCTAGGCCTTAAAGTAATGTATAGCGCAATGTAGTGCATTAAAGTAAATTGTCACGCTAGGAAGGCGTTGAATCTAAATATACTTGGTAAATTAATTGTGAGGGACAGTTGATTGCGGTAATTGAGCTATGATGAGTCCTCCATATAAAGATGTAGATCACGAGGCCATGTGTGTTATGTTGTATTATAATAGGGTGAAAATTTATTGTATTATGAGCGCAGGTTATAAGGCCGAGGCCGACCTAAGTCGCATTTATATAAGTCCACCAGTATGGGATTGGTTCCCGAGGCAGTTGAGAGAGTCGAACCCAGACTCGTCTAGTTGTTGAAGACCCTAAATATTCTTGTTGTATTGAAGTATTCTTACCCATCAATGATGACACTTCATAATTATATTTTTTTTAGCGTATGGCTGTTAGTGCCGGGAGTGTCCGAGGACATGTTCGGCTCGCCAGTTTTGTTGCTGCTTCGAGACGGACACCCAATGGGTGAGCTACAAGTACCGTTGGGGAGGAAAGTTGGAAGGGAGGGTCGAGGAGTTGGAAGGTAGCGGCTGTGGCCTATAGTTAGGGACCAACCCCGGCATTTGCCTGGAAGGAAGATGGGAAACCACAGAAGACCATCTTCAAGGTTGCCGGCGGGGGGATTCGAACCTCCTCGCTTCCCGGATGTGAGCGACTGCCAACAGTCATGCCGCAACGACCTCGGCTAACTCACCCGGTACTTCACCTATATATATAAAAATCAATGTAACGAGATAGTTTGTCTGTCTGTGGGTATGTATGTCTCCTATGCGTTCATATACCATTCGTCCGATTGCGATGAAACTTGGGTGAGATGTTGAGTACACTCCAAGGAAGGTTTCTGACTTAGTAAATCCATTTTACAATAGGTAGCGCACGCGTAGATTCAACAAATGAGCGACGATGCGCGAAGCATTTCAACAAAGTCCCGTATGTGTTCATATACGATTCGTCCGATAGCGATGAAACTTGGGTGAGATGTTGTGTACACTTACGTGAAGGTTTCAAAATTAGTGAATACATTTCACAGTAGATAGCGCACGAGTAGATTCAACAAATGAGCGACGACACGCAAAGCGTTTCAACAAAGTCCCGTATGCATTCATATATCATTCGTCCGATAGCTATGAAACTTGCGTAAAATGTTGTGTACACTGCAGGGAAATTTTCTGGCTTAGTACATCCACTTTACAATAGGCAGCGCACGATTAGATTCAACAAATGAGCTACCACGCGCGAAGCATTTCAACAAAGTCACGTTTGCGTTCATATACCATTCGTCCGATAGCGATGAAACTAGGCTGAGATTTTGTGTGCACTCCAGGGAAGGTTTCTAGCTTAGTAAATCCCTTTAAAAATAGGTAGAGCACGAGTAGAATCAACAAATGAGCGACGACGCGCGAAGCGTTTCAACAAAGTCCCATATAATTTCATATACCATTCATCCGAAAGCGATGAAACTTGGGTGAGATGTTGTGTACACTCCAGGGAAGGTTTCTGGCTTAGTACATACGTTTTACAATAGGTCGCGCACCAGTAGATTCAACAAATGAGCGATGACACGCGAAGCGTTTCAACAAAGTCCCGTATAAAGTCATATACCATTCGTCTGATAGTGATAAATATTTGGTGAATTGTTGTGTGCACTCCAGGAAAGGTTTCTGGCTAAGTAATTCCAATTTACAATACGAAGCGCACGTTTATGTTCAACAAATGAGTGACTACGCGCGAAGCGTTTCGACAACGTCCCGTATACGTTCACATACCATTCATCCGATTGCGATGAAACTTGGGTGAGATGTTGTGTACACTCCAGGGAAGGTATCTGGCTGAGTACATCCATATTACAATATGTAGCGCAAGAGTAGAATCATCAAATGAGCGACGACACGCGAAGCGTTTCAACCAAGTCCCGTATGCATATATGTACCATTCGTCCGTAGCTATGAAACTTGGGTGAGATGTTGTGTACACGTCATGGAAAATTTCTGGCTTAGTAAATCCCCTATACCATATGCAGCGCACAAGTTGATTCAACAAATGAGGGACGACGCGCGAAGCGTTTCAACAAAGTCCCGTATAAGGTCATATACCATTCTGCCGTTAGCGGTGAAACTTGGGTGAAATATGGTGGACACTCCAAGGAAGGTTTCTGGCTTAGTAAATACATTTCACAGTAGGTAGCACACGAGTAGATTCGACAAATGAACGACGACACGCGGAGCGTTTCAATACAGTCCCCTATGTCTTCATATCCCATTAGTCCGATAGCGATGAAACTTGGGTGAGATGTTGTGGACACTTACGTGACGGTTTCTAACTTAGTAAATACATTTTACAGTAGGTAGCGCACGAGTAGATTCAACAAATGGGTGATGGAGCGCGAATCGTTTAAACAAAATCAGGTATGCGTTCATATACTATTCATCCGATTGCGATGAAACATTGATCAGTTATTGTGTACCCGCCAGGAAAGGGGACTTAGTAAATCCATTTCACAATAAGTAGCGCAAGAGTAGATGCAACAAATGGGTGACGACGCGCGAAGCGTTTCAACAAAATCCCCTATTGCGTTCATATAACATTCTTCGATTGCGATGAAACCTTAATGAGTTATTGTGTACACGCCAGGGAAGGGCTTCGACTTAGTAATACATTTCTCAATAGGTAGCGCACGAGTAGATTCAACAAATGAGTGATAGCGCACGAATCGTTTAAACAAAACCCCCTATACGTGCATATACCATTCATCCGATTGCGATGAATCATTGATGAGTTATTGTGTACACGCCAGGGAAGGGTTTCGACTTAGTAAATCCATTTCACAATAGGTAGCGTACGAGTAGATTCAACAAATGAGTGACAGCGATGAAACTTTTGAAAGTTGTTGTGCACGCTCCCACGAATGGTTCTAATTTAGAAAATCCATTTTACGATAGCTTAGAGGCAGTTAACATGTTGAGTATCCGAAAGCACTTCAAGAAACAGAATTTCAACGCCAACACGTTCTTTGATTAGCATTGCAACGCATGCCGGGTACAGCTTGTAATTAATAAATGCCAAGGTTACGAGAGTGGTCATTGAACCTAAATAATGTTGTTAGAATGAATGAAAGAAACGCCAGGTCTGTTCAGAGAACTGTATATAAGAAATAGCTGTTTTAAAGCATGAGTGTAGCCGTCCTGTGTGGGCGAAACTTAGGGTCTCCCTCCTGGGCAATAAATCGAGTTGAGTGTTACGGTCCGACCCCTCGCTATTGAAAGTGTGGTAGGTCGGAGGGGACCGTCTGTTGGAAGTAATAATACACCATGAGTGTTTAGAGTTTGTTAATGACACGGGATTCGAACCGAGGTTCTTGTAGATGAAAGTTACCGCTTGCAAGTTCAGATCGTTTGCTTTCCTATGAGATGTTGGTCTTTTAAGTCAAATAATAATAAATATAAATCCCTAATGTAATGGTATAGTAAAGTAGGATTTCACGAGTTCAGTGAAGACAATTAGATTTCGGGAGTGATCTTAATTTTTGACTTTGTTCAAGTAGGCTTCTATAACTCGGGAGTGCACAAGTATTTTTTCCCAATCACTGTAGTGAATTTGTTAACTTGAGAGAGGTGGTAACATGAGAACATTGTGGAATGCCCAAAATTTTAAGTAAAGGAGTAACATTGACGTTAAATAAGATTATATATTGCTTTGATTATAAGAAACTCATAAAATAGATATTGAGATGTGTAAAGAATAACACAGTTTATATTGGAAAATATCGAGCTATTGGAGCTCGTGATTGTATTGAAATTTTAAAGGGATACTTTATGGAAGTGAAAAGAATTATAAGTTTGTTGGTTTGTAGGAAACCATGTATTTTAATATACATTTGTTTAACTTTATGTATTCCTTGTTCACTCTGAACAAGTTAGAAGGATTGGTCAGTAGTTTATTGGTTTAATTTGTTTGTAGCGCCATATATTTGGTTAATTAAATGTTTTATAATAGGAGTTGATTTTTTTATTTTTTTATTTTTGGAAGTGTATCCTCTATTTAATCCAAAATGTGTAAGTCACAGAGTGGGAGAACATACCATAACCCCGAAAATCCCGATTTGAGCATTGCTGGCATACTGTGATTTGCATATTTCTTGCTAAAAGGGCACAATATTTAAAATGATGTCAGTGATACCAACTGCTGAAAAAACACACTAGAAATTTGAGCTCAATGTTGGATATCTTGGAAGGTATGCATGGGAGCTTTTCCAAAATTGGCACATATGTAGACAATACTATTTCAGTTTAATTTCCAGGAGGCCATACATGACAGTGTTGTCAAAATAATTTTAAGCCTTCTGATAGGTCCACTTTTTAAATATATATAACTTCTACACTATCAAATGGATTTCAACCAAATTTTGTATGTAATATGTGTTCATAAACAGATATGACTGAGCGTATTCTTAAGGGCCACCAGGGCTGCCAACTGTTAATAATTGCTCTCTATATTTTTTATCCAAATACCAATATATCAAAAAGTATGCAAGCCGACAGCTTTAAACTATGAACACGTGTAGTACCTGACATTTTAGATTAATTTGGAGTAAATTATGTACGTCAGTTCTACCAACATGATTCTAAGCCTGCTGATAGGACCAATTTTTAAATACATGTGACTTCTATACTATCAGTTGGATTTCAACCAAATTTCGTATCTGCTATGTGTAACATACCAGATATGTCTACAAGTATTCTTAAGTGCAATAAGGGCTGCCAACTGTTAATAAATGCTGTCTATATTTTTAGCCTACTTTTCACATTTTGCAAAAATGAGGAAAAAGTAGACTTATGAGATCGATCCGGGAAAATGTGTGTCTGTCTGTCTGTCCTTCTGTCTGTCTGTCTGTCTGTCTGTCCTTCTGTCTGTCTGGCTGTGTGTGTGTCCCCCCCCCCCTATCAACTCCTAAACGGCTGCAGCTATCAAAACCAAATTTAGTATGAGTAAAGATGTGCACCGGAATAGCTCACGTCCATATTTGAAAATGATGTCAGTGCTACCAAATGCTGAAAAACGCACTAGAAATTTGAGCTCCATGTTGGATATCTTGCAAGGTTTGCATGGGAGCTATTCCAAAATTGGCACACATGTAGATAATACTATTTCAGTTTAATTTCCAGGAGGCCAACCATGACAGTGTTGCCAAAATAATGTTAAGCCTTCTGATAGGTCCAATGTTTAAATGCATATAACATCTACACTATCAATTGTATTTAACCAAATTTTGTATGTAATATCTGTACATAAACAGATATGACTGAGCGTATTCTTAAGAGCCACCAGGGCTGACAACTGTTAATAATTGCTCTCACTATTTTTTTTATCCAAATACCAATATATCAGAAAGTATGCAAGCCAACATCTTTAAACTATGCACACGTATATTCTGACATTTTAGATTAATTTGGAGTAACTTATATACGTCAGTTCTACCAACATGATTATAAGCCTGCTGATAGTACCAATTTTTAAATACATGTAACTTCTATACTATCAGTTGTATTTCAACCAAATTTCGTATGTGATATGTGTACCATAACAGATATGACTATAAGTATTGTTAAGAGCAATCAGGGCTGCCAACTGTTAATAAATGCTGTCTATATTCTTTTTACCCTAATATCAATATATCAGAAAGTATGCAAGCCAACAGCTCTATACTTTGCACACGTATAGCACCTGAAATTCTGGATTAATTTGGAGTAATTAATACAAGGCAGTGCTGCCAACATGATTCTATGCCTGCTGATATGTCCAATTTTAAAATACATGTAACTTCTATACTAACAAATGGATTTCATCCAAAATTGGCACAACAAGATATCATAATAATTCAGATTATTTCTGACCAGCACACGCATGGTATTGTTGGCAACATGCTTTTACGCGTGCTGATAGATCCAGTGTCTAACTGCATGTAACGTCCATTGGACTTCAACCAAATTTTGTATTCTGTACCTTAAGAGGTGGAACTAAGAATATATTCAGTCACCAGGGCTGCCAACTGTAGTGCTCTATTACGCTACATTATACCAGGTATATTTTGAACTAATTAGATATTTCGATATTACCAACTTAATTTCGTCATTATTCTAGATAGGTTCATATACTGTAGAATAATCATTGGCATGAAAAGTAGGCTGTATAGTTCTTCACGGAACTTCTTGTTTATCCTATTATCAATATATCAGAAAGAATGCAAGCCAACAGCTCTATACTTTGCACACGTATAGCACCTGACATTCTAGATTAATTTGGAGTAATTAATATAAGTCAGTGCTGCCAACATGATTCTATGCCTGCTGATAGGTCCAGTTTTAAAATACATGTAACTTCTATACTAATATATGGATTTCATCCAAAATTGGCACAACAAGATATCATAGTATTTCAGATTATTTCTGACCAGCACACGCATGACATTGTTGCCAACATGCTTTTACGCGTGCTGATAGATCCAATGTAACGTCCATTGGACTTCAACCTAATTTATTATTCTGTACCTTAAGAGAAGGAACTAAGAATCTATTCAATCACCAGGGCTGCCAACTGTAGCGCTCTATTAGGCTACATTATACCAGGTATATTTCGAACTAAATAGACATTTCGATATTACCAACTGAATTTCGTGATTATTGTAGATAGGTTCATACACTGTAGATTAATCATTGGCATGAAAAGTAGGCTCTTTAGTTCGTCACGGAACTTCTCGTTTCTTTTGATGCATAACTTTTGATAGTAATAAAGCTTTGGCTTTGGGCCAGCTCCGCTCGACACAGGCTGCGCCCGCTTTACCCCAGCTCTGGTTTATATAGAAAACCGCGAGAGGTGCGTAGCTAGGAGTAGCACGGGCGCATAGTCAAATCGGTTCCCGGCCTCATCTCAAACACAAGTCCTTCCCACAACATCATTCACAACCATAGACAAAGCGTGGTGGCCACGTCGTGGTGGTCTCTTCCTGTTGGATGCTGATGAGAAGTTGTTTGGGAGCTTGGGCGAGGTTGTAGACTCGTTGAGTAGACGGAATGTAGAGCCCTTTGCTCATTACTGCTGGGTGAAGGGTCCTCCATGGGTTGGCTGGTCCTGCTGGTACTGGTTGCACCTCGTCGTCCTCGGCATTGTCGAGTAGCTCCCCTGGGTCGTGTACCTCCTGGCCGACCTCTAAAAAAGTCAGCCTCTGGTCAATGCCCTCCAATAAGGCTTTGATGTCTGCTACATCCTGGGCGGTCATGACTGATATCGTAGTAGCTTGCGAGATGTTGGAAGCGTCTGATTCAGTCCTGGCCAGAGGCGTTCCGGTACTGCCGGTAAATTGTGAACTGGTCGTGCTGGTAGTGGCGGTGCTCGTGGCTGTGGTAGGCGCCGTCGTGACTGCTTTCTTCTTCTTGGCTTGTGTCACGGGATTCTGTCCCGATCGTGTTACCCGGAAGTGTCCCGTTAGAGACTGGGACATACCCTCCGATGCTGGGTAGAGAGAGTTCACTGCGCGTGAAAACTGGAGCCCGCTGGAATGCTGCTGGGTGCTCCCTCCCTCGACACAAGACTGACGCCCGCTCTCCCCCAGCTCTGGTTTATATAGAAACCCTGTGTGTAGCTAAATTTTAGATTAAAATTTGAATAAAGCTCTTAAAATCAACGTTTGTCGCCAGGAGTCAAATGCGGTGGCATCTAGTAACCAAGTTCAGAACTAATAGTCGTTGACGGTGGCGTTTGGTGCCAAAAGTAGGATCTACTTGAAAATTCAATGTCTGCAGTCCTTACTTGAATTAAAAACAGATAACACACACTAATACAGCCATGACAATTAACACCGGTTATCAGCCCGATTCTACACACACCCAAAGTACACGAGGCTACAAGACCACGTTGTCGCAGTCCCTAAACTGAGGAACCAACCAACATATCTTATAAATTACAAGTAATTCCGTGAAGAAATATATAGCTTATTTTCATATATCCTACTTAAGTTAATTGCCTCTATCAAAATACAACTTCAGTTTGATTGCTGCAATAGATTCGTAGATATTGAGAACCGTCTAAATGTTTCAGATGGTCACCATGTTGGACTTTTATATATTTAGGTCTTAGAGTTATGTACTATTACATGAAGATTTTTGTGTAGGTGTAGTTCAAACTTCAATCGCATGATTACGACACGAAATAAAACGAGATTTTAAAATTTCGCTCAGCTGCCATCTTGTGGTTATAAAAATAATTTAAATGAATTATATGCCAGTGGATTAACATTCGTATAAGCATTTACCGTACCAAGTTTCACTGCGATCGAATGGTTAAATCGCGAGAAACGTCCATTTGAATATTTAAATTTCGCGTCGCCACCATGTTGGAGTTGTGGTCACCATGTTATTGAACGTCCCATAGGTAAACTTATATGTGTAGCCTCTATACTCACAAAAAATTTCAGTTTGATTGCTATCCTAGTTTAATAGATATTGAGAACCATCTCAATATTTTGTGTAGCCGCCATTTTGGATTTTAATATATGCAAGCCGTAGAGTTATATACTATTAGATGAGGATTATTGTGTACGCTTAGTTTCTGATCACACCTCGTATATATATGACGTTCTTCCAACGTACGCCAGACCTCTATTGTTGTTGCTGCTGCTTCAATTTAGGGCATATGAGATGCTTGACAATCATGTGGGTGCTGTATTATTGTGCTAATTATAACCCGAATCACTTCCGGAAGTACCATCCCGTGGCAAGTGAATAGCATACCGGACTTTTGCCTGAAGGGTCCCGGGTTGGATTCCAAGTCAGGTCGTGGGTTAGTCGACAGTTAATGTGGGTTACATACTAAATATCGTTGTTTGAGTCTTCAGTCTTTTGACTGGTTTGATGCAGCCCCCATGACCCCCTGTCCTGAGCTAATCGTTTCATCTCTACATAGCTACCACACCCTACATCCGAGGCAATCTGTTTAACATATTCTAACCTTGGTCTACCCCTACAGTTCGTCTTAATACTTTTTCATTTGTAACCCTATCTACCCATCTGATCTTCATCATTCTCCTGTAACAGCGCATTTCAAACGCTTCAATTCTCCTCTTTCCTGCTACACCAATAGTCCAAGTTTCACTTCCATAGAGCGCCACGCTCCAGACAAAGGTTTTCAAAAATGGCTTCCTAATACCAAAATCTATATTCGTTCTCATCAGATTCCTTATTTGTAGAAATGCTTTCCTTGCCTGAGCCAACCTACTTTTTATATCCTCTTTGCTTTGTCCTTCACTAGTTATTATGCTTCCTAAGTAACAGAAGTCTCCTAGTTCCTTTAGATTTTCACCTTCCAATTTGATGTCCTTAGAGGTTTCGGATTTATTTCGGCAGCATTCTGAGCTTCTATGCCCAAGATCGCGTGTTCAATCCCGGCCGAAGTCGTCGGATTATTTAAGAGCGTTAAAATCCCTCAGTATGCCTTCTTACGGAGGGGAAGTATAGCCGGCATCCCTTGTCATACATTTATGACACCTTAAAGAACCTTCCAGTAATGAAACCTGTGTGAAGCTAAATTATAGATTAAAACATTTGACTAACACTCTTAGGTTTCAACGTTCGTCGTCAGGAGCCGACTGCGGTGGCATCTGATAACCAAGTTCTGAACTAGTAGTCGTTAACGGTGGCGTTTGGCGGCAAAAGTAGGAACTCCAAAAAAATGCAATGTCTGCCGTCCTTACTTGAATTAAAAAGAGATACACACACTAATAGAGTCATCACAATTAACACCGGTTATCAGACAGATTCTACACACACCCAAAGTACACGGGGCTACATGACCACGTTGTCGCAGCCCATAAACTGAGGAACCAACCATGCATTCCAATATTTTTGTTTTACATTTGTTAATTTTCATCAAGAATTCTTTCCTCAAGACAGAGTTCATACCATTTAAATCCTCCAACGTGTCGGCCAAAATGACTATGTCATCAGCAAATCTCATACTAAATGACAGTATACTACTGTGTAAGTGGATAAAAACATTGATGAATGAGCTCTCTCAGAGGCTGTGAGCAGTAAAGATGCGAGAGTTATTAAAATTCCTAGCGTGCATTCCTCCAATATTAGCACAGGCTATGTCTAATTGAAAACACAGAAATGCTTTCAGGAGAAACCACACTGCAGTACACAAAATGGAACAGTACCAAAATAATATCTTAACAAGCTTTGAAGTAGGCGAGAACCACAAATACAGTAGGTAAAAAAAATCCTCCTGTACGAACAAGTTGCCACTACCAACACAATAAAACATTAAACTATGATAAAGAGAAATTTGGGCCATGTTGTTGTTTTAAGGGGCCTAACATCTAGGTTATTGGCCTCTAATGGTTTGGGTGATAGCGAAAGATGAGATGAGAATGAAAACTATAACTAATACTAACTACAGACTTACAAACTAGAAGAAGAAATGGTAAACAAATAAAGGATAAGGCAAATAAAGGACAGGAAGGAAAGAAATACCCTCAACCCTCGAAGAATGCGGATTGAGGGACTTGGAAGGAAGGAGAGCAATGAAAGGCAGATAGGAAAGGGAAAGAGGAGAGTGCCCGCCTCCAAGTCAAAGGAAAAAGGGGAAAAACGGACCCAGCTCAGGATTTCTTCTGGGTCTCTCAACTCCCAAACTCACCAGCCGTGAGCCCTTGAGGGTTTAGCACTATCCAGGGTGCACCAGAAGTGGTGGGGCTACATACACGCTGCCTCCTTGAGGGCCTTATGTAGAAGGCACGAGACTACATGAAAATAAATAGAAGGCTGGCCCTTCGAAGAATGAGGGATCAGGAAAGATGAGACAAGGGCCAATTAAGGCAGGAAAGTGAAAGACTCTCTTGGAGTCGGGGTCGGAAGAGAACGAGAGTTGTCGGAGAGAGGTTGACAGAAAGAAGACGGAGAGGAGCCGGCACAAGTAAGTGGAAGCAATGCCGGACTCAGCTGGGGTCCCGTGGTTTCAGTCACATTGTCACCTTCCTCAGTGTAATTTAGGACATGTGCAATAACAAGCACTTAATATACATTTTGCATAACAGAGGATTCTAAAAATATTCTTGTTCCAAAAGCTCACAAATTAAAATATATAAAAAAGATATGTTACAAAATGTGTTAAGAAAACATGAAAACTATCTTGATAATAACAGTGTGGAATAGAAGAGATTTAAAAAAGATACGAGCCTTAGAGTAGTCGCATATGATGTGTAACATCTGACATGTTATCCTACTCGTATACTACACAGCTTCGACATCCTTAAAATGTTAATTTACACTCCATTTTCATACTGGTACTATGATGAATGTATAGATTGAATTGGAGATATGATACTGTACACTTGTGGCGCAGCGGTCAAGCTGTTAGTCTCTCACCAAGGTAGACCGGGTTTGATTCCCGGTCAATACATGTGAGATTTTCGAATTGAAATGCCATGTCCTGTGGTTCGCATTCCACGTAAAAGGGAGGTACCGTGGATCATGATCGTGACATTAACGGACACGCGAAACTACAAGCATCCTTCCTTCCTTTTACATTAATAATTCATAACAACAAAGTGACACACAACGTCGACAGTTCTATCAAATACTGTGAGCACATTCTTCAGTAACTATAACATTCATTATTCTCAAGGCTCTCATACAGTTCGTCGTAAACAATCAAAAAATGGCTTCCTACAATCATGAAATGACCTAGTCTCTCATATGATGATAATACAGCTTTTAATCCACTTATATAACAACATTCTGTTATGCATTTAATATTTGACTACTCACCCACAGCTTGACAGCAGTGCGTCTTCACTTCCGTCCGATCCACTTCCGTTCGATCCACTTCCACCCGATTCACTTCCGTCCCCAATTTTCAAAATCACTACCACAAAACTATCCAGCAACCGAGCGGAAAGATGTTACACATCAAAAATAAGAAATTGAAATGAGAAACAAATCTATGAAACAGAACGGAAAAAGATATTAAAAGACTATAACACTTACGTGGATGTGTTACTAGATAAGTTGAAATAGTTAGGTTATAACTGATTGTTACTTTATGTACAATATATATGTGGACTTGTGGTTATATAATAGTACATTACGCAAATAGCCTATAATGCCAAAAATTAAGACACGAATATGTTTATAAAACGAGCGTAGCGAGTTTTATAATTTCCATACGAGTGCCTTAATTACCATTATAGGCGAGTTGCATACGACTGTTTATGTTCGACGATAATTATAACTTTATTATATGTTTTAACATAAATATTCATAAATATCTGTGGGATTCAGTTAGTGAACAGGGCGCGCTGGCATTGCTGACTGAACAGAGCGCATGCGTGGGTCAAAGCATTTAGAAAGCAGAGACCATTTACTTGGCTTGGCAATGCTATTGTTTACAGCCTACATGATGACTAGTGCCGATCAGAACTAGCATTCACTAATATTGTCACCGAAGTAGAAATTGAAGTTGGGGATATTAAGGTACAGTGCTATTTCTTGTCTCATATTCACCAGTTTATTTACGCGAACATATGGGACGGTGTACTTTCCATCTCGGTAATTCATATAGAAGGATGCTGTGTTGGTAACTTCTGGACGTAGATTAATACATTTCTTGCATATGTCATAGTATTTTCTTGTTACCATAAAGGTTCTTGCTGATTTTGCCTTTGTCTTTGGGATTGTAACTACAATGGTTGATCTTTCATATCATGTAATGCATGTACGACATGTTGGATTTTAAGCGCATGCGTGAAGGTATCCATACCTAATTGGTCAATGAATGAGCTCTGATTGGCTAGAGAAACTGTCTCATAATACTATAATGACCATCATTATGATATACTTTTCTGACGTATAATATTTATATTTCGACATCGTCGAACATAAATGTTATTATAATAACATCGTCAATACGGAATCATGGTCATTTTACGTCATTTTACATTATACCATAATAATGAAACCTGAAACATTATACGCCTCAGTAACCTTGTTCTTAGGAGGCAGATCTCTTATTAAAGACATAGAGAAGCAACAGACGAAAATATTGAAGAAAGTGGTGGGGCCAGTCTATTTCGAAGTAATCTGGATGATACGGACATCTCGGGAGCTTTGTCATCATTCTGAAAAGATCACTTCCTGGAAACGGCGTCTGTAGTTCCACAGCCACATTCTCAGAACTATCATAGGTTCGCCAAAATGATTCTCAACCTTGTTCTCTCAATGAAGGTCAAGAAATAGAAATGGAAAATGATATTAAAGAAATTGCCATCACAGAAGAAATTATACACGATCGACTCCAGTTCAAAACAGTAATCAACAAGACAGTTTCATATTGCTGAGAGAATCACTATCAGGAATGGAGGGAAATTTTCAGTGCGCAGATGAAGAGAATCTATTCGCACAGCCGCCATCTTGAGGTTATGTGAACAATTGAACGAAAGTAGATGTCGGTGAATTACAATGTGTATAAACATTAAATGCACCAAGTTTAATTGCGTTTGGTTGGTTAAATCGCGAGAAACGTCTATTTTAGAGTCGCAACTTCGCTTGGCTGCCATGTTGGTTTTGTAGTTACCAGGTTTACGAAAGTCTGACAGGTGAACTTCTAGTATTCGCTTCATCACCGTACACAACTTCAAGGTGATATTAGTAATAGTTTCGTAGATATTTAATGCCTGTGAAATATTTCGCACAGCCACCGATTTGGATTGGTGAGACGTAATGCAATTCGAAGGGCACGGTCGGGGTCGGCCGAAACGGTGCTATGACCTTACCGAGTTTCATTGAAATCGCTCCAGTCGTTTAGAAGTTATTCGGGACACACACACACACACACACACACACGCACAAACAGACAGACACACGGTCAAAAGGTATTCTCATAAACCTATTTCTTTCATAAAATGAAAATAGGCTAAAATATGATTGTAAAAATAAACATTTTATAAGTTCATAAAAAATTAAATATTAATAATATGAGATTATAAAAATAATATAAAAATGAAAATTATCAAAACAAATATGAACATTAAGATGCAAAAGAAAACAATAATTAAAATTAATAATTATAATTATGGTAAAATAATTAAAATAATATAATCATCTTCAATAATATTCTGCCCTGCTGTATAAAGGGTTAGTGTGAAGCCGGACTGAGAATCCAATGAATTAAAAAAATCTCCACTTCAGTTCATCAATATTCACATAAATTCCTTGCTCCTGGTGGTTTATGGGACGGAATTTCAAGGTTATCTGCCTAAATGTTATGAGCTCTTGAGGTAATTATAAGAGACGGTGGAATGTTGCGTTGTGTACTGTCAGATGAGGATATTTGATTACTAAGCTGACGGCGCCCTATCACCGATGAGAATATCAGGGAGTTGACTGACTAATTAAGCGAATGGCAGCTGATCCATTACCACAATTACCGTGTTAAGTGAGCAAATATACTCAAGGCACATTAGTGTTGATAGCTTAAGGGGATCGGTACAGTTTCACACCTTCAAACATTCCGTTGCACGAATTAGCTCATAAAATATAACACTGTACTCTACGCGTTCATTTTGGTGAAATAAGTTTATACATATCTGCATTAGTTTAGGAGTTAAGATTATAAAAGCTTGGCATTGGACACCAGAGGCTATAACTACGAGGGCTGTTTGTTAAGTAATACCCGTTGTGATATTACGCCGTTGCAGCGCTGCGGTCGGCATTCCGTGCAGGTGCGCTGTGTACCTGTATCTATTGGCTAGGCTGAGACGCCATTACGGCAACAGTCGCCCATGTGTGGGTGTGTTGACAAGCCTTTGAAATGGCATCGCTGATCGCGAGTCCCGCCGACACGTAAACGAGAGAGAACATTCCCCTGTAATATATCCTGCCGTTTGGCCACCACTGTCATGCAAATTGCGTGATTACCAGGAGAACTCCTAAACATACGCAGTTCTCCTGGTAAGCACGCAATTTGCAAGACAGTGGTTGCCAAATGGCAGGATATCTTACAGGGGAGTTTTCTCTCTCGTTTACGGGTCGGCGGCACTCGCGAACGGCGAAGCCATTTCAAAAGCTTGTAAACACACCCACACATGGGCGACTGTTGCCGTAATGGCGTCTCAGCCTTGCTAATAGATGCAGGTACACAGCGCACCTGCACTGAATGCCGACCGCAGTGCTGCAACGACGCAATATCACAACGGGTATTACTTAACAAACAGCCCTCGTACATTACCTGGCAGGAATAACCTCTCCTGAGGTATGCCGAGAGGTCATAGCATAAACGGAACGTAAAGAGTCCGCCGAGGACCATGCTCACCCTCTGTTTCGTCACCAGCCTCCAAGAAGGCGGCTAAAATCAAGGAAACGTTTTCTGCAAACAACATCGATATCTACTACAGAACCCGAAGTAGCCAGGATACAGCAATGGCAATCCACCACACCACCAGATTGGATGAAGACCAAGGAAAGGCTTCCAGAAGGCCATTACAACACCTGGGATACTTGACGGTCACTCAACAGACTTCGGAGTGTGGTGTTGGGAGATGGAACGTTAATTTCCACAAATGGGGATACCTACAGGAATCAGAACTCTGTGAGTGTTGGGAGAGACAGACCATGGTACACCTGTGTTCCTGGGAACTGTGCCCGTGCTCTTGCACAACGCAGGAATTAATGGAAGGCCATGAAAGGGGTGTGACAGTGGCCCGTTTCTGGGCGAAGACAATCTAATTCGAGACATTGTTGTATGTATTATTGTGTAATTCCTTCGTAATGTTGTGTATTTTGCAGTGCTTCTGGCTCGAATAAATAAAACCAGAGGCTATTAGCCTATTATATCTATGTCTACAAGTATGGGTGATGGTATTTACAACATGTACACTTATTTAGTTGTTAAACTAACGCAACTGCTCAATATTTGAGTCGTCAAGTTACAAAACTCGTCTAATCCACTTGTGAATAAGAATCATTTTCATGAGAAACGTTTCTCTGGACTTTGGCTCACGTATCTTTTGTGTTTGTTGTATTCTACTTTTTGCTTTGAGTTTTTGGTTTTTGATTTTGTGTTTGCTTTGTACTTTTGCTTTTGAATTTTACTTTTTGCTTTTCTTTCTTGGTTTTGTGTTTGTTTTCTGCTTTTAGTTTTTGAATTTTGCATTTTGTTTATGTTTCTTGTTTTTTGTTTTCTGCTTTTGCCTTTGTATTTGAATTTTGCTTTTTGCTTCTTGTTTTCAGATTTTGGTTTTATGTTTGTTTTCTGGAAAATCAAAATAAGACAAAACAAAATAACTTAAAATAAAATAAACAAAACAAAATCAAAACCAAATAAAATAAAATAAAACAAAACAAAAATTAATCAAACAAAATAAAGCAATATAAAGTAAAGTACAATAAAATAAACTAATTAAATGATTAATGTTACGACATGATCCTTATTCACAAGTGGATTAAACGAGTTTTGCAACTGGACGACACTTGTTTAGTTGTAGTTAAACTAACTCAACTAGTCAATATTTGTTAATTATACTCTAATGTAATATTTTGTTAAGATACTGAAAGTGGTGATTGATCTTCAAGTTTGCTTGCTTAATGTGAATATGTGATTGTTATTAAATGGTCAGGTTAGAGTGGATTGTGCACTTAGCTGCTTGAGGGGTGTGCCTGCACTGTACTGGACTAGGTGTAATAGATCAGATGATGATCGCTTGACGATCAAACTGGTAATCCAAGTGTATTTGTTGTTTGAGTCTTCAGTCTTTTGAGTGGTTTGATGCCTCCCTGTCCTGAGCTAATCGTTTCATCTCTGCATAGCTTCCACACCCTACATCTAAGGCGATCTGTTTAACATATTCTAGCCTTGGTCTACCCCTACAGTTTTTGTCCTCGACCCATCCTTCCATAACTAAGCATGCTATTCATGGGTGTCTTAGTACGTGTCCCACCAACCTATCTCTTCTCTTCATTACCAGTCGACAGATATATCTCCCCTCTACCACTCGCCTTAATACCTCTTCGTTTGTAACCCCATCTACCCATCTGAACTTCATCATTTTCTCCTGTAACAACACATTTCAAACGCTTCAATTCTCCTCTTTTCTGCTGCACCAATAGTCCAAGTTTCATTTCCAGAGAGCACCACGCTCCAAGCAAAGGCTTTCAAAAATGACTTCCTAACACCTAAATCTATACTGGATGTCAACAGATTCCTGTTCTGTTGAAATGCTTTCCTTGCCTGCACCAACCAACTTTTTATATCCTTTTTGCTTCGTCCATCACTGGTTATTTTGCTTCCTACGTAACAGAAGTCTCCTACTTACTTTTGTATTAATCTAATTTTTTTTCAGTATGAGGGAACCACTCATTAAAATTGGGTACAGTCAGGATGTCCGACTGTAAAACATTACATTTCGATATTTACATCCAATTGGCAGGTTAAAAGCTAAAGGAAGGAGAAGGTCGCAGTCTTGGAATGAAAAATAAACAGTTATGTACGAAGCAAACTGTTCATGGTCGACCAACTGAGGATGTATCGATTATATCGCTTGTGTGCATATGTGCCACTACAGTGCGTGTTTGAACGAGCAGTGTATAATATATCGATTGTGGGCAAAGCTATCCCCTCGTTAGCTGTAATGATGGTGACCACTATTTGCGACACAAAGCATGAACCCAGGACCATGCTGCTCGTGGTGGATCATCATCACTGGACTAACAAGCTGTGTGTGGTTAGATGACAGCCCAAAGAACTATTTCGCTCATTTGATGCTCATCTGTTTGATATTGACCAATAGCATTACAAAGTGTGTTAGTATCAACTAACCACTTGCCACGGTGGGTGAGTGGTTAACGTGTCGGACTACCAACCCCAAATTTGCAGGTTCACTCCTGGCCATGGTAAGTAATTTTTGAAAGGCGGCAAAATTTACGACACGTATGTCATACGATGTTGGCATGTCAAAGAACCCATTTGAATTCAGTAGGCCGTGTTCATAATGGCAAAATTAATCTCGGGAGTTTCCGCCAACACAAACTTCCTCATTTCTCTACTAGAAAGCGCTATAGTGTTCCAGGAGCTTAGATATCTAACCTCCTTGACTTTCATAGTGCTTCAAGGAACAACGAAATTCGACATGCAAGCTACACTATGGGTGCAAATATCAAAGCTTGCACCCGGCACACGAGGCCATATGATATTTAACAAGAAGTTCCGTTACGAACTAAAGAGCCTACTTTTCTTAAAATTGAAGATTCATGCCAATGATTAATCTATATGGATCTATCTAGAATAATGACGAAATTAAGTTGGTAATATCGAAATTTCGAATTAGTTCGAAATACTGTATACCTGGCATAATGTAGCCTAATAGCGAACTACAGTTGGCATCCCTGGTGACGCAATGTATTCTTAGTTCCATCTCTTAAGGTACAGAATACAAAATATGGTTGAAGTCCAATAGATAGCATGGACGTTACATGCAGTTAAATATTGGATCTAACAGCGCGCGTAAAATCATGTTGGCAACAATGACACACATGTATTGGTCAGAAATAATCTGATCTATTGTTGTGTCAATTTTGAATGAAATCCATTAGTTAGTGTAGAAGTTACATGCATTTTAAAATTGGACCAATCAGCACGCTTAGAATCATGTTGGCAGCACTGGCGTAGGCCTATATTAGTTACTCCAAATTAATCTAGAATGCTGGGTACTATACGTGTGCAAAGTTTAGAGTTATTGGCTGGCATACTTTCTGATATATTGATATTAGGGTAACAAAAATAGAGATAGTATTTATTAACAGTTGGCAGCCCTGGTTACTCTTAAGAATCGGCTTAGTCACATCTGTTATGGTACACATAGCACACACGAAATTTGGTTGAAATCCAAATGATAGTATAGAAGTTACATGTATTGAAATTTGGACCTCTCAGCAGGCTTAGAATCATGTTGGTAGCACTGGCGTATATAAGTTACTCCAAATTAATATAGAATGTCAGGTACTGTACGTGTGCATAGTTTAAAGCTGTCGGCTTGCATACTTTCTGATATATGGGTATTTGGATTTTTTAAAATGAGAGCATTTATTATCAGTTGACAGCCCTGGTGGCTCTTAAGAATACGCACAGTCATATCTGTCTATGTACTCATAGCACATACGAAATTTGGTTGAAATCCAATCGATAGTGTAGAAGTTATATGCATTTAAAATTTGGACCTATCAGCAGGCTTATACTAATTTTGGCAACACTGCCATGTATGGCCTCCTGGAAATTAAACTGCAATATTCTTATCTATATGTGTGCCAATTTTGAAATAGCTCCTATTCATACCTTCCAAGATATCCAACATGGAGCTCAAATTTAAATTGTGATTGTTCAGCAGTTGGTAGCACTGACATCATTTTCAAATATGGCCGTGAGATATTCAGGTATAGATCTTTACTCCTACCAAATTTTGTTTTGATTGCTGCAGCCATTTAGGAGTTGATAGGAGGGGACACACACACACAACCAGACAGACAGAAGGACAGACAGACAGACAGAAGGACAGACAGACAGACAGACAGACAGAAGGACAGACAGACACACATTTGCCCGATCTCAAAGGTCTACTTTTTCCTCATTTTTGCAAAATGTGAAAAGTAGGCTAAAAATACAATTAACCAACGGTGATGGTTTTATTTTTGAGAAATATGGATTCGTCCCACTTAATTGAAATTATAAATTGCGGTTATTCCTGGCTTTATACGAATCAGATTGCCTCGGATGTAGGGTCTGGTAGCTATGTAGAGATGAAACGATTAGCTCAGGACAAGGATGCATGGACGGCTGCATCAAGCCAGTCAAAAGACTGATGATGATAATTGTTATTTCAAGAGGCCTAACATCTGGATTATCGTCCCCTAATGGTTTGGGTGATAGTGAAAGATGAGATGAGAATGAAAACTATAACTAATACTAACTACAGACTTACATACTAGAAGAAGAAATGGTAAACAAATAAAGGATGAGGCAAATAAAGGACAGGAAGAAACGAAATGCCCTCAACCCTCGAAGAATGAGGATTAAGGAACTTGGGAGGAAGGCGAGCCATGAAAGGGAGATAGGAAAGGGGAAATAGGAGAGGGCCCGCCCTAAAGTCAGTGGAAAATGGAAAAAAAACGGACCCAGCTCAGGAATCCCTCGGGATCGCCCTCAGCAGCCGTGAGCCCCTGAGGGTGTAGCAATATCCAGGGTGCAGCAGAAGTGGTCGGGCTACACACACGCGGCTTCCTTGAGGGCCTTGTGCAGAAAGCAGGAGACAACATGAAAAGGAAAGGAAGGCTGACCCCTCGCAGAAGAACCGTATCAGGAAAGATGAGACAAGGGCCAATTAAGGCGGGAAATGAAGAGAGACCCTAGGCCTCGGAAAATCTAATACCGTTGGGGTCGGAAGAGAACAAGAGTTGACCAAGAGAGGTTGACAGGAAAGAAGATGGAGAGGAGCCCGGCACAAGTAAGTGGAAGCAATGCCAGACTCAGCTGGGGTCCCGTGGTCACCAACCCACGTCCCACTAGATGTGAGCCCCTGGCGGGGTAGTAGAAACAGGAGAGATAAGAATCAGTCTCATGAGGCGCACTGTTTCTTGATATATTTCTTCTAGGCCGGTCTTAGAAAAATATTCTCTTCATAGGATAACGAAGAAAATGGTCTTGATTTTATACTCTGTGAGCTACCAGAATAGCATTGACAGTTCTCGCCTCGCCATGTCGTCAGGGAACATGGTTGCCAAACTGTTAGAAATTAGAATAACAAGCGATCACACTGTAAAAGCCAGAGATACAGCTGAACAGACACTGACGCAAGTGGGCTGTAATATTGCAACGCAGAGTATTATAACATCAACTATGCGATAATGGATTGGTCAAGAGGCAGAGTGGTGATGAATGAGGTGAAACATCCGGCCAAATGTCAATCCTATTCAGACAGCTCACAGAGTATAAATGCACTTAGATCACTATACTGATCAATGTTTTAAAACTCACAAACGAACATGCAGGCGCTGAGATAACACCCGCCTCACGAATGCACTGTTTGGAGCCTAGGCACTCTGCTGACGCATTCACCAATCGACCTTCCGCTTGACGCATGCGCAATTGACTTCTTTACCCACAGAGACGTGAGCCTGTTTCAAAGGAGAGACCCTGGCTGTTCAGTTCCGCGCTGAGAAGCTGGCGTCAATCCCACCGTGGTTACAGAGAATAATACCGAAAACTATACCTTTAATTTGCCAATGCCAATTAAAAATAGGAAAAATTAAATGTGCATATTCCTTGAGAATGAAAGGTTCAAAGATTCCCCTCCAGGCTCATTATAATGAAACATAGAATTATAAGACCTGGCATATTGCAGGCAAATATTCATTGGCCCGATTTTATTGTTGATTTCTTTTTAAGATGACCCTAAGGGCAATCAGACAATCACTAATCAAAAGGTGGCTGCACACGTTACTGCAAGCTTGACAAGGATGCATGATCAATCTTATTGTGCAAGCAGGCTTTAGCGTCTGTAGGAGAATTCTGCGCAAGCATTTTAATTGTACAAGCAGCTTGAAGATGGATTGAGTTGAAACCATGCAAGCTTATACAAGCCGCGTTAGCGCAAGCGTGTGTACCAAGTATGTGCCTGCTTGTGCAAGCAAACGTCAGTCGTGAATGAACTCTATAGGTGGTGACACCATTTGGACCATGTTTAGTGATCTAAAGAAAGTCAACCGTCAATAACCATTGTTCGCTACTGACCAATAGCTGACGGTTCATAACCAATACCATACTTCCTCTATCATTCCACGCAAACTCCAATGTTCCGCCCTGGCGGCCAGCTCGCGTGTCACGCATGTGTCAAGTGTCCAGTGTTGCACACAGTTCTGTCCAGTCTCGCTGCTTGCTCTCAGCGGCTATGGTGTAGAGTTGGCAACACTGTGCCTCGCGCTAGGAAAGCATTGGCGTCCTGCAGATATGGTATGTAAACATATCCGCCCGTGATCGTATTCTTCTTTTTAATTAAAGGTGTTACGAGTGAGAAAAGGTTCAGATAAGTTTCTTCATTCATTCTAATTATGCCAATCACGCGGATATATCTTCAATTCACTCAGCAAATTAACGTGGGAATAGGTATTTCTCTTCAATAACTACTCTTTGCACCACATATCACGCTTTTTCTTTCGCGTTTTCCTCTTGTGGACAAGGCAAAGCCAAAGCGAGTGCATCGTCTTCCAAGCTCGCCATAGTGTAAGCGCCAACTGGCACTTGTTCAAGCATACTTGTACCGTGTGGTGTCGTAGGGAAATTTTGCATTCATGTACAAAAAGATTGATCATGCGTGCTTGTCAAGCCACCTTAAAGGCTAAGCCAAGTCGCTGCAACCTCATTTGTCTCTCACTTGCTGAGCGTTTTAAGTCAGCATACTGTTTAAATTGAAGTCCATGCATCACAGAATCTAGATGAGCCTTCCGCGGTCTTCCTCTTCCTTTCTTCCCCAGAACTTTACCTTCCAGTATGGTGGTCAGGAACACATTATGACGTAGGGTGTAGCCGACCAATTTTGCTTTTTAGGTAGATTTCATTAGAAAGCTAACTATTGCAATGGGTCCCATGTTTCGACTTCCGGAAAATTTCGACATATCTTCGCGTTTCACATCCCCCAGACCCCAAAACCACCGTCAGTTCAAATGTTTATATATAATTTATGTATATATGTATATGTATATATATATATATATATATATATATATATCAGTTTCTTGTGGACACGATAACTGCCGTAATTTTGTACCAATCACTTTGAATTTTTTACCGAATATGTATACCTATAAAATCTCGGTCGAGTTCGTTACTGGGCTAAATCGGTCGAAGGGGGTGAAAATGGGGGGCTTTTTTCGAAAACGTGAAATATTGCTATAACTCTCTTAATATGTGAAATATCGAATCCGTTCAACGTTCATACTATGTGTCGGATAAAGCCCAAAAATTTATGTTTGAAGAGTTTTTTTATACCACCAACCATTGACCAAAGGGGTGGGAAAAAGTGGGTTTTTCGGGAAACATTAATCATATCTCTCTTACTAGGCACAATATCAAAATCGTACAAAATGGACAATATTCCCCTAATAATTACCTAAAACTTTTGTCTGAAAGAATTTTTGATATGACCCACCATTACGCCAAGGGACGAGAAAAATGATTTCGGAATTATAAGGAAATGCCAAGAGCTATCAGAGGTTGCCATGGCAACACTACTAAATTGATGAGGGATGAGCCATCAGACGTTGCCATGACAACGCACTTGCACGAGATCAGATTCAGTATTTCCATCTGACTAAGTGGGAAGCGGCTTCGGTAACGTAACTGGTAGCATGCTGAATGTCTATGCCCAAGGTCACGGTTTCAAAGCCGGCCGAAGTCGTCGGATTTTCTAAGAGCGCTAAAATCCCTCAGTATGCTATTCTTTGGAGGGGAAGTTCCAACGTTCGTTGCGAGTTGCTGGTTGCGGTGGCATCTAGTAGCCAAGTTCACAGCTAGGTGTCGTTGACGGTAGTACCTGTTAGCAACATTGGGAACTACTGCTTGAAATTGACCGTCTGCAGTCCTTACCTGAATTACAGACTAATACAGCCATCCCTAAGTACACGGGGTTACATGGCCGCGTTGTCGCAGCCCCTAAACTGAGGAACCAACCAAAATCTCTGCGGGAGATATAATTTTGCGTGAAGAAGTAACAGACCGTTACACAGTTATACATCAGTGTCGAAACCTTACATAAGGACAGTGTGACCACAAGTATAAAAATGGACCCCAAAAGACAAGAAGGTTACCGTTCCCATAAGACAATAAAATGTTTAAAATAAGCATAAAATGACGAAAAACAAAGTTAATTAAGCTCCAATATAAAATACCTTCTCGCAATAAATGAGGTCTGATCCTTCTACGAAAACCTGCATATTCTGCCTATTTTCGCCTATCCCCAAGTTTGTCCGGTGAAATCTACCTCCGCCTTCCGGCGTGCCGAGAGGACTTTCTTTGTAATAGTGATCAATTTCCTAGTTTCGTCTACTTCCTTGAGGACCCATTCGTTAGTCATTTTCTCCGTCGAGCTTATTTTCAGCATTCTTCTCCACATCCACAATTCCGCTGCTTCCAGGCGTTGTATGTCCTGTTTCCATAGAACCCAAGTTTTGCATCCGTATAACAAAACACTCCAGACAAACGATTTTCTAGTTTTAACCAGACTATACAGCAGGGGTCCAGAATAGCAAAGACGTAGAGTTAAGATATTTTTGCAATTGTTCCAAAAGTTGAAAAGCTAGGAGAACCCAAAACGTGTCAAAATGCGTGTTTTGAAACACTCTGTCATATTTCAAAATACAATTTTGAAAATTACTTCCGGCTTAAATGAAATTTTGAAACATCATGCTAATAGCACTTGTTTTTAAAATAGAACCTATTCATGAGATTTAAATGAAATTAATGTTCGGTTGCTTTCTTTGTTTCTTAACCTTTAATTTGTGGAAAGCAGGTTATTTAATTTTACAAAACAGAAGTAGATATTTCGATTCTGATTTAACCAAGCGCTCGAAGTGATAGATTTAGGTCACAAAAATGTGGTCTAACTGACTTGTCAGTCAAAACCGAAAAAAATATATTGAAATTATGATTTGATCATGTATGGGTCAACACTATCGCTCAAAGTGATAGATTTAGTGAACTACATGCGACAAAGGATGCTTCCTAACGGTTCCTAAATGCAACTATATTAATTATAAGAAATAAGTATGAAAATTGCTTGGATATGGAAATAATAAGTGTATTTAAAATTAGCCACAGAGTTATAATCCTTGGACTTGATTTAACACCATCCGATAAAACACTGCCATTTTCTTTTAAGAAGTAACTATTTCCAATTCGATTGGTATACTAAATCACAATCAATAAAGCTCAAGGGGAAACTCTGGAAAGTATAAGTCTCAACTCATCAAGTTTTCAGTCATGGCCAGCAGTATTATGCAATGTCAAGAGTGCAATCTTCTGCCGCCCTTAAAGTTTCAATAGTGCCTAAAAGTAAGCATACAAAGAATGTATATAAGAAAATTCTTCAGTAAATATTTTCCCATTGACCGTCATGTTCTGACGCGTTTCAACTAGTTCTTCCACACAATGTGCGAAAGCAGCATAGCGCTGCCCGATCGTAATGCACTTGACTCCAGCTCACCAGTCATCCACATACACAGTTGAATCTCTCCTAGAAAGTGTCCCCGCTTAACTTGGGGACACAACAATATCATCTAGGGCTTAAGTGATACAAACAGAAATGTTCAACTTTCAAGAATTTACTTGTCCAATACTCATACAGTGCATAGCTCTTGGGTCACAATGTGTGATGTCAGCACCTGGGAAGGAAACAATCAAAGTACGAGGCACGTCCAGAAAGTAAGTTCCGTTTGGTAAGAAAATTAAATTGTGTAGAGATACAGAAAAATTATTTATTGCACAACATTCTACACCTCTTAAACTACTTTTCCACATAACTGCCGAACTTTTGCAGGCATTTGTCATAGCGTGGCACACGTTTTTGGATACCTTCTTCATAGAAGTTTGCCGCCTGTGTCTTCAACCAGTTGGAAACATCTTCTTTCAGCTCGTCGTCATTGTTGAAGTGTTGACCGCCAAGGAAAGACTTGAGATGTGTGAACAGATGAAAGTCGCTAGGAGCGAGGTCAGGGCTGGACGGAGGGTGGTCAAACACGTCCCAGCCAATTCCCTGTAGGAGGCTTTTCGTCACATTTGCAGTGTGTGGTCGTGCGTTGTCGTGAATAAAAACAACACCTTTTGACAGCAACCCTCGGCGCTTTTTCTGTATTGCGCGGCGCAATTTCCTAAGTGTCTCGCAGTAAGCATCTGCGTTGATTGTTTAACCACGCGGTAAGAAATCAATGAGTAAGATGCCTTTCCAGTCCCAGAACACTGTGCACATCATTTTCCGAGGTGTCAAGATTTGTTTCGGCTTAACCTTTGCTGGGGATGAAGTGTGCCTCCATTCCATTGATTGCCGCTTGCTTTCAGGGGTGTCGTAAGAAACCCAAGTTTCATCTCCTGTGACTATCTGTGTCAGAAATTCTTCGCCGCCTTCATTGTAACGGGTCAAAAACTGAAGTGCATTACCCATCCGTTTTGTTTTGTGTTGCTCCGTAAGAATCTTTGGTACCCAACGTCGGAAAAGTTTACGAAAGTTCAGTTTTTCGGTAACAATTTCATGAATTAGTGATCGTGAGATTTGGGGAAATTCCATAGCGAGAGCACGAATTGTAAACCTGCGGTTTTCCCGGATCTTGTCATCAATCGCGTGAACCAGTTCTTCTGTAACCAAAGATGGACGCCCACTTCGTTCTTCATCGTGCACTTCACTACGTCCTTCATTGAACTGTCGGACCCATCTTCTCACAATTGAATCACTCATCGCATTTTGTCCATACACTTCGCAAATTTGCCGATAAATTTCAATTGGTTTCACTTTCCTAGCATTCAGAAAACGAATCACAGATCTGATTTCACAAGCGGCGGGATTTTCGATCAACGCCGACATTGCACGAGTAAACATGCACAACAACGCGTACGTGGCTGACAGCGCTCTCCAAATGGTGCACGTTTATTTTCCTTGATACAGAGCGTCTACCGCGCATATGCGGAACTGCGCTGCAGCGGAACGTACAACTAGTTGAAGACACAGGCAGCAAACGTCTACGAAGAAGGTATACAAAAACTCGTGCCACGCTACGACAAATGCCTGCAACATTTCGGCAGTTATGTGGAAAAGGAGTTTAAGGGTTGTAGAATTTTGTGCAATAAATAATTTTTCTGTATCTGTACACAATTTAATGTTATTACCAAACGGAACTTACTTTCTGGACGTACTTCGTATATTGCCACAACAATGACAGGCTAGATTACAAATCAAGTGAAGTGCCCTTTAGGACTACTTAAATAAGAGTGGTAATATGATTGGGCTATTATTATTATTATTATTATTATTATTATTATTATTGTTTTCTATAGTTTCATCACTCTATCATATTTTCATCTGTAATGCCTACCGGCAGTGTGCATGTGTGCTCTGAGCGACATTACCATCTGGTGGCAGCATTCATGGCCTCCTTGAGAATTTAAGAATCTCTATGACATCCGACAACAATATCCCTATATATATATATATACATATATATATATATAAATGAAAGTTGGTCTGTTTTTTATGAATTTCTACGGAAATTTGCGTTATTAACGCGTTTTGGACTGTTTTATGACCGATGCGAGCGAAAATAAAAATTTTGTATGTCTGTCTGTCTATCTGTCTGTGGTCAACGTTGTTTCCTTATAACTCGAGAACGGCTGGGTGGATCAACGTAAAACTTGGCACAGATATCCATCAGAGGCACGACACCAATCATAAATGTAACTGTTCTTCGTAGCTATCATTAAAGTGGGCCTACCCCCTTAAAATACATGCTGAAATAGGTGTAGAAGGGCGAGACGAAGTTCATTTTCAGACCCTCAATGTGAGAAACGAAACTCGGAGGCCACCATATTTTAAGGCCCTAAAATCAACAGTTTCTGAGATATTCCCAGAAAACTAATTTCATTCTATAAACTAATGAAAGAATGCAAGCCGATAACCATGGCAACAGAATCTCAGAGGTCCATCTATTTCTGGAAGACGCAATCCAATTCCATTACTGTGAAAGTTTGCAAACTGCTATATGGTTACAACGAAACCAAATTAAGCTGTAAAATTCATCAATACATATAATGCTCATAAGGGGGTCAAGGGGCTAGAATTTTTTCACGCGATTTACACGCGCGGGTGTGGTACGGGAGGTCTATTATATCCCTATCCCTATATTGTTATATTATTATTGACACCGTGGACGGCATGGCCAGCAGCATGTCGGTAACTCGATAACCAACGCTCTGCTTCACCAGAATGACACCGCCGCATGGCCAGCGTGAATGGGCCTACTTACCTGTTTTAGAGGTCCGAGTCGCTTCCACAGTCAAATCACCTCCAGAAGACATGCCCCAACAGAAGAGCTCCAAAAGGGGTGGAAGGAAAGTGGAGAAGGGGAACGCACAGGCTATTCTACAGACACCCCCCAATAACCGACAGAACTGCTGCCGGCGAAATAATGCCACAACAGCTGCTTAAAAATTTAAAATAAAAATTTAATGTTAAAATTTAACAAGAAACACCTCCACCAGAAAACAGAACATGCATCATCCAGCATTAAATTACAATTGTCAAGAGATGGCTTAACATGCTTGCTTGCAAAGCCCCCCAAAAAAGGAAAAGAATTAAATTAAAATAAAATGTTAAAGCCCAAGGATAAAATAAAAATTACAGGCATAATTAAATGAGAAAGGGCATGATAGTTTACAAGGGGATGCAATACCGATCCGACATGCAGAGATCCAGGCCACTGGTGCAAAAACGAAAAATTTTAAATTAAATTAATAAAATAAAATATGATCAACTAAAGAAATCTCCGATATACGTGACTGAGAAAAACACAAGAACATTCACAAAAACACAAGGTTAAAACTACAAGAATAAATTTTAAAAAATTAAGCCAACACCACAACACGACTGAGTTTCGTGGTCGGCGCCAAGAGACTGACCTCGAGACCAGGATGCATTTCGGCAAAACAAAACACAACATGGCCACTAAAAACAGGAGACCACATGTCCGATCGAATTACGGCAAACAATTTAGCATAATTAAATTTAAAACCAGCAGAAAGAAGGGAAGAAAACAATTACGTCTAAATACTATTAACATTAGGGCGCGTTATGTTACGACGGATCTTACATCAGATTAATAATATGCCAATCCCAAGATTGCCAAAAGAAAATAAATAACAATTTAAAACGTAAAATAAACTCTAAATGTGTCTCCAGAAGGTACGAAGAAAAATAACAAAATTAATATATATCTGGTAACATTATAAAAACAGAAATAAAATTAGGCCTATAAAACAAAATAAGGTACAGAATTAAAACATTACTATAAGACGATATCGGAGCTCCATAACAATAATAAATAAAATTATTTTATGCAATGTACCTTACATCCTTCCTAAGTGGAGACACAATGAAAATAAAATAATTAACACATTAAAAAAAATTAAAAGATATGAACTGCCTCAATATGACTGCGTTAGCACGCATATCCTGCTTCGAACACCCACGAGGCTTTTCTTCTAGTAGCCCGTAAAACAAACAGATCACACACCATCTTCAAGGCAAGTTATGAAGTTATAGCCTAGGAGCACAAGCATTTCCTTTTTTCTTGAATAAATCTATATTTCGTAGAGAATGGGGGCCAGAGCCCCCATCAGAGACACCTTTCACGACCAGTCGGCTTGATGCTTTTTTCACGACAGCTAATGGACTCCACAAGATGGCGGAGAATTTCCGCGTCAAAAACCGAACTGCATTCATGTAAATATTTATTGTCCAATCAAGGCTTGACACATCAATCAACAATGTCATTGTTAAGTAAATAATTTGGCGGTATCATGACCACACAGGCATTTGTTTCATGACGTAGAATATAATTGTCTTTCAATTATGCCATGAATATGAAGAGTTTTATAAGACACAGCAAACACTCTCTATCGGAGACGAAGGAACTACTTGAAGGAATCCCGAAGTCCGACAGCAGGTGCTATCTCGTGTCCACAAACGAAATCATGTCACCAGGCGGTTGATTCAAAATGGCATGAATTCCATGCAGGGGTAGATACATGTTTAAAACGTTGGGACGGGCTCTTGCACGTAACAATTATTATTATCATTATTTTTATATCATGGCGTACAACGACGTGACAAAGCTCATTTTCAGCCCCTCGGTGTCAAAAACAAACTCGGGGCCCCTAAAGAGCCATAAAGGGTCCCCGACAACTACATTTTAAGGCTCTAAAACCAACAGTTTCTTAGGTATTCCCAGAAAACTAATTTCATTTAATAAACTAATGACGGAATGCAAGCCAGTAACCATGACAACAGTATCTCAAGAGATGACATCTAACTTTCCGTCTATTTCTGCCTCTCAATTTATTACATTTCTGTGAAAGTTTGCAAATGGCTATAAGGTTATCACGGAAACAACTAAAACTGTAAAATTCATCAATGCGCTTAAGGGGGTGAAGGGGTTACCTAGATTCTTTTCACACGACTTACACGTGGGATATGGCGTACGGAAGGTCTATTATATCTCCAAACATTAAAATTATTTTTAAAAATTCCTGAATTAAAATAGTATTTTTTGCGACTTTTAGGAATTTGGGCCATTGGAGGCTAAGAGACATGACTTTTAATGCACCACAAGCCTTTATAATTTATTAAAGGTGTCTTCCTATGGATGGGGACTTGACACAACGGCGAGGGTCAGTTTTTATGTGACGTGTATTGCGTTTCGTCTGTTAGGTTTTCAATTTTATTTTCACGTCAGGAAGTATACGTTAGGCAAATTTAGTTTGAGAGCACATTTTAACTAATCATTTTTCTTTGTCGATAAACAGGTTCCAAGCCCCTAACCATTGCCAGAGTAGCTCAATTTATAACGTCAGGTTATTAATACCGAAGACCGTTCGAGGAATGGGTACTTCTGCTAGTGTACGTATTGTACTCATGTGATGAGTTTCCATGGACAATATGCTTCCGCCTCCAGCTAGCAGCAGTACTCGGGCATGTTACGTCCAACCCACTGAGCGGTTACATATTTAGGATTTGAAACTAATAGGTATCAACTCTACAATTACAACACACAACTCTATTCTAATGGGTTTAATTTGAGCTAATATCATGGCTTATAACACAGCATACAGCATACAACATTACATTTACATTTATTAACAAAAAGCAATAAAATTGGAGCGTTGAGATGATGCAAACAAAGAATCCCTTAAATTACTCTCATCTCTGCCCCCATGGCTGGCATTCTAGTTCACTGACTAGCCCTATATCAGTCCATGTGGTTCAATAACCATTCCGTGTCTCTATACTTCACAAACAAAAATAACACTCCTTCCCTCAATTAAAATTCACACTTAACCACATCACAAATCCACATAACTGTTAATTTAAGTTTACACTGCATTTATCATTGTAATCACTCTCATGTGCGCTGATGCACTGATTAAACAAACACAAACAACCTTAATCTTACAACTTTCTACATTACCTTGTGCATACAATTTTAATATGTGTACATTAATGTCTTGTTCCTTTCTCCCCACCAAAACATCTGAGTTCTACCATGCTTTAACCAAACTTGTAATTGTATATCCACTATATGCCGTAATGGGTCTTTTCCAAATCATTAATTTGTTATCGTTGTATTGGGTTGGGAAACAATGCTACCCGTCGAGTAGGTATTGCGTAAAATGTGAAGTTCCTCCCTTCAAACTAGGTGTCGCTGTCAGTACAAAAATATAACTTTTACCAATTTGCAACTTGGCCAAATATTAAGATATCAGGATGATTCTTAGATAGCAATGTGTCATATCACACATGTTATTCATTAATATTACATTCCATTTACAACATTTCAGGGTACCAAAAATTATCATACTAAAATCTTACTACAGTAAGACAATGATTGAGTTTCGCCACAATCTTCAGCTCTGTATACAATGGACCTTCACTGCGGGATGCTAACAAACATGTCCGCTGCCTCCCCTTGTGTCACTTTCTCTCTCTCTCTCTCTCTCTCCGGGTTTTATTGCGCTCTTCAGACATAGCAAACCATTGCTAGGTCACACTGGTCCTCGTGTACGGGTGACCTACTTGTTACAGAATGCATATGGACATATGGAACTGCTTAACCATTTATCCCTGTCATTAGGAGTTAATGGCTGGCCTATCACTGGCACATTTACATTCAAGCCAAAGAAACGAGATTCATCATACATGGAGTCCTAGCGGATTAGTCGGTGGCTAATGTTAAAGACTACGGTCAGGGTACTACTTTCCCACGGTATCAAATTCACTCTAGCAGAGATGAATTATTAATTCACACAATTTGGTGGCTAAAACCGATATCAAGCGTCATGGTTAGGTGTCTATGTTTTCCGCCATACGTCAGTGAATCGAATACTTTGCCGCCTCAATTAGCATACCTAGGTTAGGGTTCCCACTATATACACCTGGTTGCTCACCATATCATTCGTATGCCTTAGGCTATACGAGAATTCATACGTCGATTAGCAGACCTGACTTCCTGACTACGCATGAGGATGATCCCTTTCTATATATCATTAAGAAAGACTCTACCAATTTAAAATATTTCCATTTTCCATATTCTGATTATATTTCCCGTACATCGTTGCTTATATGATTCTTTGTGACATCATAATGCTGATTTATCATTGAGCGGTCCCTTGGTTTAATAACACTACTTAACCTTGCAGTTGTTTTACCTTAAAACAGGTTTACATACACTTTCCCTGTTATTTATTCATTATTATTATTACTGACACCTGTTCTTGTCCCGACACAACGTAACGATAGTTATATTATCAATAAAATGAACTTCCGTGTTCACGACTACATTTTGACCCTTTAATCAATTGCCATTTCTACAATAACTGTAATGGAGTTACAGTTAACTTGATGTAAAGCGAACATCTTTAACTTGTACAAATTTAAGGCATGAAAGTCATACCTTCAAAGATTCAAACTTTCATTGGCATATTATATCTTTACATATTTCGGCATACAGTGGACTACATTTCTCAATAAAATCATGGTTTTATGTACTCACGTTTCCTTTTCCTTGGTGGCCTCGCCCACTTTCTCTCCATGTTGCCTGCCATGATTGCACTTAGCAAGGCATTTCCTCGATATTTACATACATATTGCGTGGATTTTTCACTAAGAAATGCACTTCACTTTGATTCATAACACTGAAGCTACTGCTTCGTTCTAACATATTACACATTTCTCTATTTATCATTACACTTTAAAACATACAAAACACTTAAACACACGATATTTATATACACTGGCCTCACTCGGCGATCCTTTCTGCAGTATCTCAGAATTACAGGTTCCGTAGAGTTTTCCTCCCCGAATAATCCTGTTTTCTGATTGAAAGTCTCGTAACATCTGCGCGAAGAACATCTAGTGTACCCTCACGATTCCCAACGTTTCAGTCTAGTTATAGCTCCTAGATACCATTTCAATGGAAACATGCCTATCCCAGCATCTCCTTTGCTCCCAATGTCTATCAACTTTTGTCCAATTGCACATTGTCGATAATAGCATAACTGTACTCTAATCTCAGTTCAAACATTATAAAATGTGGCATTCGCATAAAATGCTTCACGCTTTCGAACAAATGCATATACCTGCGAGCTTCTAAACAACGTAAGCTGAGCTAACTGACATTTTCAACTCTGCACTTGTCTATTGTACATTTCACTTGCACACATACAACTTCTATTGTTCTCAGACTGCGCGTACTATACATTGTCCTGCACTACGACGCTTCTCATACAGATTTACTGAAGTATATTTGCATATGTATAAAAATACATTGTCTTTGCATTATAAGGTTCTACTGACCTAATGCGATTACTTTTACTTGACATTGTACGTTGCACTTGAGAATAATACTTACTGAATACTTTAAAGTTAGAGTATTTGTGCGTGGCGTCCTCTCCTGGACCCGGGCGACATGCGCTTCGCACTAGAATCTGGTACAACTGTCTCTAATTCGTACATTGCACTTGTATTGATAAGATACACAACAACTCCAATAAAGTTAAAGTCTTTATGCGCGGCGTCTTTTCAAGCCCCCAGAGTGGCGTGCAATCTGCCCGGCGACCTGGTACAACTGTCCTCGACTGACTCCTCTGGCGAGCTTATATGTGTTTCCAAACGAAAAGTAGATCAGTAAATTCGTCGGAGCTTCATCTCTCTTCCAAACGCCTTTCCTGGCTTGAAATAGCGTTTTCTGGTCCGTCTTGCAGCGCTGGTTTCATAACTGCTTGCGTGCTTGAGGTTCGATCAGCCAATTCATTAAAATTAATTAACTTCTTCAGCGCGTCCTGACGCTAAGTCGGCGGTTATTCCCCTTCTTACTTCCGTTATCCGTCCGGTGACCTCTGTAAGACGTGTTCCTCCGCACCTTCCTTATTCCAGCTTCGATTTCTACGTTTAATGGCTTGACAATTAGCCTCCTTGAATTTGCTTCACATTGGTATAACCCTCATATGTGTATCATTTTCCAGTCGCGAGTAATCTCCAAATTACTGTTCCCGCGCCCCCTTCCATTGGGTCTTGCCTTTGTGCTTAGGGGAGTTCACGGGTCCACATGTGGTCCACTCACCCTCTCCAGACAATATAAATAGTTCCAAGTTACTGACGTGACGCCAAGAAAACACGCCTTCTTTCCAGAGCAATTTGTTGGCTGTCATGAGTTCCACATCCTTGTGTTAGGCTCAGAAACTCCTGTACTTTCAGCCTTATAATGCTATATTCTTCAATAATTTCTGTTTTATTTTGACTTATAACAGCATAATTTGCTTCATATCACCTTAGTGATGTCATGTGTCCTATCTCTAGGGATTTTTCTTGACTCAACTCCCTCAGAGACCCTGTGTTCGTTTCTCTTCGGCAGTTCCACTCTTCTCTCTATTTCTCAATGTCCCAGGTTCGACACCAGTCAGCCTAATGCCCTCGGGCACAGTATAAATGTAGAGAAAGATGATATAACAGCTGCAAAAATATTAATTCTGTAAAAGAACTGTTTGTGATTCCGAAACTAAGTCTGAGAAAATCTTGGATCTCAAGAAGTCAACATTAAGCCCCCCCGGGAGAGAATTAAATTGTTAGGAGTGGAAGAGTGTTCTTGAGGTATCTCCATCTAGTTTATTAAGAATCATCATCTCTTGGAAGCAAATGATGCTCTGAAGTTCGTGAAGTACAAGCCATACAGCCTATACCTTCTGCGACCGAAACTAGGCAGCTTTGTGTACCCAGCAAGCCCACACATATGTACAGTAAGCTATCAATTAATAAATGATTCACAAGGAGAAGAAAACATCCAATTGGTTGGGCAAGACTTGAGGAGAGTAGATAGCTTTAACTACTTAGGTTTAACAGCGTCCAGTGATGGCAATTCCGACATGGCAATAGCCCGCAGAGTGCAGGTAGGATGGACGTCAGGTGTATTGTGCGATAGGAGGGTAAACCTGAGGACTAAAGGAATGGTGTATAAGTCAGTAGTGAGATCAGCAATGATTTATGGAGCAGAGACATGGGTACCAACTAAGGCACATTGTAAGGCAATGGATGTGGCTGAAATGAAAATGTTAAGAAGAAACTGTGGTGTCACCAGAGCCGATAGGTTTAGAAATGAGAGACTACGATACAGTGATATATGACGGAGATACAGGGAGGGGCAAAAAGATCTGACGGTTTTAAAATCACAACACAAACATTTTAAATGATACAAACTCTTTTATTTCTTATAACAGCAAGGTGTACATGTCAATTAATGGAAATCATGAAAGAAAAATAGACTTTAACTTTAAGATTTGAAGATGACGTCTTTCAAATGATGCCCATCTTTTGCCATGCGGCAAAAAGATCTGACGGTTTATGTCGTTGTACGGCTGAGCGAGTCGAAGAGGACGCGTTTCATCTCGTAACACAATTTTGTTATGGTGAGTAATTTTAGAGCTACAGGTTCAGCCTTAAAACGTACGTCGACAGGCCGTCCAAGGTCAGCCAGGACACCAGAAAATGTTGAGCGAGTGAGATAAGCTGTGGAAACCAGTCCACGGTGGCCGGCTCGTAAACAAACTGCTGCTTTGCAAATGTTTGATCGAACAGTCAAACGAATATTGCGTTTCGATTTGCATTTTCATGCGTATAAAATGGTTATTGTCCAGCAGTTGAAACCTAATGGCTATGCAAAGCTTCAGTGCAAGACTGGAAGAATGCATGGCAAAAGATGGGCATCATTTGAAAGACGTTATCTTCAAATCTTAAAAGTTAAAATCTATTGTTCATTCGTGTTTTCCATTAATTGACATGTACACCTTGCTGTTATAAGTAATAAAAGAGTATGTATCATTTAAAATGTTTGTGTTGTTGTGATTTAAAAATCGTCAGATCTTTTTGCCGCTCCCAGTATTAAAGAAGGTTCAAGAGAGAAGACTACTGTGGTATGGACATGTCATGAGAAGGGACGACACTTATTTTGGCAAGAGAATGACAGTAATGGTAGTGGAAGGTGACAGAGGAAGGAGAAGACCAAGAAGTTGGAGGGACTGTATACGAGATGACTTGAGGGAGAAACATCTAAGGGAAGAGGACATATGGGACCGAGGGAAATGGAGAAGACTTGCCAGGAATGTCGTCGACCCCACTTGAGTGGGAAAAGACGAAGGATAAGAAGAAGAAGATTTTAAATTTATGTAGGTACCGTAGTTTTGGGCCTTAAAGCGAGTGCATCGCCCTGCAACCTGAGAGGGCTCCATAATGTGAGGCATAGTTAACATTTGTGAGGTTATAAGGTTATTGCAGTTGCGTAGTGAATAATTACAAACTGTATTCTGTAGTGCATTACGTCACTGATAAAACAATCGTCGTTAAGGGCATAACAGGTGACTGATATATCCAATTTTAGATGAGAATTATTCCAAGAACATGGAAATAAACTCTTTAACATTAGGCAGCTGTCATGTTTTACCAAAATTATTTACGAGCATTAATTTTGAGGTCTCCGTGTGTATTTTAGACAATATAAATACAACATCGCGTTATTACAGTGGATAACATTTGCCATTTCCCTAATCACTCAAATGAGTTATGAATCTTACAGAACAAGGAAATAGTATATCCTTGAAGAGACTACTTACTGGTGAATGGAGGTGGTTGTGGTGTTTCCTCTGCTAGAAGAAAATCTGCGATGGTAACACCGACCAGAAAAAACTCGTGACGAATCATGTGAACACAAGCAAAACGTTCCAGGCTATGAAAAAGGTGACGTACGGCATAATAACGAGTTTATTGAATAACTTTGTTATTAGACACCCAGAGAGCAGCTTGCATGTCATTGTTCCTTGAAGCACTATCAATGTCATGGCGGTTAGATATCTACGCTCCTTGACACTCTAGCGCTTTCTAGTAGATAAATGAAGAACTTCGTGTTGGCAAAAAATTCCGAGATTAATTTTGCCATTATGAACACGGCCTACTGAATTCAGATGGATTCTTTAACATGCCAACATTGTATGACATGCGTATCGTGACTTTTTCCGATTTTCAAAAATCACTTACCACGGCCAGGAGCGACCCTGCAAGTTTGGGGTTGGCAGTCCGACACGATAACCACTCACCCACTGTGGCAAGCTGATATACGATGTTATTCCATGGGATTTCACGGCCAAGTAGATAACCTCCAACAAATCTTTTAGATTTGGTTTCCTGGGGGTTTATGCCCAAGTGCATCTAGTTAGGCTCATCAACCAGGTTGACCGGTGTACATTCATTCATTCATTCTTTTATTTGCAATTGGTGGGGGGGGGGGGGGCGGTCCCGGTGGAAAATTGGATATACATATCAAATAAGTAATTATTCATAACCATCCAATAACAATTAAAGTGGAGTATTTACACAAATAGTCAGTCTTTTCTTAAACACACCTATATGTTTGGGAAAAGGCATTAAGTCTGCGGCAGGTAGAGAGTTCCAGTTATCAATGACACGGTTTACAAAAATATATTTACCATAATTAGTTCGCTGTGGTCGGCCCTTAACGTTCAAAGGATGATCGATCCTATCCATGTAAGTGGTCTATCCCATACGTTTGCTAAACTCACCTCATGCTGGTTGATTTGTATACGTGTTGTACATAGCGCAGAGTCTAGATTTCATCCTCCTAGCCTCGAGTGATTCCCACCCAAATTTCCTTAACATACGGCTCACACTGCTCCTGGGATTAAAGTCACTGAGCACAAATATAGCGGCCTTTCTTTGTATCATTTCCAACTCATTTATGAGCCCTACTTGATATGGATCCCAAACCGCCCTGGCGTATTCCAGAATAGGTCTTACAAGTGACAAATATCCTAATTCTTTAGAAGAGGTACTCCTTCCTTTTAATACCCTCATTACAAAGTGCAGAGGTTTGTAAACTTTAGAAACTACACATCCTACATGACTACTCCATTTCATATCATTCCTTACGTGAACGCCCAAATTTGCAGAAATCTTCTTCTACAAGTATTTTCGAGCTAATGTTTTATTGAAAATATTGCCTTCGCACTTTCCCTATTTTTATGAGACTACATTTTCTTGTGTTTATTTTCATTTTATTTTCAATCGCCCACTTACATACCACGTTCAGGTCATCTTGAAGTACTGCGTTGTCTTGGGAGTCATATATCTATCGATATATTACACAATCATCCGCAAAAAATCGACAGTCACTGGGAATCCCATTTGGTAAGTCATTTATAAACGCCAAAAATAACAAAGTTCCGATTACTCTGCCTTGAGGGATACCCGACGTTACGGTAATTTCATCCGATAATCGGCCTTCGACTTTCACTTTCTGGGAACGACCCGTCAAAAATTCTTGGATCCATAAAATTACACTTCTATCATTCATTATGGAGTAGCATGTCATGCGGCACAGCATCAAATGCCCTCGCAAAATCTATAACTACGGCGTCGACTGAAACTCCATTGTCTAACGATTCGCTAATATCTTGAAAAAGTGATAGCGTCTGACTCTCGCATGAGTAACCTTTCCGAAATCCATGTTGCCTATCATTAAACCATGATAATCCTTCCCACTGTTCCCTCAAGTAGTCGCAAATGCGATCTCCATCTGTTTACAAACGATGGACGTAAGACTAACCAGCCTGTAGTTGCCCAATTAAAGTCTGCTCCTTCCCTTAATATTGGGATTACCGTAGCTCTCTTCCAGTCATCTGGAGTTTGCGCATTGTTTATGGACACATTAAACATCACCTCCAAGCATCGTGCCACGGCCCTACCTCCTAGTTTAAGTACTTCACTAACAATATTATCAGGACCCTTCGATATATTGTAACGTACTTTTGGTATTAGCTTATAGCTGACTGGTTTATTTGGAAAAGGGGAGCCCCTGATTCACCGTTGACGTTCAACACACAGCTATTGGATTTATTGAACACACTACAGTAAAAGACATTTAATTCATTAGCAATAGCCTGTTTCTCAGTACTTAATTTACCGTCGCCGGACATTATCTTCGACAAATTATTTGAATTTCCCATTCTTCTCGTAAAATAACTGTAATTTTTTTAAGACGAGCTCTCTTGATAAGGGCTTAAATTTCAACAAAGACTTGTCACTATCATGTTTCTTATAGTATAATTTCCTAATTTTCCGTTTTAGACTCCTGATTTCACGTGGGTAACACTCAGGATCTGGGTTTTGTTTCAGTAATTCAAATGGGACAAATTCATCAATAGCGCTATCTAAAATTTTCAAAAAGTTTGTCCACAGGATATCAATGTGATTTCCTTCCGATGCCCATCCTACAAATAGCTCATTCAAATAACACTGAAATTTGCCCTGATCCGCCCTGCGATACTGGAATATGATCTTTTTTGCTAGATCAGAGTCTAATTTTGTAATGTCACCGTATCTAATGTATAATTCATACCCTGAATGGTCACTAATTCCTGGTACTTTCAGACAGTTAATAGACAGCTCTACAGGCCTTACGAGGTAAACATCTAAGGTATTATTGTCTCTAGTAGGGAAGTCAACTACTTGGGAAAATCCACCCTCCCTTGAGAATTTGTTTGCAGTGCTCTGATCTTGACCACAGCTAGTTGACTCACCAGACCAGACTACTTTGGGCAGGTTTAAACCTCCGGCAATTATGCTCTTTTTCATAGCATTACCCGTACAAGTTTTATCATACAGTGTGTCGAGGAGCGAAAAGTTATCTTTCGGTGCTCCATACACCCCTATCACCCGAAGAGGGAATTTATTTCCTTTGTCCGAAATTTGTACACATAACATTTCATGATCCGTATCAGCCCACTTTGAGAAACTAGCTATATTTTTGCGCACATAAATAAATAGCCCACCACCTCGCTTCCCCCGATCCCTTCTGTACATTTCGTAGACCCCTTGAATTATTTCGCTACTATTTATATCCTCATATAACCAAGAATCAGTAGCAATGACAATGTCCGGGGAATACGTCTCTACAAGATTCCAAAACTCTGACAATTAACCTCCAGTAATCTTAGAGTCTTATCTCCGCTGCAAATATCTCGAAATAGCTCCTTCTGTTCCCGTCGGCTGGCAACCTCTGGACCTGCTCCTCCTCACAAAAGCCGGCACGAACCGATTACCCTGTCATGTAGGCTCCCTAGGTTGAATGCGCCCCGTCGATGTACTCGTAGATGCTGCCCATCTCGGGCGAAGTCACGGCCCCTGCGTGGTAGCACCGGATATTAACTGCACTATGTCCCAAACTTTTGGCATTCCAGCAGAAATGTTGCTCGTATGGATCGTAGTTCAAGAGGCTCTACCCCATTAGTGGTCAGGGAAGAATGTAGTGATAGATTTAGGCTGCATAGAATGTGGTCTAACGTTTGGTGTCCATGACTTGTCAGTTTAGTGTGTGTCACAATGTCGCCAACACACAAAAGCGTTTGGTTAATACACAAAATACTCAAAGGGGTCTCGTAAATCAAGGTATTCATGTGACCCCACAGGTAATGGTAGCCTGGCCGTGTCAAGTCGGGTGAATATGGAGGTCAGGCAATCGTGTCACCACGACCTATCCACTGTTGCCCAAATCTGTGGTACAGCTGACATAGGACCACAAATGAAAGACAAGTAGTTCCGTGACGAACTAAAGAGCCTACTTTTCTTAAAATTTAAGATTCATGCCAATCTATAGAGACCTTTCTAGAATAATGACGAACTTAAGTTGGTAATACTAACATTTCTAAGTAGTGCAGTTTGAAATACACCTGAAATAGTGTAGCCTAATAGAGTAACTTACTACAGTTGGCAGCCCTGGTGACTCTGAATATATTCTTAGTTCCATCTCTTAAGGCATAGAATGCACATACAAACTTTGATTGAAGTCTAATGGATAATATGGACGTTATATGCTGATTGATATTGGATTTTTCATTGCGCGTAAAATCATGTTGGGAACAATGTCATGTATGTGATGCTCAGTATTAATCCGACATATTACGATCTAGTATACTGCTAATTTTGAACAAAATCTATTTGTTAGTAAGAAGTGAAATGTAATTAAAAATTGAAACTATCAGAAAGCTTATATTCATGTTGGCAGCACTGAGGTATATTAGTTACTCCAAATTAATCTAGAATGTCAGGTACAATACGTGTGCAAAGTTTAGAACTGATGGCTTGACTACTAATATATTGATAGGCTAATATGATTAAACAAATTAAGAGTTGGCAGCCCTGCTGGTTCTCACGAATACGCATAGTGATAACTGTTATGGTTCACAAAGCACACACGAAATTTGGATGAAATTCATTTATTAACATGGACGTTATATACATTTAAAACTGAACTTATCAGCAGGCTTAGAATCGTGTTGGCAGCACTGATGTATAGCCTATAAGTTACACCAAAACCAAGGTAGAATGTTAGGTACTATGCGTGGGCAAAGTTTAGAGCTGTTGGCTTGCATACTTTCTGGCATATTGATATTAGGGTTAAAACATAGAGAGAACATTTATTAACAGTTGTCAGCTCTGGTGGCTCTTTAGAACACGCACAGTCACATCTGTTGTAGTATACACATTACATACGGAATTTGGTTGAAATCCAACAGAAAGTATAGAAGTTACATGCATTCAAAAATTGAACTTATCGGCTGGCTTAGAATCATGTTGGCAACACTTGCATGTATGGACGTCGGAGAATTAATATGGAATCTTATTGTCTATATGTGTGCCAATTTTGGAAAAATTCGCATGCATAACTTCTGAGATATCCTACATAGAACTCAATTGCGATTTTTCAGAAGTTGGTAGCACTGACGTCAATTTCAAATATGGCTGTGAGATATTCCGGTATAGATCTTTAGTCCTACCAAATTTGGTTTTGATAGCTGCAGCCGTTTAGGAGTTGATAGGGACACACACACACACACAGAAAAACAGACAGACAGCGAGGCAAAAAGAATCCTGCCCCACCTGTAGGCATGAGTATTAAAGCATGCACCGCGACTGAATTTTGCCGCCCATTTTTGCTGATATTACCCGAAGCAATAATCGGAAGGGGTCGTTCGACGGCTCAAACGAAAGATCTCTATTCCCTTTATCACAAGGACATGATATTTCCACCCGGGGGTGAAATAGTACCTTTTCTGTATGCATGCGCACTCGTGGCTTTTGTAAGACGGTGGGCTTTTTAAAATTTTATTTATTGGTTATTGGCTATGAGTTATTTATTGATTATTTATTATTTATTTAATTATTATTATTTATTATTAATATTGTTATTTATGTATCTATTTAAATTCTTTTGTGAAATTTCTTTTTTATTTTTTTAGAATACCCCATAGCACTAAGCAGGACCTGAGATTTAGCGAACCAATAACCGGAGAACGTTGTATGATAGGTCATATTGAACCGTAAAGGATTGGCAGAACATAATGTACAGTAATGAACTGGGATTTCGTTACGAGTATGCGGTATGCAAAGTTTTGAAGCCATCGTTCATTGTTGCCAATACAACTCTTCAGTCGGTCCACAGGAATGTGTCCAATGAATGGGCGGGACACGATGTATTATAGGCCTACTCCTTGATACATTTGGGACAAAGTAGGCTATATGTTCTTTGCTGAACATCATGTTTTTATTTGTTTTGGCATTCGTTTTTTATTAATTTTTGCATTTGTTTTTATATTTTTTTTTAAGTTTGGTGCTTTTCAGTCGGTAAACACGAATGTGCCCTCATCCTGAAAAAAATTACATGAGATTAATAAATACAAACAAAACCTTATGCAATTTATTTCAGGATTAGAGCACAACCCAGCTCTTTTTGGGTACATTCGTGTTGACCGACTGAAAAGCACCAACCTTTTACTTACTTAGGCAACACTGAAAAATGGCTTCAAACCTCACAATGTTTTTTATACTTTATTTTATTTGTTTTGATTTGTTTCTTCAATTTTTTTGCATTATTTCTTTTATTTGTTTTTATTTGTTTTTGTATTTGTTCTCTTTTGTTTTTGCATTAGTTTTTATTTGCTTTTTGAATATTTTTGTTTCAGTTATTTCCATTTACTTTTTTTGTTATTTTGTTGTTTTTTTGCTTCGTCTTTGTTTTTACTTTGGATTTTGCTCTCGTTTTTATTTTTGTTTCATCTAGTGAAGGAGATATATTTTGTTTGCAGATATATAAACATTACCGACAGCGGTAGCTGAGAGCGCAAACACGCTACCTCGTTCCTCGCCGCCATCCGGAGAGTGTAGATTTGGATCCTCAGACGTGCTGAAAATCACTTTTTGTCCGTGTGTCTGTCTGTGTGTGCGTGTGTGTGAGATGGTGTGTATCCCCCTAATAACTTCTAAACGGCTGGAGCGATTTCAATGAAACTCGGTGAGTTCATAGCACTATTCCGGACGACCCTGGCCGTGCCCTTCAAATTTTGTTACGTCTCACCAATCCCACATGGCGGCTGTGCGAAATATTTCACCAGCATTCAATATCTCCGAATCTGTTACCGATATCACCCTGGAATTTTGTACAGAGATAAAGGGAACTACTAGAAGTTCACCTATGTGACTTTTCAAAACCTGGTAACTACAAAATCAACATGGCCGCCAAGCGAAGTTGCGACTTTTAAATAGACGTTTCTCGCGTTTTAACCAACCAAACGCAATGAAACTTGGTACAGTATATGTTCATACACATTGTAATGCACCGACATCTAACTTCGTTCAATTGTTTACATAACTTCAAGATGGCGGCTGTGTGAAATATTTCACCGGCATTCTATATCTATGAAACTATTATCGGTATCACCCTGATATTTTGTACGGAGATAAAGGGCACTACTGAAAGTTCATCTATAAGACTTTTCAAAACCGGTTAACTACAAAACGAATATGGCGGACAAGCGAAATTGAAAATTTTAAATAACCCTTTCTCGCGATTTAATGATCCAAACGCAATGAAACTTGGTACAGGAAATGTTTATACACATTGTAATTCAATGGTATCTAAATTAGTTCAATTGTTTACATAACCTCAAGATGGTGACCGTGCAAATTTTAAAATTAAGTTTTTATTTCTTGTGTCGTAATCATGCGATCGAAGTGAAAGTTTGAATAATCAACCTACGCAATAATTTTCCTTTAATGGTACATGACTCTATGGCCTATACATATAACAATCCAACATGGCGGCCATCCGAAGCATTTAGATGGATCCTAATATCTACGAATCTATTACAGCAATCAAACTGAATGTTTTAATGTTCATAGGGGCTATGAACATAGGTTCACCTATAGGACATTCAATATCCTGGTGATCACAAATCCAACATGGCGGCGACGCGATATATAAATATTCACATGGTATTTTCTCGCAATTTAACCGTCCGAGTTCAGTGACACTTGGTACAGTAAATCCTTATACAAATGTTAATCCACTGGCATTTATTTTTTTCAATTTTTTCCATAACCACAAGATGGCAGCTGTGCGAAATTTTAAAATCTCGTTTTTACTTCTTGTGTCGTAATCATGCGTTTGAAGTTTGAATACTACGCGTACACAATAATCTTCATGTAACAGTACATAACTCTAAGTCCTACATATAAAAAATTCAACATGGCGAACATCCGTAATATTTAGTCGGTTCTCAATATCTACGAATCTATTACTGCAATCAAACTGAAATTTTGTATGTTGATAGTGGCGATTAACATGAGTAGGATAAATGAAAATAGACTGTATATTTCTACACGGAACTACTTGTTTTTTCATCTAGTGAAGGAGATATGGGAAATATATTTTGTTTTCAGATATATAAACATTACCGACAGCGGTAGCTGAGAGCGCTAACATACTACCTCGTCCCTCGCTGCCATCCGGAGAGCGTAGATTTGGATCCCACCTCAGACGTGCTGAAAATAATTTCTTGTTTTCCCATTTTCATCACCTGGTAAATGCCTCCCAAAATCCCTTCCCTGATCGGATTAGACCCTACTTTGCGGTCGTCTGTCACCATCCCCAGTTGAATCTACTGACAAAGTCAGTTCTGCTCCCAGACACCGTCCTTGTGACGGTATATCCCTCGTGAAGACCATGGGTGAAACTGAGCTGGGATGCTAAGCATTTAAAATAGATTCGACTATCAGTACCTTTGATGATATTCTCTTACATTGTCCTTGTGGTACAAACCACTACGCTTGAAAGGTTTAGCGATCTACTAAACTAACTGAACGAAAATGTGTCCTGAGAGGACTCTGTATCACTCCAATCAAAATCGAACACTCTAAACCAGGGTTTCCCAAACTTTTACTGATCATCGCCCACTTTCGAGATTTATTTTTAATTTTTTTCGCCCATTGCATTTCAAAAAACGCAAAAATCTTAAAATTGCTAACACATACATTCAAATAACTACATATAAGTTGAGAAATGATGTTTTTACGGACATTTTCTCTTAATAGTTGCATCATGTTTATTTAGATATAGCCTAATTATGTACATAAAAAATTTGCAAGTAATAGGTCTCAAAAAATGAATAACAACCAATGATATGAATTAAAGAAAAAAATAAAATTAAACTACATGACTTTTTATATCTAATTAATTAATCATCATGAATACCTATGTCTAATTAATGTAATTTGATAAACTACTCTAGTTGTACATAGATTAAAATGGAAACATAATTTGATATAATTAAATTACTTGTTTGCATTGTTATTTTATTCCTTGTCTTTATAGGCAAAAATTTCTCTGTCATATTGTATATAATTACCTAAAAAAACTGAATTATTTGCCCACCAATTTTTTAAAATCGCCCATCGAATTAACATTCTGTCAGTTTCGCCCTCTGGCCTGCTAAAATCGCTCACTATTGGGCGAATTCGTCCAGTTTGGGAATCTCTGCACTAAACTCTACAGGCCAGCTCAGTATTGAAGCAGTTGTTCAATAATACACTTTAGGGTGATTCATTTTTCCTCCCAAAGATGTGATTTCCCCCCACCCCCCAGTCTTAGTGATGTAAAGGTTATGTGTGCCAAATTACCAGAAGATTGAATAATGTTTAGGGGTTGCACACTTTGATCACCTTTGTAAATATAGAGGAAAATACGATTTTTCAATATTAATTACTTTTAATGGTAAAATAAAAAATCACAAAGATCAAATAATATTAAAACTAGACTCTAAGACCAATAGGTAATATGATAAGCAAATCATGTGTTATATTAATCAACTTTGAACGATGCAGTCTCTTCTTTTGTTCGCTTGGTAACGACATTTCTGTGATGCTCGACTACTCTCAACAAGAATTGTTTTTGTTGTTCGTCCCTGACAGACTCGTTAAACTTTTTTGCATATAATATTGAGGTACTTCACACTAATGGGCTTCTCTCTCTTTCATTGCAGGTAATTGAACCATAAAATTGGAACCAAAAGAGGAATTTGGCTGCTAGAAAAGGTGCTTGGAGGTGAGTTTTTAGGCGCTAAGCTTCCTTCAAAGGAACAAGTACTTTTAGTGTTTAGTTACCATCACAAGGATATGAAAGAAATACTTTCAGATACTGCTGTATCTACCAGAACTAAACTACAGGAAGTGTGGAGGAAAGTAAATATCCCTGTTAAGACGGTGGAGAATATCCGTGCTAGTGTCACCTATCACAGGCCAGTAAACGTTTTCTCATAGTTGCCAATCCTTCATTCCACCAGACGTTTTTACACTGATTTTGAGTAATGTTTGGTAGATTTTCTTCTGCCATTTTGTTTATGGCGTCAGTCAATTTATCTACTACGTCGTCTTATTCGGTGGCAGTGTTGTAGGAAGCTATTTCTTCTGTTATCCTTAGTAGGTTTCTTTCGGCAGCCTGTTGAAAGTGTGACCATTTAACATGTCTTGTTCAATAAGTCCTTGTTGAGCATCCCAAGTCCGGGATGAGAAAGGAGGAGGGTTCGAAGGCAGGTTTAACAACAAGCCGATCGGTAAACAAATTCTGTTGTATCTCAATGCACTGGCCAGTATAAATATTATGGATCAAACTACTAGGGCGTTCCCCGCTGTAGGCGACGCGCATCATCACCACCCCACTCAAGGACTGGGTGGGCTAAAGAAGCGAGTCCAACAAATCAGAATGGCAACCATTAACATTGGTACTCTTACAAGTCGAAGCCGAGAACTTGCTGATTCCTTAGAGAACCGACAAGTAGATATTGCATGCATCCAGGAAACCAAATGGTCTGGCTCAAAATCCAAGGATATTGGTGAAGGATACAAATTATTCTACCACGGAAAGATATCAGGCAGGAATGGAGTAGCTATAGCTGTGAGTACAAAGTTCAGAGATCATTTCACTGAAGTAAAATGTCTTTCTGACCGATTGATGTCTATTAATATCGACACTGGTACGAAAACCTTGCGTGTGGTTTCAGGTTATGCTCCACAACTGGGTGCACAGATGATGAAAAGGATGAGTATTGGAACAACCTCGAAACTTACCTACAGTTTGTTGAAGAAGAACTCCTGTGCATTGGTGGTGACTTAAATGGCCACGTTGGAGGGAATAGAAATGGTTTCTACAGAGTACATGGTGGACAAGGCTTTGGAGAGCGAAATGAGGATGGAAACAGAATCCCGGAATGTGCTGAAGCCTTAGACTTAGCTGTGACTAACATCTTTTACAGAAAGCGACCATCGCACCTCATTACCTACAATAGTGGTGGAAGAAATACGCAGATTGATTATTGGCTGGTACGAAGGAGCGATCTGAAGTTTGTCACTGGCGTAAAAGTCATACCATCAGACAATATTGCACCCCAACATCATCTGCTTCTCCTCAATTTTAGGATTCGCCTTGATCTCGGCAATAAAAGTCTTAAATCTACATCGGAACGAATTAAATGGTGGAAATTAAAACAACATCACATCCAGCTGGAAACATCTACCTAGGTATAGGTCCTCTAGCTATGCCAGAACAAGGTCAACACGTTGATGAAATCTTGACAAAGGCCTCCACACATATTAAGACTTGTGCAACTAACATCATGGGTAAATCAAAACCTGGACGCAGTTTTATCAATAAAGAGATATGGTGGTGGAATTCTCATGTCCAAGATGCCATCAGGATGAAGAAGTTAGCGTAACAGGCGTGGCTCCAATCGGGACTGGATCTTGATCGTCAGCAATATAGAAGATTGAAGTCGCTGGCAAAACAGGAAGTGTGAAAGGCAAAAGCAGACCATTACAAGAACATGTACGAAGAGCTCAACACAGCAGAAGGAGCAAATAATATCTACAGACTAGCGAAGTATCGCCATCGTTCCACTCAAGATGTTGGACATGTTATGATCATTAAGAATTAAAATGAACAACCTCTACGGAAACCTAATGAGATCCTTAACCGATGGAAACAGCACTTCGAAAATATTAGCAGCGAAGAATTTGCGCATCTGCCACTACCAGCCACGGATACTGTACTTGTTCCAGTACCAGCCATCACGGTTGCTGAAGTGGACACCGCTATGAAAAACATGAAAAATGGAAAGGTAACTGGACCGGATAATCTTCCATTGGAGGTGTGGAAGATGCTTGGGCCACAAGCAGCTCAGTTTCTAGCAGAACTCTTCGACAAGATCATCAATGAAAACGAAGCTCCTCTTACTTGGCTCAGCAGTGTAACAATACCAATTTGGAAAGGTAAAGGAGATGTGCACAACTGCTCAAATTATCGACCGATTCGCCTGCTTTGCCACACTATGAAGATATTTGAGCGTATCGTGGATACACGCCTTCGTGACATACCGGTAATCAAGATTGTCTCAAACCAGTGTGGTTTTATGAAAGGTACAGGGACAATCGATGCTATTCACGCCACTCGTCTTTTGATGGAAAGGCACCTAGAAAAGAGAAAACAACTCCATATAGCCTTCTTGGATCTTGAAAAGGCCTTCGACAGGGTACCTCGTGATCTAATATGGTATTCACTACGACATCATGGGGTACCATAAGCGTATGTTCAATGGGTTCAGCTTCATTATCGGAATGTCACCAGCTATGTCCGATGTGATCCAGGAAACTCCGCTACTTTCCCCATCAGAGTTGGTGTTCATCAGGGGTCATCTTTGTCCCCGCTCCTCTTCATCATCTGTCTTGACACCATCGCAGCCGAACTACTGCAACCGCATCCCTGGACCTTGCTCTATGCTGACGATATCATTGTAGCCTACAAGTCTCGCCAAGATTTGAAACAACATGTTCAATGTTGGAAAACTGCACTAGACACCCATGGCCTACGACTTAATATTGGGAAGACAGAGTATATGGAGTGTGGAGTACCATGTGAAAGATCTATTCACATTGATGGTACTGAACTCCGAAAATCATCTGTATTCAAATACTTGGGTATGCTAATCTCTTAAGATGGTAAATCACTCCCAGATACAGGAAACAGAGTCAACGCTGCATGGCTGAAATGGCGCCAAGTTACTGGAGTCCTTTTTGACCGGAATGTGCCACTATATCTGAAGTCGAAAATTTACAGAACCATCGTTCGACCAGTAGCACTGTATGGTACTGAATGCTGGCCAGTAACGAAGAGACATGAACAGCAACTACATGTCATGGAGATGAAGATGATTCGCTGGACACAGGGACTTACTAGACAGGACCGCATCAGGAATGACAATGTTCGAGCTACATTTGGTGTGGCTCCAATCCCTGAAAAAATGCGGGAGAGCCGTCTACGTTGGTATGGCATTGTACTGCGTAGCAATCACTCTTCAGTCGCGAGAACTGCACTTGGCATTAGTGCAGAAGGCCGACAAGAAAGCGCTGGCTGGATACTATGCGGGAGGACATGCAACTATTGAATGCCACAACTAGAAACGCTCAAGATCGATCAGTATGGAAGAAATAGTGCAGAAAATCAGACTCTACAATAAAGCGGGATTAATGCTAGGAAGATGATTGACTGAATATCTGTAATTGATTTATTATGTTGTTAAAATTAGAGAGTGGTCAGAGAGCGTTGGTACGTCACTTACATCCCAATCGTAGATGAGAGGGAGTTCAGAACTGCATACACTTACATCCCAATCGTAGATGAGAGGGAGTTCAGAACTGCATACACTTACATCCCAATCGTAGATGAGAGGGAGTTCAGAACTGCATACACTTACATCCCAATCGTAGATGAGAGGGAGTTCAGAACTGCATACACTTACATCCCAATCGTAGATGAGAGGGAGTTCAGAACTGCATACACTTACATCCCAATCGTAGATGACAGGGAGTTCAGAACTGCATACACTTACATCCCAATCGTAGATGAGAGGGAGTTCAGAACTGCATACACTTACATCCCAATCGTAGATGAGAGGGAGTTCAGAACTGCATACACTTACATCCCAATCGTAGATGAGAGGGAGTTCAGAACTGCATACACTTACATCCCAATCGTAGATGAGAGGGAGTTCAGAACTGCATACACTTACATCCCAATCGTAGATGAGAGGGAGTTCAGAACTGTATACACTTACATCCCAATCGTAGATGAGAGGGAGTTCAGAACTGCATACACTTACATCTAAATAACTCTGTGAATTGGCGCATCTGCAAGTTGGTTTATCACTATTGTTTAGTATTGTTAAATTATAGGAGTTGGAAAAGTCGTAAAGAAGTCTGCCCCATGCGTCCTCTACGGGGCTGTTCCAAGCCGAATGCCCCCGATGGTTAGGAATGGTTTCCATTTTAACTCGCCACATATCTGTTGAAGGTCGTTTAGATCCTCATCAATGTCTTGTTTTGAGTCAAGGTAAACTTTGCAGATGTAGAGGTCCTGTTGGTTAAACGTGGTGCATATAATGACTCTGTCATCAGTGCAGTATTGTGAGAGTAAGATTATGGTTTTCGGTTTCGTTACGATTGCAGCTCAAATCCTCAGTTGTGTTCGTTTTAGGGGCGTGGCTATAGAAATCTTGTCCAAAACCTAAAACTTTATTGTTTCTAACACTGGGTTCTTTAACAGACAGAATTGACTTGTCATTAGGCTCGAAATTTAAAATTAGTTCTTGGGTAGGCACAACTGATTTATGTAAATCACGCCTACCCAAGAACCCACGGTTATTTTAGATTCCTTTTTCAGGTACATAGGGTAATCTAATAACGAATTTAATAACGTAGCAGGATGCTGAGAATTATACCTTGTTGATGCCTAGTTTACGTTTCTGTGGGTTTGTAATTCACTTTCGGACAGTCTCGAAAAATATGAAAATCTGAGCAATGTGAACAGCACTGTTCTTATTACAATTTGTAGAGAAATGCCCGTAGCCCATGTTGTAACATGTTCACTGAAGTTGCATCTCATGTATCCTACATAGAGCTTCTCGCAGTTCTGTAGTGCCTGACTTCAACCACGGTGTTTGCCTCCACATACTCCAAGCGCTTGACCCATAGTTATGCTCCTTAGAAATCTGCGTAGTTTACATTACATACAACGCATACCACAAGACATTAAACTGGGATGAATGTCAATAGGAGACCAGAACAACATGACGGTCAATGTGAAAATATTTACTGAAGGATTTTCTTATATACATTCTTTGTACAATTACTTTTAGGCACTAATGAAACTTTAAGGGGGTCAGAAGATTGTACTCTCAAGCTGGCCATGCCTGAAAACTTGATGAGGCGAATTGAGACCTATATGTTTGTTTCGGTTTCCTACTGAATTCATGAATTCCTTTGAATTAAGGGATTTGCTTCCACATACTCCAAACGCTTGACCCATAGTTATTATGCTCGTTAGAATTCCGGACCTTTCCCAAAGACTCGTAAATGAAACCATATTAATTATAAGAAATATGTATGAAATTTGCTTGGATTTGGCAATAATAAGTGCAGTTAAAATTAGGCAGAGAAATCAAATCCTTCAACTTGATTTAACACCATCCGATAAAACACTATCATTAGGTAGATTTCATTAGAAAGCTAACTATTGCAATGGGTCCGATGTTTCGACTTCCGGAAAATTTCGACATATCTTCGCGTTTCACATCCCCCAGACCCCAAAACCACCGTCAGTTTAAAAGTTTATACATAATTTATATATATATATATATATATATATATATATGTATATCAGTTTCTTGTGGACACGATAACTGCCGTAATTTTGCACCAATCACTTTGAATTTTTTACCGAATATGTATACCTATAAAATCTCGGTCGAGTTCATTACTGGGCTAAATCGGTCGAAGGGGGTGAAAATGGGGGGCTTTTTTCGAAAAAGTGAAATATTGCTATAACTCTCTTAATATGTGAAATATCAAATCCGTTCAACGTTCATACTATGTGTCGGATAAAGCCGAAAAATTTATGTTTCAAGAGTTTTTTATAGCACCAACCATTGACCAAAGGGGTGGGAAAAAGTGGGGTTTTCGGGAAAGAATAATCATATCTCTCTTAATAGGCACAATATCAAAACCGTACAAAATGGACAATATTCCCCTAATAATTACCTAAAACTTTTGTCTGAAAGAATTTTTGATATGACCCACCATTACGCCAAGGGACGAGAAAAATGATTTCGGAATTATAAGAAAATGCCAAGAGCTATCAGAGGTTGCCATGGCAACACTACTAAATTGATGAGGGATGAGCCATCAGACGTTGCCATGACAACGCACTTGCACGACATCAGATTCAGTATTTCCATCTGACCAAGTGGTTGGTTGGTTGGTTCTTAAGTTTAGGGGCTGCGACAACACGGTCATGTAGCTCCGTGTACTTTGGGTGTGTGTAGAATCTGTCTGATAACCGGTGTTAATTGTGATGACTGTATTAGTTTGTGTTATCTGTTTGTTAATTTAAGTACTGCAACTAAGAATTTTTCAGAGAGTTCCTACTTTTGCCGCCAAGCGCCACTGTCAACGACTACTAGGCCAAATTCAGAACTGAGCTACTAGACGCCGCCGCAGTCGGCTCTTGGCAACGAACATAGAAACCTAAGAGCGTTGTTTACATTCTTAATCTATCCAATTTAGCTTCACACAGGTGCAATTAGTGGAAGGATCTTTAACATGCCATAAATCTATGTCATGGGACCGCCGGCTTTACTTCCCCTCCGAAGGAAGGCATACTGAGGGATTTTTAACGCTCTTAAAAAATCCGACGGCTTCGGCCGGGTTTGAACCCGTTATCTTGGGCATAGAAGCTCAGCATGCTACCGACTACGCCACCGAAGCCGCCTGACAAAGTGGGAAGCGGCTCCGGTGACGTAACTGGTAGCATGCTGAATGTCGATGCCCAATGTCGCGGTTTCAAAGCCGGCCGAAGTCGTCGGATTTTCTAAGAGCGCTAGAATCCCTCAGTATGCTTTCCTTTGGAGGGGAAGTTCCAACGTTCGTTGCGAGTTGCTGGTTGGAGTGGCATCTAGTAGCCAAGTTCACAGCTAGGTGTCGTTGACGGTAGTACCTGGTAGCAACATTAGGAACTACTGCTTGAAATTGACAGTCTGCAGTCCTTACCTGAATTAAGACTAATACAGCCATTACAATTCACAGCGTTTATCAGACAGGTCGAGTTCGTTACTGGCCATAATCGGTCGAAGGGGGTGAAAATGGGGGGCTTTTTTTCGAAAAAGTGAAATATTGCTATAACTCTCTTAATATGTGAAATATCGAATCCGTTCAACGTTCATACTATGTGTCGGATAAAGCCCAAAAATTTATGTTTGAAGAGTTTTTTTATAGCACCAACCATTAACCAAAGGGGTGGGAAAAAGTGGGTTTCTCGGGAAACATTATTCATATCTCTCTTAATAGGCACAATATCAAAACCGTACAAAATGGACAATATTCCCCTAATAATTACCTAAAACTTTTGTCTGAAAGAATTTTTGATATGACCCACCATTATGCCAAGGGATGAGAAAAATGATTTCGGAATTATAAGAAAATGCCAAGAGCTATCAGTGGTTGCCATGGCAACACTACTAAATTGATGAGGGATGAGCCATCAGACGTTGCCAAGATTACGCACTTGCACGAGATCAGATTCAGATTTCCATCTGACTAAGTGTGAAGCGGCTTCGGTGACGTAACTGGTAGCATGCTGAATGTCTTTGCCCAAGGTCGCGAGTTCAAAGCCGGCCGAAGTCGTCGGATTTTCTAAGAGCGCTAAAAATCCCTCAGTATGCTTTCCTTTGGATGGGAAGTTCCAACGTTCGTTGCGAGTTGCTGGTTGCGGTGGCATCTAGTTCACAGCTAGGTGTCGTTGACGGTAGTACCTGGTAGCAACATTAGGAACTACTGCTTGAAATTGACCGTCTGCAGTCCTTACCTGAATTACAGACTAATACAGCCATCCCAAAGTACACGGGGTTACATGACCGCGTTGTCGCAGCCCCTAAACTGAGGAACCAACCAAAATCTCTGTGGGAGATATAATTTTGCGTGAAGAAGTAACAGACCGTTACATAGTTACACATCAGTGTTGAAACCTTGCATAAGGACAGTTTGACCAAAAGTATAAAAATGGACCCCAAATGACAAGAAGGTTACCGTTCCCATAAGACAATAAAATGTTTAAAATAAGCATAAAATGGCGAAAAACAAAGTTAATTAAGCTCCAATTATAAAATACCTTCTCGCAATAAATGAGGTCTGATCCTTCTACGAAAATCTGCATATTCTGCCTATTTTCGCCTATCCCCAAGTTTATCCGGTGAAATCTACCTCCGCCTTCCGGCGTGCCGAGAGGACTTTTTTTCTTTTAAGAGGCAACTTTTTTCCAATTCGCTTGGCATACTTTATCACAATCAATAAAGCTCAAGGGGAAACTCTGGAACGTATAGGTCTCAACTCATCAAGTTTTCAGTCATGGCCAGCAGTATGTTGCAATGTCGAGAGTGCAATATTGTGACACCCTTAAAGTTTCAATAGTGCCTAAAAGTAATTGTACAAAGAATGTATATTTAAAAAAATCTTCAGTAAATATTTTCCCATTGACCGTCATATTCTGACGGGTTTCAACTAGTTCTTCCACACAATGTGCGAAAGCAGCATAGCGCTGCCCGATCGTAAGGCACTTGACTCCAGCTCACCAGTCATCCACATACACAGTTGAATCTCTCCTAGGAAGTGTCCCCGCTTAACTTGGGGACACAATAATATCATCGAGGACTTAAGTAATACAAACATAAATGCTCAACTTTCAAGAATTTACTTGTCCAATACTCATACAGTGCATAGCTCTTGGGTCACGAGGTGTGATGGCAGCACCTGGGAAGGAAGCAATCAAAGTATATTGCCACAACAATGACAGGCTAAATTACAAATCAAGTGAAGTGCCCTTTAGTTCTACTTAAATAATAATTGTCTTATTATATAATACGCTAAAGTGTATGTTTCACAGAACTCAAGCTCCTAAACCAGAGGGAATTAGAAGGTGTGCTTTGTACCAAAATCTTCCAAATAGTCTCGATAGTAGCCTACAGGGAAAATCATGAAAAGTCAACGGAAATATATTTGTTTGTTTATAAAGTTCTCTTAAAGAAATAAAGAAGACAATAGCCCCTGGCAGAACTGTTTCTCGTACGGTCTGCACAGCACTACGGCCGGGTGGGTAGTCTGTACACATAGGGAGCACACAACCCATTATGCGAGAGTACTCGCTTGGGTCCACTAGTATACTTGAATTTGCCAAACAAGAGTGGTGATATGCAACTCAAAAGCAGTTGATGTACTTTCTCGATTGAATTCATAAGGGAATCGTATTATCTCCGGATGTTTGCCGTGGAATATCGCAAAAGTGAGAACTATTTTGTGAGTATCCTACGTACAACTGTGTGCATTAACCGTGGTGGGATCGAATTACCTCCAATATATCGTATTCTGATTGAACTGTTTCTATTCTAATCTACACCCCCCAGGGGCTCACATCTAGTGGGACGTGGGTTGGTGACCACGGGGCCCCAGCTGAGTCCGGCATTGCTTCCGATTACTTGTGCATGGCTCCTCTCCGTCTTCTTTCCTGTCGTACTCACTTGGTCAACTCTTGTACTCTTCCGACCCCTACGGTATTAGGGTATCCGAGGGCTAGGGAGTCTCTTCCTTTCCCGCCTTAATTGGCCCTTGTCTCATCTTTTCTGATACCCTCCTTCTGCGAGGGGTCAGCCTTCTTTTTCATTTCATGTTATCTCCTGCCTTCTGCTCAAGGCCCCCAAGGAGGCAGGGTGTAAGTAGCCCCACCACTTCTGGTGCATCCTGCATATTCCTACACCCTCAGGGGCTCACGGCTAGTGAGTACGGGGGTTGGCGACCCCGAGGGATTCCTGTGCTGGGTCCGGTTTTCCCCCTTTTATCCATTACCTCTGGGGTGGACCCTCTCCTCTTTCACTTTCCTATCTGCCTTTCACGGCTCTCCTTCCTTCCAAGTCTCTCAACCCGCATTCTTCGAGGGTTGAGGGCATTTCTTTTCCTCCTATCCTTTATTTGCCTTATTCTCCTTTTATTTACCATTTCTTTTCTAGTATATAAGTGTATAGTTAGTTTTAGTTATAGTTTACATTTCATCATCATCATCTTCACGATCACCAACACCATTAGGGGCCGATAACCTAGATGTTAGGCCCCTTAAAACAACAATTATCATCATCATCACCTAATCTATATATCCATCGTTACGCCCTACTCAGGTGCTGATGTGTTGGCCTTCTTTTCCTACCAAAATCTCTTCATCCTCTCTGTGAGCTTCTTCCTTCGTTCCTCTGTCCAAGTTATAGCGGCTCTGGGGCTGCGTTTGTATTCAAATTGGTGATTGTTGATTTTAGTTCTGAATTTACATCTGTCCCGTACAATGTCTTATGAGATGTTGATTTCCTGGAGATCTGTTTCAATTTCACGAAGCCAGCTGTTCTTGTTTTGTTGATGAATGGGCCTGGTTGAGAATTAGTTATTCATTTTTTATTCATTCTAATAATGTGTCCATAAAATTTCAATCATCTTTTCCGAAAATTGTGAGGGATTATTTCAGATTGACTATACATTTCCTGGGATGACTTTTTCCTCCATATTCCCTCTTTAGAAACTGGGCCAAACATTTATCGTAAAATTCTCCTTTCTTCTTTCTCGATGTCTTTGGTTAAAGATCCACCACCAATGATTATGGCTTCCGATGCATATAACGCTTCAGGTTTGATTACTGTATTATAGTGTCTAAGTTTTGCTTTTCGAGATATTGAGTTTTTATTAAACCTGTTCCAAGTGATCCTGTAAGCTTTCTGTAATTTGGAAATTCTTTCTTTATTTGCTTCGCGGTTTAAACCAAAAAGGCTGAATAATTTCTCCTAAATATTTAAATTGGTTCACTTGAAAGATTTGCCGAATTTAGTTATCATAGGTTGTCCATCGTAAAGCTCCTTCCATGTACTGAGTTTTTCATATGAGATTTGAAATCCGGTTTTTGATAGCTATTTCATGTAATTTTTTATTTGAGTTATAATAATTATTATTGTTATTACTATTATTATTATTATTATTGTTGTTATTATTATTATTATTATTAAGGTGTAGACAAGTCATGGGTAACTGTTAGGTGGACCAGTCACTAAGGGATGGGAGTGGGCCTTGACCCTGCTTGTACTACCCTGACTGGTTTGTTCCCTGAAGTAAAGCTCATAAGGCCCTGTCTGTGAAAGTAAGCCCAGCAATCTGCTGCTCTTGTACTTTATAAACCTCCTAGCAATGCCTTGAGGCCGCCTAGGACATTTGGGAGTGACGAAGTTCCGCTCCCATTCGACAGATCAGGGACTCCTTTGAAACGAACAGGCATTCGATAAGGCGCTCCTAATATCTAGAGGGGTTATGGAAGGAAATACTTTAACTATTCCGACAAGTGATCAGGATTTCGGAAGGGATTATCACCTTACTTGGTCGTACTGAAGGGACCAGATCCGAGAAGGATTCATTGTCGCCCATAGGTTGAAGCGTTGTCGGTATAGGAGTGTCTTCCTTGGGCAGCAAGTTGAGGAATCTACAACTATGGATCAGAACAGATTTCAATTTGTGTTAAATTTTACATGAATTACATTTCAAACTTGCAGATATTTCAATGACGTGCACCGAGTCTTATTTTCGCCTAGTTAAAATAAGAAAGAAACAAAGGCTCACCCTCCAGTTTAAATGTGCTCTTGTCCTTCTATAGTTCACGGTAGCTTCTCAGGTATTCCATGATGATGATGGAGAACTTCAAAGAGGCGCATGTTAATGTTCTTGCTGCAATAAGTTGTTCAAATGAGTTTGAGGAGCAGCAGCATGGACCATGAGACTTAATCTATTCCGTTCTTCTGTTTCTATACCAGAACGTATTATTCTGTTGTTTTTCTGAATTACATATCAGAAATGATCTTCAATCATGACAACTAATTAATTCAAAACTTTTAAATATAGGAATGTCGTAAAAGCGATTTAAAAGTGGCGACTGTTCATGATTTAGAATTTAAATTTCGCATTTACCAGGTTTTACTGGAGTACATTTAAATTTTATAACACATAGGGTGTCCGAAAAGTCCCCGTACCCCAGTTAGTTAGTTAGTTAGTTAGTTAGTTAGTTATTGTTGTTTTAAGGGGGCGGAACTACGAGGTCATCTGCCCCTCTTAACACAGATTAAGGAAATACAAATTTGGAATTGAATTTAAAATTTTGAGGTGGACACCTAAATTTAAAAAGATCTAAAATTAATAAAACACAATCAAAAATTAAATAAAACTAAAAATTATAAAAATAAACAAAAATTACGGAAAAACAAAAAAATATCATTCAAAAACGAGCAAGTCGTTGAGTCAATTTACACTGGAAAATTTAGATTGCTGGCCCTAACCCACTCTCACTTATAAAGCGGATAACGCGATCAGCAGCCTCCGCGTCATCGGCTAATATAAGTTTGAGTGTCATTTGCAAACCAAGGTTTCTTCGTAAGTCAGCAAGATCCACACACTCGGTTAAAATGTGGGACACGGTGAATACGGCTCCACAGGTACCAACTTCCCCGTACCCCGTTTCATATTATTATTTTGTTATATTATGGCATGGATAATTGACTTTGTATAATTGTAGAATTAAATAGTTGTTTTATTGGTATCCCTGCTGTTGCCAGTGTCATTTCAGTTGTGAAGCCTTGGCTGACGTGAGCGGACACGGTAGAGGAGCGATTAGTAGCGTGTGTGTGTGGGTGCAAATACGGGGCAAATAAAGACAGTGATAATGATTGCGTTTAGAGATCGCTTTGGCAAGCCCCACCTCGTAAAGTTACTCTGTTTGATTGGGTGAATCGTGTGTTTGCTTCAGGGAGTGTCAAAGACAGGCCGCGTAGTGGACGTAAGAAAACGCGAGAAGAAACGTGTGTCGCCGTCGGTCAATCAGTTGAGCAGTGTCCAATTAAATCCATTCGCAAAAGAGCAGCTGAACTTCAAGTATGGCGGTCAACAATGCATGACCACATTAAAAGAGATATGAAATGTCCACCACAAAGCCCGGACCTTACCACGCCAGATAACTCATTGTGGGGAATAATCAAGTCCCATATGGCTCAATGTCGGTACACGACTAACGAAGAATTGCGCCAAAGTGTGGAGGAAGCCTTTCGTACGATAACTCCTGAGATGCTCCGCAAGTTGTCAATGAGGACTTATAGACGGATAGAACTCTGTGTAAGGGATGATGGTGCACATACAGATCCTCTAGATACATAGTTTCTATAATTAGTCGTTTAGTTGCAAAACCAGATAGACCACTAAAACAAAATTATTCATAATTTAGAGAAAACGGTTCATTCCAATTCCTGAAAGGGCACAACATTGATACTTTGGACAAACGTTACTCATTGGGACGCAGTTGGACACCTGTAATGACTTCAGGACTGTGAGGAACCTTTTCTTTATCCGTGGATGATTACGGTTTTCACTTGGAATACCGACCATTGTTTGGTACAATATTAAAAATGCCCACCAACAAGGAATGATGCCAACCGTACTGCGACGCAAATAACCACTTTCTTCTAAGTGGGAAAACCTGCTGTGCAATGAACGCACTCGCCTCACCTCTTGGTGTATCTGGTTTTGATTCTGAATCCCCGTACTAATCTGGTTTTGCAACTAAACGACACATATATAAAGTAATCCGCTATGCAGTATAATGTTTTGACGAAGGAGTACGGGTACTTCTCGACAATGTTATTATTGTTGTTAGAATATCATGTAACTTACTGTGTCTACACTCCCTTGTGCCCCTCTTGCAGGAACGGTGGTGAAAGGTAACGCTTCACTGAAAATAGAAAATATTGGTTACTAAGAATATGTATCAGTGTACAAGACCAGAGAACCCAAGTAGCCTAACAGAAGAATGATTAGACAATCCACTGCATACAGGGAGAATAATGCACAGTTATAATTCAAGTAATGTGGTGAGGCACAGTAATGATAAACAACCGCCCATGCTATGAATGTTTCTACCTCTATGAGTGTTACCTTTTGGATGCACGGAGATGTGTCTTGGATTTAGGTCGCTGACGTATATGTTTGGTAATCGCTGATAGAGGCCAGCACCTGAGATCTGAGATGATGTCTCATGGCTTCCCACGATATGGACAACCATCAGTTCCATCGGAGTGAGATCTTCAACCTATTGATCTACACAGAGTAACTTCCAGTTTTTGCACACGGCTCATGTTTCTCTTATGTTACTGTTAAGATGTGTGAGAAATGGAGGATCGCAGAATGATGATAGCTGGTTATGTTTCATAGTGTTCGGAGAGAATGCGAGGACATATTGAACTTGGTGTCTTGGTTGTGTCTTCGTCGAGGATAGTACGTTGATCTTGCTAATAATGGTGTCTACATCACATAGGATCGTGTGGTAGTATTTTGATATTCCTGTAGATTTGTACCTCATATTATATTATGTGGGCAGTGCGAAGTGACACCTAAGTTATCAGCAGAACATCCAAACAAGTTATCATCGTTTGGTGACGCACCAATGGCTTTTGGATCCATTCTCAATGCTCCAAACAAACGAGAAGAGAAAGGATAGGTCAATAGTTAGAGAACCGTGCCATGGCACGTTATATAATTAAAAGGGACGTAAAACCATGACATTATGGTTTTCCCTGTGTTAGGGTTTTCCTCTCTGCGGGGGGTGGACCTCAAGTATGGGGTGATCCATACTTGGTCACAGAGAGGCGGGCAGATGTTGTTGCCCTATTTCCGCCCTCTCTCTCTAGGCTCTACAATGGGCGTTAAAGTAGAGCACTCGCACAGGTTTTTCTAGAGGTGGGGCCAAAATGCGGGAAAGAATTTTCCCTATGAGGATATTCTGAGCGAGCGAGAGGACTCCAGACACCAAGATGATCGCCAACAAGGAGGTGTTGGCGACCATCGGCATCATCATGACAGCGTTATAGAGGTCTGCTAGGGAACAGACGGCTGTCACGGCGAGGAATGGTGCCGTTAGGAGGAAGGACCTTTTGGTGTTGAAGGCCCACAAGAGCAGCGGCACCGTCACGACAGCGGCTACCGCTCGCCACTTGGGGAATCCAATGGAAACCGTCCCCAGTAGCGGCGAGCTGAGAAATGAAGCGGATATCCCCCATTCAACGCTACGTGGTTCCGTCTTCACGTCTCCGTCGGAGTAAATGTACCACGTATTCCCGGAGACTAGAAACATACTCTCACATACGAGTGTCCCTAGCTCCAAGAAGAACAGTAACGCCAGCCACCACCTCACATTGTCGGAGGAAGTCTCCCTAGCATGACGGAGAGCTACCTCCTCCCTGCCTGCTTCGAAAGGGCGGATCTCGTCCTCGCTCGAGGAGAGCGATTCGATGGAGGAGTCTTCCTCAGTACTCCACTGATCGCTCTCATTAAACTCCTCCCTAGCCTCATCTCTTTCGTTTGCGTTTACGATTCCAACCTCACACATCTTAACACGGCAATTCAGTTTGCTCTCATGAACAATATTAATGTATCCATGGAGGCAAGTAACTTACAAATTGAATGTTCAAAAACCGTTTCTTAGTGAGTCTCTACATACTCGGATCAACCAACATGCAAAATTTCAGCTTTCTAGGTCTAGTGGTTTGAGCCCTGCGATGATGAGTCAAGTACCTGGTATTATTGTCGCTCAATAATGGGGAATTGCAGACACAATATACGATGATATTCCATGGAATTTCACGGCCAAGTAGATAACCTCCAGCACGTCTTTTAGATTTTTTTTTTTTTTCCAAAGTGCATCAAGTTAAGCTCATCAGCCGGGTTGACCGGTGTATATTGCACTACGTCCCATACTTTTAGCAAGAGCTCTGCAATCGTGCAGAAATGTTACACAACTGCGTGCTGCTCGTATGGATCGTAGTTCAAGAGCCTCTACCCCATTAGTGGTCAGGTAAGAAAGTACCAAAAGCCCATTGGTGAGGCTGACTTGGTGCAGCAAGACGAAATCCCACAAGAAAGGGAAATAGTCTACAGGGTACGCAGGAGATTAAATGATTAACAAATCTGTAATGTATATCTACAGTCATATAATTTTACCATCAGTGGAGCAGGGGCAGATGACCACGCTGTTCCACCACTTAATACAACAATAACTAACATCCATGAAGTGGCGCGCTCCCAGCGACGGTTTCGCGGACTCTTCTGGCAAAGAATTAGAATTGGTCAATGGACAAAATCGTAGTGAATTCGACTTTTGGCCTACTTTTCTCATTTTGCAAAAATGAGGAAAAGGTAGACTTTTGAGATCGATCCGGGGAAATGTGTGTCTGTCTGTCCTTCTGTTGGTCTGTGTGTCACGCTCTATCATCTCCTAAACGGCTGCAGCTATCAAAACTAAATTTGGTAAGCGTAACGACCTATACCTGGATATCTCATGGCCATATTTTAAATTGACATCAGAGTATTTGTTTCCCTGTCAGTATCAATATGTTTTGTCCAAAAGTGGAGCTACCATGTCCTTCAATAATTGCTATTAGTTAATGTCCCTGAGAAACTGTCACCCGAAGTATACAACGCTTTGAGAAACAAGCGGCAGTATTACGAATATTGAATGGATCTTCAATGCTCGGATGACAAATTCTAAACAGGTCCTGTCAACCGGAATATGATTGCAAAATGTCATCCATTGAATTCCATAAAAAGCACCGACCAATTAAAAAAATGAAACATTCATTAGTTAATTGAAATGTCCAACAGATTTCATATGTAAAATCACAGTAATAATATAAAAAATAATGACAACAAAATATGTATGAGAGTTTACATTTCAGCTGGAATATTCATTTGTAATTAGTTAGTTATTGTCATTTGTTTATTCGTTAGTGTTTTTCTTTCACGTCAGACAGATCAGGTTGTAGGGCGTGATGTTTGCTCTCCCGATGTTCCACATTCTGATAGGAGCGCTCTCTCCCCAGGTCAGCAGTGGACACCCCTAGACGAGCGTTTCCCAAACAGTGGTACGCGTACCACTCGTGGTACGCTCGTACTCCTGTAATGGTACGCGGTGATGTTACGAAAAACATAACAAATATTAGCTACGTTACGAAAGATATAAAAATTTAAAATTTAAATATAACAAGAAGTTCCGTGAAGAACTATACAGCCTACTTTTCATGCCAATGATTATTCTACAGTATATGAACCTATCTAGAATAATGACAAAATTAAGTTGGGAATATCGAAATATCTAATTAGTTCAAAATATACCTGGTAAAATGTAGCCTAATAGAGCACTACAGTTGGCAGCCCTGGTGACTGAATATATTCTTAGTTCCATCTCTTAAGGTACAGAATACAAAATTTGGTTGAAGTCCAATGGACGTTACATGCAGTTAGATACTGGATCTATCAGCACGCGTAAAAGCATGTTGCCAACAATACCATGCGTGTGCTGGTCAGAAATGTTATGATATCTGTTGTGCCAATTTTGGATGAAATCCGTTTGTTAGTATAGAAGTTACATGTATTTTAAAATTGGACATATCAGCAGGCATAGAATCATGTTGGCAGCACTGCCTTGTATTAATTACTCCAAATTAATCTAGAATGTCAGGTGCTATACGTGTGCAATGTTGGCTTGCATACTTTCTGATATATTAATTAGGGTACAAAAAATATAGACAGCATTTATTAAGAGTTGGCAGCCCTGATTGCTCTTAACAATACTTATAGTCATACCTGTTATGGTACACATAGCACATACGAAATTTGGTTGAACTCCAACTGATAGTATAGAAGTTACATGTATTTAAATATTGGTACTATCAGCAGGCTTATAATCATTTTGGTAGAACTGACGTATATAAGTTACTCCAAATTAATCTAAAATGTCAGAATATACGTGTGCATAGTTTGAAGCTGTTGGCTTGCATACTTTCTGATATATAGGTATTTGGATTTAAAAAAAAGAGAGAGAAATTATTAACAGTTGGCAGCCTTGGTGGCTCTTAAGAATACGCTCAGTCATATCTGTTTATGTACAGATATTACATACAAAATTTGGTTGAAATCCAATCGATAGTGTAGAAGTTATATGCATTTAAACATTGGACTTATCAGAAGGCTTAAAATTATTTTGGCAGCACTGTCATAGTTGGCCTCCTGGAAATTAAACTGAAATAGTATTATCTACATGTGTGCCAATTTTGGAATAGCTCCCATGCATACCTTGAAAGATATCCAACATGGAGCTCAAATTTCTAGTGCGTTTTTTCAGGAGTTGGTAGCACTGACATCATTTTCAAATATGGACGTGAGATATTCCGGTGCACATCGTTACTCATACTAAATTTGGTTTTGATTGCTGCAGCCGTTTAGGAGTTGATAGGGGGGGACACACACACACACAGCCAGCCAGACAGACAGACAGACACACACACATTTTCCCGGATCGATCTCATAAGTCTACTTTTTCCTCATTTTTGCAAAATGTGAAAAGTTGGCTAAAAATATAAAAACATTAATATGTTGCCGGAGGACTTTAAGGACAAATACAAGGAGCAGTTTTATGAATTGAATATTGTGATTCCGAACTAAAGCAAACTTTTTCAGAAATGGCTCTTGTTAACTTTTGGGTTGAGAGACGTGCAGACTATGCAGACACAGCTGAAAAAGCAGTTGGATTTTTACTGCCTTCCACTACTTTGTACTTGTGTGAGTGCATTTCCTTCACTTGTTTATCTCAAGAATTAATACCGGAATAGGCTCCTTACAATGGAAAACGATCTTCGTTTGAGACTCAGCAATCTTAAACTAGACATTCCTAAGTTGGCTTCTAATCTTAAGCTCACCCTTCACACTGAAGTTGTTAGTTGATCTTTGGTTTTTATGTTTAACTCGCTGAAGTACCCGTGCTTCGCTACTGGTTATACATAATTTTAAATGTGAATGTGACAGTTAAAACAGGGGATAGGCGAGGTGCTGCGCGGAGGGAGATTTAGGATGGAACATTTTGTCCAACTACACCGCTCGGCATTGACCTTGTTTTATAGCACACAATCAGGTTTTACTCGCTAACAGTTGGAGATACATGAAAAGTGATAAGGACCATTCTGATAGAAATTTAAATTTTAAACCTAATGTATGCCATCAAAAGCTTCCTATTTCTTAGCGTTCTCTTTTTATTTGAAATTGGAATATGAATGTTTGAAACCAAAGGGTGTAGTGACGTCACTTAATTGGTCACCATCTTTAAATAGTGCAAAGTATTGAAATCAAAACTAGCCTATATCAGTTACTTCCATGTAAAATTTCATGTAAATCGGACCAGTGGTTCTTTGGTGATCGAGTAATACACAGACACACAGACACATACCATCTCACTTTTATATATAAGTATGGATGTAGTTTTTTGATGTACGAGAAACGTACGATATTATTTACTTAGTAATTTGAAAGTGCCCATGTTTAAGTACAAAAGGAGCCTGGTCATGGCTTCTAATGATTACTATGAGAATTATTGGTGACGTCAGTTACCTGTAGGTTTGCTACGGAACTGTATCTGTTGAGGGCAGTGAAGGAGGTAATGTTCTGTACAAATTATTTACTCTTATAGTTCAAACCCGGCCGAAGCCATCGGATTTTTAAGAGCGTTAAAAATCCATCAGTATGCCTTCCTTCGGAGGGGAAGTAAAGCCGGTGGTCCCATGTCAAATATTTATGGCATGTTAAAGAACCTTCCACTAATTGCACCTGTGTGAAGCTAAATTGGATAGGTTAAGAATGTAAACAACGCTCTTAGGTTTCTATGTTCGTTGCCAAGAGCCGACTGTGGTGGCGTCTAGTATCTAAGTTCTGAACTTGGCCTAGTAGTCGTTGACGTTAATGCTTGGCGGCAAAATAGAAACTATTTGAAAAATTCTAAGTTGCAGTACTTAAATTAAAAAACAGATAACACACACTAATACAGTCATCACAATTAACACCGGTTATCAGACAGATTCTACACACACCCAATGTACATGGGGCTACATGACCGCGTTGTCGCAGCACCTAAACATAAGAACCAACCAACCAACCAACCAAACTCTTATAGTCATGTCTTAAGTAGAAAAGAGGACGTGTTCATGGCGTGGTTAATCATTTTAGGTTACTGTTTCATTTTGGTTGCTACAAATTATTCTGATTCTGGTAGTCTTAGCCAAGTCTTATCACAGTTACTGTATTCCTGATTTGTAATACAAATGATAGCTGGTACAGGTTAACAATGTCAACAATTAAAACAATGCAGCATAAAAACATTAGGTTTAATAAAACATAAACCTAAACATATTAGTAGTAGAGCACACCTTAACGGAGAGTATAACACAACAATACAATATATTGCGCGTGATACCTTCCGTCATAAGGTAAAGATTCAAAATCCCCCATAAAGCAGCGGCATCTAGAGTATGACATTAGACCCAAAATGTCACATTTAGACGACCACGCGGATTAGCGACTAACATTCTCGGCTGTCGCCTTGGAGGTCCGAGTTTGAATCCGGCTCAGCTAAGAAATTTTTATTCTGGTCTGAGAGCTGGAAGGGGGTACACTGCGCCTCCCGTGGCAAAACTTGGAAGATGTTTTCCGTTGTTTCCCACTTCTACTCGAAGAAAATACAGGGATAGTTTCTAACAGAAGGCAACCAGCAACCTCAGTTTTAATCCTCACCTGAATTACAAAAACACACACTACAACAGCCATCACAGTAACACTGGTTATCAGAAAAAAATCATACACACTTAAGTTCATGGGGCTACATCGCCATAATGTCGCCAAGCCTCTAAATCAATCAACAATAACAGAATCATTTAAGCTCATTTAATCTTAATATCTATAGCCGTTGTTACGTTAGGTCGTGTGCAGGGTTAGCCGATGTATTTGTTTTTGAAATTATTTTTAGACTATTTTCAATTTTGAAAAAATAGGCTTATGAGATCACCTTTTGTCCGTGTGTGTGTGCGCGCGTGTGTGTGTGTGAGGTGTGTGTGTGTGTGTCCCCCCTAATAACTTTTGAACGGCTGGAGGGATTTCAATGAAACTAGGTATGATCATAGCACCATTCTGGCCGACCCCGACCGTGCCCTTCAAATTTTATTGTGTCTCACCAATCCAACATGGCGGCTGTGCGAAATATTTCACCAGCATTCAGTATCTCCGAAACTATTACCAATATCACCCTGAAATTGTGTATGGTGATAAGGGGCACTACTAGAAGTTCACCTATGAGACTTTCAAAAACGTGGTAACTACAAAACCAACTTGGCGGCCAAGCGAAGTTGAGAGTTGTAAATAGACGTTTCTCGCGATTTAACCATCCAAACGTAATGAAACTTGGTACAGCAAATGTTTATACACATTGTAATGCACTGGCATCTAATTTAGTTCAATTGTTTACATAACCTCAAAATGGCGGCTGTGGGAAATATTTCACCGGCATTCTATATCTCCTAAACTATTACAGATATCTCCCTGAAATTTAGTACGGTGATAAAGGGCACTGCTATAAGTTTATCTATGTAACTTTCATAAACCTGTAAAGTACAAAACGAACATGGCGGCCAAGCGAAGTTGAAACATTTTAATAGACTTTTCTCGTGATTTAACTCTCTGAGCGCAGTGAAATGTGGTACAGTGAATGATTATACATATTGTAATGCACTGGCATCTAATTCAGTTCAATTGTTTACATAACCTCAAGATGGTGGCTGTGCGAAATTTTAAATTTAAGTTTTTATTTCTTGTGTCGTAATCATGCGATCGAAGTGAAAGTTTGAATAATAAACCTAGGCAATAATTGTCCTTTAATGGGACATAACTCTATGGCCTATACATATAACAATCCAAAATGGCGAGCAACCGATATATTTAGACGGTTCTCAATATCTACGAAACCTTTACAGCAATCAAACTGATTTTTTAATGTTCATAGAGGCTATGAACATAAGTTCACCTATAGGACTTTCAGTAACCTGGTGAGCAGAAATCCAACATGGCGGCGACGCGAACTATACATATTTAAATGAACGTTTCTCGCGATTAAACCATTCGAGTGCAGTGAAACATTGCACGTTAAATACATATACAAATGTTAATCCACTGGCCTCTAATTTATTTCAATTGTTTTCATAACCACAAGATGGCAGCTGTGCGAAATTTTAAAATCTATTTTTTACTTCTTGTGTTCTAATCATGCGATTGAACTTTGAATACCACACGTACACAATAATCTTCATGTAATAGCACATAAATAACAAGTAGTTCCGTAAAGAACTATACAGCCTATTTTCATATATCCTGCTCATGTTAATTTCTTCTAACAACATACAAAATTTCAGTTTAATTGCTGTAACAGATTCGTAGATATTGAGAACCGTCTAAATATTTCAGATTGTCGCCAGGTTGGATTTTTATTTTCGTACTATTACATTAAGATTATTGTGTACGTGTGGTATTCAAACTTCAATCGCATGATTAGAACACAAGAAGTAAAAACGAGATTTTAAAATTACGCACAGCAGCCATCTTGTGATTATGCAAACAATTGAAATAAATTAGATGCCAGTGGATCAACATTTGTATAAGCATTTAACGTGCAACGTTTCACAGCACTCGGATAGTTAATTCGCGAGAATCGTCCATTTAAATATTTATACTTCGCGTCGCCGCCATGTTGGATTAGTGCTCACCAGGTTAATGAAAGTCCTATAGGTGAACATATGTTCATAGTCTCTATGAACATTAAAAAAATCAGTTTGGTTGCTGTAAAAGATTCATAGATATTGAGAACCGTCTAAATATTTCGGAAGCTCGCCATTTAGGATCGTCATAAGTATAGGCCATAGAATTATGTACCATTCAAGGACAATTATTGCCTAGGTTCATTATTCAAACTTTCACTTCGATCGCATGATTACGACACAAGAAATAAAAACTTAATTTTAAAATTTCGCACAGCCGCCATATTGAGGTTATGTAAACAATTGATTTAAATTAGATGGCAGTGCATTACAATCTGCGAAATCATTTACTGTTCCACATTTCACTGCGCTCAGAGAGTTAAATCACGAGAAAAGTCTATTAAAATATTTCAAATTCGCTTGGTCGCCATGTTCGTTTTTTACTTTACAAGTTTATGAAATATACATAGATAAACTTGTACCAGTACCCTTTATCACCGTACAAAATGCAGGGTAATATCTGTAATAGTTTCGGAGATATTGAATGTCAGTGAAATATTTCGCACAGCCGCCATTTTGAGGTTATGTAAACAATTGAACTAAATTAGACTCCAGTGCATTACTATGTGTATAAACACTTGCTGTACCTAGTTTCATTACGTTTGGATGGTTAAATCGTGAGAAAAGTCTATTTAAAAGTCTCAAATTCGCTTGGTCGCCATGTTCGTTTTCTACTTTACAAGTTTATGAAATATACATAGATAAACTTGTATCAGTACCCTTTATCACCGTACTAAATTGCAGGGTGATATCTGTAATAGTTTCGGAGATATAGAATGTCAGTGAAATATTTTGCACAGCCGCCATTTTGAAGTTATGTAAACAATTGAACTAAATTAGACTCCAGTGCATTACAATGTGTATAAACATTTGCTGTACCAAGTTTCATTACGTGTGGATAGTTAAATCGCGAGAAAAGTCTATTTAAAAGTCTCAACTTCGCTTGACCGCCATGTTGGTTTTGTAGTCACCAGGTTTTTGAAAGTCTCATAGGTGAACTTCTAGTAGTACCCTTTATCACCGTACACAATTTCAGGGTGATATCGGTAATAATTTCGGAGATATTGAATGCTAGTGAAATATTTCGCACAGCCGCCATTTTGCATTGGTGAGACGTAACAAAATTTGAAGGGCACGGTCGAGGTCGCCGGGAATAGTGCTATGAACATACCGAGTTTCATTGAAATCGCTCCAGCCATTTAGATTTTATTAGGGGGGGACACACACACGAATCACACACACACACACACACACACACACACACGCACACACACACGGACAAAAGGTGATCTCATAAGCCTATTTTTTCAAAATTGAAAATAGGCTAAAAATCCAACCTGCGAACCATCTGAAATATTTAGACGGTTCTCAATATCTACGAATCCATCATAACCTTCAAACTGAAATATTGTATGTTGATAGAGGCAATAAACACGAGTAGGACATATGAAAATAGGCTATTTAGTTCTTCACGGAACTACTTGTTATTCCCTACATCGACCCCTGTTAATAAAATTTAAAAAAACTACGTATTCAGATTTTTTAGGCGTTAAGATTCCTAATGTTTTTATCGTGATTTGGATAGAAAATGGAGGCCCATGACCTGGTGTCTACGTCTTTACTGTAGTCATGGAGAAAATGGAGTAGCATGATCCCTTATAGAGACCGGTGGAAACCTGGTGATCACTTCTTGAGGTAGTGTTGCCGTTGAGAAAATTGAGTGGCATGGCCTCTTGCCGAGATAGATGGTTACTTGGTGGACCCGTCTTGTGCTACTGTTGCCATAGAGATGGCCGGCCTTGCCGTTCCTTCATACGTTAATTTTCTGAATTTATTAGCCTTTGCTCGAGTGCAAATAGGCCGATATCAGAAGAATGAGAAATACTATCGAAAATTCATGTTGCCAGCCGTTCCTTCTGGGTCCTAAAGTATGCGTATGCAAAATTTGGTTGAGATTGATGGAACGGTGTAGATTTGTATACGGAACAAATATACATACCCACATACTCACATATGTTATGTGCCCGTCAGAGGAGCTATCAGGGTTGCCAACAGCCGAAACGACATCTCTAACACCTCACCTGCCGGACCCATGTGCCATGAGGATTAGGTGAATTTCTTATATGCCATAGCGGCACGAGAATCCATGATCCAGGGGATCCGTGGTAACATGGTTGCCAAAAGGTCATAGACAGCCCAAGAAAATACACCTCCTAAAGCTAGACTGAGAAAATAAACTTCCAGACTTAGGTAAAACTTGTAGAAATATTTATTCAAAATATTCAGACACCTAGCCTAGTTCGGAGGGATTCTATTCGGCTAATCCGCAAACTAATAAATAAATAAAAATAAAAAGATCAGTACCCTAACTGTAAACTACTGTAAACCCTCGCAAAAGATCTATCTGATAAAGTAAAGCAACAACAGCAATGCTAGGTAAATTGTACGGAAATAATCTCTAAATCAAGTTACAAAATAAGCTAATAACGGAATTTACATTTAACAGGGTAGCAATAGCAAGTCTAAGTTAGGATGATACCATTTCCTCATTTACATTTATTTTTAAATCTAGCTAATTCCTAACAATTAATACAAAATTTACGGCGATGACGTCCGTAAAGCAAAAACAATTTAGTACAAAATCTACATGACAAGCCGTCAGAAAAACATTAAATGCCCTCTTATAATCTATGTAAAGTGTAAACATGGGGTAATCATACACTTGAAATATGTAAAACAAGACCATAAACATTATTATTCCTGCCTTCGCCCTGGGTTACTCTTTGTAAACCAGTGTCATCTACGTGCATGTGATTTACGTTGGCGATTGCGTATTGAAAACTACGTCTAACGTCGCATGAGGCTCACGCTCCACCAGCTACTGACTAAAGGTCGAGCAAGCACTCCGTCGATAAAAATGAGTGTCATCTGTCCTAGATTACTTCCACAAGAGAAGTGTGCACAAAGCAAGTGCCAGCCATCAGGTCAAAAATGCAAGAAAATCAAGGTTAAATGCTATAAGTAGTTAATTATCATCAGGTTTATAATAACGACGTTACTGATTATTAGAATCGTTGGTTTAAATTATCGTTGGTTTATGACGAAAAGGCTGACAATCCTGAATACCTTGGGATCAGCAGTAGCAGTCTCGTGCGAGATCAATCTCTGCTATAACACCGTCAATGAGCTCTCCCGCTCGGGCATAACAATAACACAGGTTATTAGTGGCTCTCGGCTCACTTAATTTACCTCTGGGTAAGGCCTGGTATAAACATCAGTTACCTCCCTACAATAACACAGTCAACAGAATCGAAGTCTGGACACACATAAATATAGCCTCTAAACAGGTGCCTCATCTAGCCTCTTAATTACCATAAATAAACCTTAACATAACGAGAAATCATTCTCAGATGGAGAAGAAAGATATTTGCTTTAGTAGCGATGCAAACACATGGCTCTCGCCAGTCATCTCTAAGTAGCAAAACATATGATCATTACAAAATGGTGGCCTGGACATTGACCTACATATGAGACACATCATCTAAATGTTAGTAATGCTATAAGCATTGTCAAGGAGTCAGAAAAGTTATGGTCTCACTGAGTGAGTGGTGCTCTAGTACACTGCATGCTGGGAACTGTTAACACCTGCCCGTGATTCGAGCTAGCCTCACTACTCGCAATCATCTACACGGACGGTTTAGAAAGTGCACATCAGTGAAGGCAGGCAGCTTTCACGCAGAAAGTCCTATTAGAAAACTGGCCTTGTTATCATATCCCAGATATAATAGAACTTTACATAAGCATTAGGTTTGAAATCACGCCTCAAAACTATGCTCAAAGATATAGCATGTTTGACAAGTCAAAGAAAAGAAAAACATAGATATTCCACTTAATCTGAACCTCTTTGAAATGTGCAGATATGTCAGTTCATAACTGCTCTGTCTAAATATAACCAAAATAATAACTGTGTCGAAACACTGACACGAAATAAACATTATAAAGGCGCAAATCTTACAATTGCTAAGTTTGCCAATGATACGGCATTCGTTGCAGGGTTCGATGCTAGATTGCATACAAACTGTAACACTCTGAATGTGTTCAAACTTGAACTGGATGGCTTCATAGCACATCAAAATGAAAAATGACATAGTATCACAAAACTGATAGTTTCAGTCGGCTATCCAACGATACGGACTGTTCTGACTAAATCAGTGGCGTGACAACATTTACTAGAAAGGGGTGTTATAAAAATAACACTGGCCATGACGTCTGATCGTCAACCCAAATAACTGTACACAAAATCACCCACCTAGGGTTGAACAAAACGTAGTAACAAGACTACAGTCACGCTTAGCAGGGGTAGAAATAACATCTTAACGACGTCCCTCAGAATGCACCGTGATCGAAGAGAAATTCAATCACAACGGGTAACTAACAATCACTGAAAGTGAACTACAAGGATTAATTCTAACAATACAAATCCTACCTATGGCTTGTCAAGAATTTCGGCTGATTCTACAATAAACTACAATAAACTACACTAAGCTACACCACAAAAGAACCTCACAAGGAATAAATATTTCGGACTCAAAAGAAAGGATGTCTACATCTCGGTCGTTCCAACGACCCGAGGGATATAATAAGGCTTTGGTCTCCGGACAAGGGTCGTCCAATCTGAGCCTCCACATTGGCTCTATCCATCTCCACGGCCTTTATTCGTCCTCGTCGTTGTCGTGATGATATGACCAGACTCCTCCTCAAAGTCATCATCTTCCTTGGATTAGTGGATGCTAAATCCATTGTTCTTCCGTCATCGGCTGTAGTTCTTCGGTCCTCTCCTTCACATGATGAAGCTTAACAGCTCATCTCCACAGGTGATGCGTAACAAGGATTGTCGTAGTACACGTGGTCGTCAAAATATGACATCTTGAAATAAGACTTTACCACTTTAAGATACGATGAATAAGCGTAGCACAATTGCACAGAAGCTAGCTTTAACGTGGCACTAAACTCACTGCTACTACACGGTGCAGATGGTTTAAAAATTGGCCATGCACTATTATCTGCTTCACTGATACGGATTTCACTTGCCCACAAATCACGTGGCATCGGTGTTGTGCTTCACTGAATAGAATCGCACTTGCGATTAAAGCAATATTCGTAGTTATGAGTGTTGAAATTATTCACTCGGTTAATAATAATTTCACTGTGAGTGATGTATTTTATCGCCACTTGACGATGTCGAAATATGATGTTCAAACACGTGGCTGAAAATGTGGCGTTCCACGGTTATCATCACTTTTCCCAAAAATCCACAGTATTCATAGCACAAACCTTCTCCGGCTGTAATATTTAGTAATATCATGTACTATTCGAATTGAAATCGAGTGCGATGCACTAGGATTGCTTTCCACGCCTTCAGACGGACTGTTACCTCGTATTATAGACTTGATACAAACTGCATCCAACTTGGATGATAATCCTAACACTTGTGGTAAGATCTCAGCCCTGCGCTGCGTTAGCTTGTGACTACACTGGTCGTGCAGCGTCTGCCTGGTTACGGTTCGCGTATCTGCGGGGTTAGTACCTTACCAAAACAGAAATCACATTCTAAAGAATGCTTCGATGATACAGAATTACAGTGTGATAAAATCTGAGCTTCGTAGAAAATAGAAATATCATAATTTAGCCTCTGATCATTTAATAGTGGTTTTCCTCCTTAGTCAAAAGATCAACCATTTATAACTCCAAAGCATGTTAGCATGTAGCGACAGCATGGTCGGTCAGTGGGTGCGTTCTAAAGTGATGCATCAAAAATGCGTTGCGGTGAAAAATATCACATGAACCAGTGGTTAACGGTTTCAATACATACAGACTTTCACTTTTATATATAAGATATTACGAGTTCTTTTATTAATATTATTTGTACAGTGTCATTTCTGAATGTTTGAATTGAATATTTATTGTAATCTTATATATATATAAAGGAATGTCTGTGTGTTCGTCTTTTATGCGTTCATAAACCATTCAACCGATTGCGATCAAATTTTGGTGAGTTGTTGTAAACACTTCCGGGACGATCATAGACATAGTTAATCCATTTCACAATAGATAGCGCGAGTAGTTAAAAACAAATGCGTAATGGCGATGCGTTCATATACAATTCGTCCGATTGCGATCAAATTTTGGTGAGTTGTTGTGCACAGTCATGGAAAAGTAATAGACGTAGTAAATCCAATTTACAATAGATTGCGCGAGAAGCTTCAACAAAATGGCGTGCGTTTCAAGAAAGTCCCACATGTGTTCATATACCATTTATCCCATTGCGTTGAAACTTGGGTGAGAGGTTGTGTACAATACAGGTAAGGTTTCTGGCTTAGTAAATCCATGTTATAATAGGTAGCGCACGAGTAGATTCAACAAATGAGCGACGACGCGCGAAGCGTTTCAACAAAGTTCATATATGCGTTCATATACCATTCGTCTGATAGCGATGAAACTTGGGTGAGATGTTGTGTACACTACAGGGAAGGTTTCTGGCTTAGTATATCCACATAACAATAGGTATCGCACAAGTAGATTCAACAAATGAGCGACGACGGGCGAAGCGTTTCAAAAAAGACCACTATGCGTTCACATACCAATCGTCCGATAGCGATGAAACTTGGGTGAGAGGTTGTGTACACTACAGGCAAGGTTTCTGACTTAGTAAATCCATGTTATAATAGGTAGCGCACCAGTAGATTCAACAAATGAGCGACGACGCGCGAAGCGTTTCAACAAAGTCCCGTATGCGTTCATATACTATTCGTCTGATAGTGATGAAACTTGGCTGAGATGTTGTGTACACTTCAGGGAAGATTTCTGGGTTAGTAAATCCAATTAACAATAGGTATCGCACAAGTAGATTAAACAAATGAGCGACGACGCGCGAAGTGTTTCAACATAGTCCCGTATGTGTTCATATACCATTCGTCCGATAGCGATTAAACTTGGGTGAGTTGTTGTGTACACTCCAGGGAAAGTTCTAGGCTTAGTAAATCCATTTTTCAATAGGTAGCGCACAAGTAGATTCAACAAATGAGCGAAGTCGCGTATGCGATCATATACCATTCGTCCGATAGCGATGAAACTTGGGTAATATGTTGTGTACTCATCAGGGAAGGTTTCTGGCTTAGTACAGCCACTTAACAATAGGTATCGCACAAGTAGATTCAACAAATGAGCGACGGCACGCGAATCGTTTCAACCAAGTCCCGTATGCGTTCATATACCATTCATCCGATTGCTATGAAACTTTGGTGAGTTGTTGGGAATACTTCCGAAATCATTATAGGCATTGTCAATCCAATTTACAATGGACAGCGCGCGAGTATTTTAAACAAATGAGTGTTGGCGATGCGTTCATATAGCCTACAATTCATCCGATTGCGACCAAATTTAGGTGGGTTGTTTGGCACACTTCCGGGATGGTTATAGGCATAGTTAATCCAATTAACAATAGGTAGCGCACCAGTAGTTTAAACAAATGAGTGTTGGTGATCCGTTCATATACAATTCATCCGACTGCAATCAAATTTCGGTGAGTTGTTGTGCATACGCCAGGAAAAGTTATAGGCATAGTATATCCAACTAACAATAGATGGCGTGCGAGTAACTTCAACAAAATGGCGTGCGTTTGTTTCATCAAAGTCCCACATGCGTTCATATACCATTCACCCCAATGCGATGAAACTTGGGTGAGATGTTGTATACACTCAGGGAAGTTTTCTGACTTAGTAAATCGACTTAACAATAGGTAGCGCTCGAGTAGATTCAACAAATGAGCGACGACGCGCGAATTGTTTCAACAAAGTCCCGTATGCGTTCATATACCATTTGTCCGAAAGCGATGAAACGTGGGTGAGATGTTGTGTACACTTTAGGAAAGATTTCTAGCTTAGTAAATCCATGTTACAATAGGTAGCGCACGAATGGATTCAACAAATGAGCGACGACTCGCGAAGTGTTTCGACAAAGACCCATATGCGTTCATATACAATCGTCCGATAGAGATGAAACTTTGGTGAGTTGTTGTTTACACTCCAGGGAAGGTTTCTGATTTAGTAAATCCATTTTACAATTGGTAGCAAACGGGTAGATTTAACTAATAAGCGACAGCGCGTGAATCGTTTCAATAAAGTCCCGTATGCGATCATATACCATTCATCCGAGTGTGATAAAACTTTGGAGAGCTGAATACAGTCCTGCAAAGGTTCATGAATTAGTAAGTCCGTTTTTCAATGGGTGGGGCACAAGAAGATTCAACAAATGAGTGACGGCGCGAATCGTTTAAACAAAATCCCGTATGCGTCCATATGCCATTCATCCGATTGCGATGAAACTTTGATGAGTTGTTATGTACACGCCAGGAAAGGTTTTCGAATTAGTAAATCCATTTTACAATAGGCAGTGTACGAGTATATTCAACAAATGAGTGACGGCGCTTTAATCGTTTCAGCAGTCCCGTATGCGTTCATATACCATTCATTTCATTGTGATGTCACTTTCGTGAGTTGTTGATCACTCTCCCGTGAATGTTTCTGAGATAGTAAATTATTTTTATAATAGTTTAGAGGTGGTTAACGGATAAAGAAGAAAATATTGGGAATCCAAAAGCACTGCAACTAACAAAGTCAAAACCCCAACACTTTTTTTGTTTGGCATTTTAGGTAGATTTCATTAGAAAGCTAACTATTGCAATGGGTACCATGTTTCGACTTCCGGAAAATTTCGACATATCTTCGCGTTTCACATCCCCCAGACCCCAAAACCACCGTCAGTTCAAAAGTTTATATATAATTTATGTATATATGTATCTATCTATCTATATATATATATATATATCAGTTTCTTGTGGACACTGCCGTAATTTTGCACCAATCACTTTGAATTTTTTACATAACATGTATCCCTATAAAATCTCGGTCGAGTTCGTTAATGGGCAATATCGGTCGAAGGGGGTGAAAATGGGGGGCTTATTTCGAAAAGTGAAATTTCGCTATAACTCTCTTAATACGTGAAATATCGAATCCATTCAAAGTTCATAATATGTGTCGGATACGTGCCAAAAATTTATGTCAAATACGTTTTTTGATAGCACCAACCATTGACCAATGGGGTGGAAAAAAGTGGGTTTTTCGGGAAACATTAATCATATCTCTCTTAATAGGCACAATATCAAAACCGTACAAAATGGACAATATTCCTCCAATAATTACCTAAAACTTTTGTCTGAAAGAATTTTCGATATGACCCACCATTACGCCACGGGGTGAGCAAAATGATTTAAATTATAAGAAAATTCCAAGTGCCAAGAGTGGTTGCCATGACAACTTTACTTTTAATTGATAAGGGATGAGCCATCAGCAGTTGCTATGACAACGCCACTGCACGAGATCACATTCTGTTCTCATATGTCTGTGGGAAGCGACTTCGGTATCGGAACTGGTAGCATGCTGAACTTCTATGCCCAAGGTCGCGGGTTCAAACCCGGCTGAAGTCGTCGGATTTACTAAGAGCGCCAAAAAAACCCTGAGTATGCTTTCCTTCGGAGGGGAAGTTCCAACGCTCGTTGCGAGTTGATGGTTCCGGTGGCATCTAGTAGCCAAGTTCACAGCTAGGTGTAGTTGATGGTAGTATTTTAAATTATGTAGCCTATTTTAGGTAGATTTCATCAGAAAGCTAACTATTGCAATGGGTGCCATGTTTCGATTTCCGGAAAATTTCGACATATCTTCGCGTTTCACATCCCCCAGACCCCAAACCACCGTCAGTTCAAAAGTTTATATATATGTGTGTGTAGATATATGCATATATATCAGTTTCTTGTGGACACGATAACTGCCGTAATTTTGCACCAATCACTTTAATGTTTTACATAATATGTAACCCCTTAAAAATCGGTCGAGTTCGTCAATGGGCAAAATCGGTTAAAGGGGGTGAAAATGGGGGGGGGGGCTTTTTTTTTCCAAAAAGTGAAATGTCGCTATAACTCTCTTAATACGTGACATATCGAATCAATTCAAAGTTCATAATATTTGTCGGATAAGTGCCAAAAAATTATGCCAAATAGGTTTTTTGATAGCACCAACCATTGACCAAAGGGGTGGAAAAAAGTGTTTTTTTCGGGAAACATTAATCATATCTCTCTTAATAGGCACAATATCAAACCCGTAAAAAAGGAAAATATTCCCCTAATAATTACCTAAAACTTTGTCTGAAAGAATTTTTGATCTGACCTACCATTACGCCAAGGGATGATAAAAATGATTTCGGAATTAAAGAACATGCCAAGTGCCATCAGAGGTTACCGCCAACGCTTCTAAATTGATGAGGGATGAGCTATCAGAGGTTGCCAAGACAACGCCATTGCTCGAGATCACATTCATTTTTCCATCTGACTGTGGGAAGCGGCTAACTGGTAGCATGCTGAACTTATATGCCCAAGGTCGCTGGTTCAAAGCCGGCCAAAGTCGTCGGATTTTCTAAGAGCGCTAAAAATCCCTCAGCATGCTTTCCTTTGGAGGAGAAGTTCCAACGTTCGTTGCAAGTTGCTGGTTGCGGTGGCATCTAGTAGCCAAGTTCACAGCTAGGTGTCGTTCACGTTAGTATATGGTACAAAATTAGGAACTACTACTTAAAATTGACCGTCTGCAGACCTTACCTGAATTACAGACTAATACAGTCATCACAATTAACACCGTTTATCAGATTCTACACACCCGGGGTTACATGACCACGTTGTCGCACCCCCTAAACTGAGGAACCAACAAAAATCTCTGCGGGAGATAAAATTTTGCGAGAAGAAGTAACAGACTGTCAGATAGTTACACATCAGTTCCAAACCTTGCATAAGGACAGTGTGATCACAGGTATAAAAATGAACCCCGAATGACAAAAAGGTTACCACCATCCCCATAAGACAATAAAATGATAAAAATATGCATACAAAAACGAAAAAAAGTTGATTTTTAACCTCTAAATGTAAAATACTTTCTTGCAGTCAATGAGGTCTGATCCTCCTACGAAAACCTGCATATTTTGCCTATTATAGCCAATCCCCTAGTTTGCCCGGTGAAATCTACCTCCGCCTTCCGGCGTGCCGAGGGGATTTTTTATTATTTGAACTTAACAGTCTAACTCTGACAAACACAATTTATAATCCATCTTTTGGTCTGTTACGTAGTTACTATATACAATTAGGTGGTACACGAGAGATTCTCATCTCTTACAGAGGCACAAACACAAAAATGTTTGGGAAACACTGCCCTAGACGATAGAATGAACAAGAAGTTCCGTGAAGAACTATGCAGCCTATTTCCATATATCCTACTTATGTGAATTGCCTCTATCTACATACAAAATTTCAGTTTGATTGCTGTAATAGATTAATTGATATTGAGAACCGACTAAATATTTCGGTTGGTCGCCATGTTGGATTTTTATATATCTAGGCCACACAGTTCTGTTCTATTAGATGACGATTATAGCGTCGGTTCATTATTCAAACGTTCACTTCGATCGCATGATTAATACACGAGAAATAAAAACTACATTTTAAAAATGCGCACAGCCACCATCTTGAGGTTATGTGAACAATTGAACTGAATTAGATGCCAATGCATTACAGTGTGTGTAAACATTTACTGTACCATATTTCACTGCGCTCAGATGATTAAATCGTAAGAAAAGTCTCTTCAAATGTTTCACCATCGCTTGGCCGCCATGTTCGTTTTGTAGTCAACAGGTTTTTGAAAGTCTAATAGGTGAATAAGTGAATTTTTGGCATTGCCCTTTATCACCGTACAAAATTTCAGGGTGATATCAGTAATAGTATCGGAGATATGGAATGCCGGTGAAATATTTCGCATAGCCGCCATGTTGGATTGGTGAGACGAACTGAAATTTGAAGAGAACGGTCGGGGTAGATCAAAATGGTGCTATGACCTTACCGAGTTACATTGAAATTGCTCCAGCCGTTTAGAGGTTTTAGGGGGGAGGTGGTGAGGGGGGGGGGGCACACACACGGACAAAAGTGATCTCATAAATGAGAATAGGGCAATAGCATACTTTGCTTGGATCTGCTGTGGACTATGCCGAACAAAAATCTTTGCTGAAACATTCCACATCAAAACAAAAGTTAAATGCTCCATAAAGGAATGTAATCTTGTAGCACTAAGTGGATGTATATTATTAGAGAGGGGAGAATGAGGATCTGTGTTCATCATCAAACACTCGTACATTACCTTCACTTTCATATAAATATTAACGAGTTTTAAATGGAAGCGGAAGCACAATGTTTAATTCCTACTTAATTACAGTACGTTAAAAATAACTTGGCGCAGAATGTAAGGTTGCAATATCGCCATTAAAAACTGTACCTTCGTGTGTGTCATCCAGGATGTGAACAGACTATCCGTGTACAGTCACTCAAACAGAGAAAGAGAACTCTTTTGAGAACTAATACCACTTACTACTCCGTTTCTACGTGATTAGGGACATGGTGGGTGGATTGTATGGTCCGATGCCCTTCTTGATGCAAACCTTTAGAAATGGTTGGTTTCTCAGTAAAGTGGCTGCGTCAACGCGGTCATGTAGCCCCGTGTACTTTGGGTGTGTGTATAATCTGTCTGATATCCGGTGATAATTGTGATGGCTGTATTAGTGTGTGTTATCTGTTTTTAATTAATGTAAGGACTGCAGACATTCACTTTTCAAGTAGTTCCTACTTTTGCTACCAAACGCCACCGTCAACGACAACTAGTTCTGAATTTGGTTGCTAGATACCAACGCAGACGGCTCCTGGCGACGAACGTTGGCACCTAAGAGTGTTAGTCAAATCCAACCTATAATTTATCATCACACAAGTTTAGTTAGTGGAAGGTTCTTTTACATGCCATAAATCTATGACATGGGCCCGCCGGATTACTTCCCCTCCGAAGGAAGGAAGAATGTGGGACTTTTAACGCTCTTAAGAAATCCGAGGACTTCGGCCGAGTTTGAACCAGCTCAACAAGCCACTGAAGGTGCCAACCTTTAGAGAATTGATATTAATTATTTTCTGTTGGCGAACACAGTGCATTCCAACTACTGAGACATGTGAAAAATGACCTGAAACAATTATATATGATTAAAATATACAGAAAGGTGTAAGGCAAGGCTGCAACTTATCACCCATACTTTTCAATTTATTTATTTAGCGTATGACAATAACAACACTGAATTACAACATAATAAATATACAAAATTAATTTAACTAAGTCATTAAATTTATAATTTAATATCTAAATTCTCTATCCATTGAAGGGCTGCCTCTGTCACTTCATAGAAATCGTTAAGATTTCCAGGGTACGTTCGACGGCTGCAACAATGTGTTGGATGGTCTGATGTTCACTGCCACAATCACATTGGGGAGATGGGACCTTTCCCCAGAGGTGAAGACTCTCTGCGCAGATGCCATGGCCTGTTCGAATCCTGTTACTTGTCTTCCATGCCTGGTGGCTTTGTGTGGTTCTTATTAGAGTCTGATGTTCGACGTTATTACTTTTCAATCTTTACATTGAATAAGCAGCTTGCCACGGTGGGTGATAGGTCAACGTATCGGTCTACTAACCCTGACCTTGCAGGTTCGCTCCTGGCCGTGGTAAGTATTTTTGAAAGGCGCAAAAATTACGACACCATGTCATACGATGTTGGCATGTCAAAGAACCCATTTGAATTCCGTAGGGCGTGTTCATAATGGCAAAATGAATCTCGGGAGTTTCCGCCTACACAAACTTCCTCATTTCACTACTGGAAAGCGCTATAGTGTTCAAGGAGGTCAGATATCTAACCTCCTTGACTTTCAGTGCTTCCTGGAACAACGAAATTCGACATGCAAGCTACCCTTTGGGTGTGAAATAACAAAGCTTGCACCCGGCACCCGAGGCCATACGATATTATTATTATTATTATTGAATAAGCAATGACGGAAATTAGAGAAAAGTTTAAAGTGGGAGTGAAGATTCATGGAGAAATAGTTTCAACTCTGAGATTTGCTGACGACATCGTCATCTTAGCCGACACGCCTGAGGATATGAATGAGTTTTTGAATGGTATGGACTCCATCTTGAGGAAAGAATTACTGATGAAATTTAAGAAATGTAAAACAAAAATATTGAAATGCAGCCGAAATAAATCAGAAACCTCTATGGACATCAAATTGGCAGGTGAAAAACTAAAGGAAGTAGGAGACTTCTGTTACTTAGGAAGCAAAATAACTAGTGATGGACGAAGCAAAGAGGATATAAAAAGTAGGTTAGCTCAGGCAAGGAAAGCATTTCTACAGGAATGGAATCTGTTGACATCGAATATACATAGATTTAGGTAGTAGGAAGTCATTTCTGAAAGCCTTTGTCTGGAGCGTGGCGCTCTATGGAAGTGAAATTTGGACTATTGGTCAAGCAGAAAAGAGGAGAATTGAAGTGTTTGAAATGTGGCGTTACAGGAGAATGATAAAGATCAGATGGGTAGATAGGGTTACAAACGAAGAGGTGTTAAGACGAGTGAGAGAGGAGAGATGTTTCTGGCGACTGCTAATGAAGAGGAGAGATAGGTTGGTAGGATACATACTAAGGCACCCAGGAATAGCAAGCTTAGTTATGGAAGGAAGGGTCGAGGACAAGAACTGTAGGGGTAGACCAAGGTTCGAATTTGTTAAACAGATTGTCTCGGATGTAGGGTGTGGTAGCTATGTAGAGATGAAACGATTAGCTCAGGACAGAAAGGCATGGAGTGCTGCATCAAACCAGTCAAGACTCAAACAACAACAACAAAATATATCTGTTAGGTAGTCAACCCAGAGGCTGTTTGGATCCTCAGAAAGTACCTCCATAGGTTAGGTCGGTAGATACTCACGAGTGGATGCTGTCTCTGAGCATCATACCAGTCATGTTACCGTGGATAGGAATTAGAGACGTACGTCGACCTCCCCCCTAAAACATTGAACAGTGTCTTTATTTTCTTCATATCAATAGTCAAAGCTCGTAATCCTTCACTAAGGCAGTTTGCCAAATCCGACATTCTAAATCAGCTCAATGTACTCGACCTGAGAAGCCACTTACAATTTACTGACCTGTGTTTCCTACATAAAGTTATGAATGGTTACACAAAATGTAACATACTCTTAAGCTACTTCCCACTCCATGTTCCCTCCCGTTCAACACGTCAAAACCATTTACACCACATGCCTCGCCCACGTCTTGAAGTACAGAAGCGCTCTATCTTTCACCGTCTACCTACCCTTAGTAACTCCCTTCCAAATATTGACATATTCTCTCCCTATAGAACATTCAAACTTAACTTTAGAAGATCCCTTTCATCCTCGATTCCTACCCCCTCACCTTCCTAATCACACACTACCCAAATCACTCCCTTCATCTTCCCGAGATTTGTCTCTTGCTGCCATCACTGCCAATTGTTACCTGTTATTGTTGTTGTTATTGTTGTTATTTTTTGTTAATATTATTTGAAATTGTTAAAATATTAGTGTAAAATGACCTATCATGGTTGTATCTAATAATTATTAAATAAATAAATAAATAAATAAATGACTGAACCTCCTGGCTGTTCCTGGATGAGGTCTCCATTGGTTTGCACCATACAGTAGGAGCATTCGAGTGTGGCGACGCCCAGTGGACGCGAAAGGGGAAACAGATAGCAAAAATTACATAAACGGTGTATTAGTAACGTATGTGACAGAAATACATTATTATAGCAAAATTACATCTTAATTTATTGTGCACACCTAATTAACCTATGGTCTAGGAACAATAGTTAGTAACAAGAGGCAAAACACTAAAATTGAAGCAACTGAAATGACATTTTTGAGAACATCTCTCCAGAAGACTAGAAGAGAGAAAATACGAAACTCGAAAATTAGGCAAGAACTAAATATAACGGAACCATTAGTAACATGTAAAAGAGTTGCCTCTTAATTTAGTTACATAATTAAAAATGCATAAAATACCGAAAATAGGCTCCTTTTTTAAATACATTATGTATTTAACGTTGTGTGATCCTCCGTGGCTTAGGCGGCAGCATTCCGGCCTCTCACCGCTGGGCCCGTGGTTCAAATCCCGGTCACTCCATGTGAGATTTGTGTTGGACAAAGCGGAGGCAGACAGGTTTTTCTCCGGGTACTCCGGTTTTCCCTGTCACAATTTCATTCCAGCAACATTCTCCACTGTCATTCCATTTCATCTGTCATTCATTTAATCATTGCCACAGGGGAGTGAGACAGGCATCGGTAGCCGGCACAGTTCATATCCTCGCCGCTAGATGGGGGCTTCATTCGTTCCATTCCCTGATCCGGTCGGTCGAGTGGAAGCAGGCTGTGGATTTTCATTTCATGTAGGGTCTATGTAACGTTGTATGTAAATCCAACTATCCGAATTTTTGATTATCCGAATAGAGTCCGGCTCCAATTGCTTCGGAAAATTGGAGTTCTACTGTACGTCCATTTGGTAATGTTTATTCATATTGTCATCAATGTCATTGTTTCATAAATAATACACGGTGATTATCTATGTGCGCCCCAGTGAACACGACTAGCTAAGCCGGCTGTGACTGGCGTAGATCGCGGGTGCATGTACCCCGTTCAGCCGGTGGTGGCGCGCATTTTCACACTTTTACCAAACATGTTCAATAATGTGTACTTACAGTGCTCATAGGCGATGCTGAAAATGTCCTCCCTCTCTTGTAACACACATCTGACATCTTCTGATGAAAGAATGTCTGTCAACTCTTTTATTATTTACGGAGCCTGTTTCCTTGAATCGTTTAGTGAGCCTCCTAATTGTACTGGCATTAGGCACAGGTCTTCCTGGAAACTTGATTCGGAAGTTTCGTCTCGTTTTAGAATAAGATTTTCTGCTTTTCATATACAAATTATGGATATACATAAGTTCGCGCAATGTGAATTGGTGTCTAGGCATGACCAACAATCACAGTAATCACAATACTCACTAAACATGCAACACTAACGTCTAGGCTTTGCAGATACACGTCCATATGTATCACAAAACACTTGTGAACTAACGATATGAGTTAGCGGAGCGCACCAACCACCAGCTGAACCTCATATGCGCGCCCGGGATCGGCGCCAGTGACAACCGGCTCAGCTTGCCGTGTTTTCTCGCGCGCACATAGATAATGACCCTGTACTTATAAAGTGATTAGGCTAAGAAAAACAGCTGAAGAAGGTCCCAATAAAGAGCCGAAATAATGTTCTGCAATAACGAAGAGAGCATATTGAGTATTAACAGCGGTCAACATCGTAATAAGATAACGAAGTTAATACGTAAAACCAGGCATTTTCCAATATGATAAATGTTTTTGCCTCATACGGTATATTGCTAGAATCATTATCTCTATCATGGGAGACTGATGACCCAGATGTTAGCTATCTTTAACCCTTTATGGGATAGTGGTCTCTATGTTAACCGCCTGTCATGAGGAGAGTTTATGATTTCAAACATGCTGATAATTGGAATTTTTAAGCACAATTTCGGAGAATTTTCATGCCGAAGTTCTAGTGTTTCTAAAAATTAAATATACCTACGTATCTGCTTGACGTAACGTGCTGGATAAAATTTAAAAATATTAACAATTGAAGTGTAAAAATAATATATAAATATTGAAATAAAAAAATAAAAAAATAAAAAAGAAGAGAGGAGAAGGCAGTGAAGCAGTCAGTGATTGTCTCAAGTTCACAAGCTCTCCTCAAGGAGAATAACCGGAAATAATAATAATAATAATAATAATAATAATAATAATGAAAAATGAAAATCCACAGCCTGCTTCCAGTCTCCCACCGGGTCAGGAATGGAATGAATGAAGCCCCCATCTAGCGGCGAGGATATGAACTGTGCCGGCTGCCGAGGCCTGACGCACTCCTCTGGGGCAATGATTAAATGAATGACAGATGAAATGAAATGATAGTGGAGAGTGTTGCTGGAATGAAATTTTGACAGGGAAAACCGGACTACCCGGAGAAAAACCTGTCTGCCTCCGTTTTGTCCAGCACAGATCTCACATAGAGTGACCGGGATTTGAACCACGGACCCAGCGGTGAGAGGCCGGCGTGCTGCCACCTAAGCCACTGAGGCACAATAATAATAATAATAATAACAATAATAATAATATTACAATAATTAAAAATTTAAATAATGAGCATAACTATTACACAATTATGAAAATAATTGTAAAAAAAACAGTTGAAAATTAGTTAATTAATAAATTCAAAAAAAATCAAAATTAAATCTATAAGAACATAAATTGGAAAATGAAAATATCTACATAAACATTAAAATGAGAGAAACAAAAAATAACATAATTAATAAGTATAATAATTAAAATAATTTTAATGTAAATGTTATCACAGTTTTGCCGTATAAACAACAATAATTGTGGACATCATAATCATGGAACCAAACCATCTGGACTCATTACCACTTATTTTGTAATCCAATTGTCATGGCTGTAGAACCCCCACCAATCACCATCTTTAATCGGAAATGAGTGGTCCCTACATTACTGGACTGAAACTTTATTTTCCCAGAGAAAATGGGTCCAGCAAATTCTCGTTAGATTTTTGTTAACAGGAGAGTGGGGTTGATATATTTATGGAAGGGAGGAGTGGGGGGGGGGGGGGAAGAGCCATTACAGCACAGCTATAACGCTTTATGAATCCGTGTAACGAGATACAGTCATGGACAAGGATAATGACAATGTACAGTACTGTTAAACATTAAAATGTTAAACATCAATGTTGTTAACTAGCCATCACATTGTCAAGTGAGCTCGGTAGGCGGAGTTATGTGAGAGTGTGGCAGGGGTGAACAAACTTACGTCATGTGTAGTGACGTGCTGCTGTTTAAAGAGCCCCTCTCTGGAGAGGTTTCTGGTTAAACTTCAATGATGAGTAGATTTTATAAAATTGCTTCATTTTTTTTGTTACATTTGAAGGGAGCCCTTGTGGAATGTTGTTTGAGTCTTCGGTCTTTTGAATTGTTTGATGCAGCTCTCCATTCCTCCCTGTCCTGTCCTGAGCTAATCGTTTCATCTCTACATAGGTACCACACCAGTAGGGGGGTGAGGCGGTTTCTAACGCACAGCCTACTTTCCTGGGAACATTGCTGATATCTCTCGAACGCATGGTCCGATTTTGACAAATGAGGTGTCGTTGGACTCGGGCTGACGCCCTCTTTCTAATGGACCACTCATTTCAACCCCTAAATAAAACCTACCCCTACTAGGGGGTGAAATTGTAATTTTTTAGTGAAAGTCTCTTTTCAAATGTGACATGTATAAGGTGCGCTGCTAAAATGAACTTAAACGTGGTTGCTCATATCGCGCATGCGTTTTTCTGGCTGCCGCTATGGATGAACATTTTTGTTTTTGTTTTTTAAGCATGCGCACTTGGGATTTTTGTAAGAGAGCGAGCTCTTTGAAAAAAATGATTGATAAGAAGGGGTTTTGGTGGTGAGGAGAGAGCCAGATAGTCGCCTACTTTCCTACGAAGTTTGTCGATATCTCTCAAACGCAAGGTCGGATTTGGACGTGTGACGTGTCAAATCGATTGTCTCGAAGCCCTATACATGTTATTAATAGGTTAAAGTTTTGAGAATTAGGGAAACAGGCTTTTTGGGGGTAAAACCGTGATTTTAGACTTTTTCCGATATTTCACGAATGCATGGTCGGATTTGGTCCTATGACGTGTCAAATGGCTTGTCTCGAAACCCTGTGTATTTTGGTAATAGGTTAAAGTTTTTGAGAATGCTGGAAACACGGTCTTTTTGGGGTAAAAACGTGATTTTAGACTTTTTGCTATATCTCGCGAACCAAGTATGCTAGAGGCGTGTACGACGGGTCCAAGGACTCGGGCTGACGTCCTCTTTGCTATGGACCACTCGTTATATTTAAAAAAAAAAATTGGAAACGCGATTTTGAGGTAAACACTTTTTTTTTGTGATTTTTGCCGATATGTCACGAATAATAACGCTAGAGACGTGTACGAGGTGTCCTAGGACTCGGGCTAACGCCCCCTTTCAAATGTGGTAGATATTTTTTTCCAAAAAATAATTCACAAAGGGCCTAACGCCGTACATGTTGAAAAAAAATCATTACCGTTACCTGTTTATAATGTCCATGAAGCGTGGCGGTTGAGAGAGACGATACGGCTGGGTGTGTGTGTGTTTCAACGAACCTGTCGCTGACCACGGTGGCTGTGTTCAATAGATCAATCGCTATTTCGACGGGTCGGTGTATGACAGAGCGAGGGTACGTTTTTTCACACCTTTTACCTTTAACGTGTAAACGGTGATGAGAACATGGTTCTATGTTGATCGAAGCGAGTACAGAAAACAAACTTACAGGAGGTGAAGGTCATTTGAGCTTATTGGAAGGCTCCGATCTGACTTGACAACAGGTGCAATGGAAAAAATGACCAAGACGCTTGAAGGTGAAATAATCTGACCATTGTGCTGGCAGGGAAGTGCGAAAGGCGTGCACACATGTGTGAAACCACAGGCACGCTAAACCAGTGACATCCTGTCTTGCTTCGTACGTGAGAAAATGCAAGTCCATGTGAAATTTGATCTACCGCAGGTGTTCACTTTCGACGTTATCTGTCCACGTGCATGATAACTGTTAACAAGTCACATCCTGTTTTGCTTCGTACGTGACAAAATGCAAGTTCAGGTGAAATTTGATTCGGCACAGGTGTTCGCCTGGGACGTTAGCTGCCCACGTGCACGATAAGAGAATGTTCAAAGCGTGGGAAAAAAAAAGATTATACATGCAATGTGATATATAAAGACACGTCGCTGACATTTCCACTCGCACTTATGTGACTACTTTTGAACACGCTACAGCGTTGTGTGAAACACTTGGCCTTGTTTAACAGTTTTGGTGTTGGTGGAAAATACTTATTCTTGTTGTGAGGTAGGTATATATTTATTCATTTATACATTTATTGATTTATATATAAATACATGCAATTATTTATTGATTAGGTAATTAATGATTTTATTTATTTATTTGTTTGCAGATAACCGGCATACCTTACATGTCTGAGGGAGAAGAAACCATTGCATTTTTGAGCCCACTAGAAGGGAAAAGCAACAAGTCACTGCAAGTAAAGGTGAGATGATTTTTTTAAACTAACTTGTTTCATTTTTTTTGTTTTATGTTTTATTTTATGAAATGTATGTATTAACCTGAATTTAGGTATTTATAGCGGTTAATTTTATTTATTTTTTAGAAACTTGGAAAGAATAGCCTTACCGCCGTAGCAGTCGCTGAAAAAAACCAGAAACGCACTAAAGCGAAACCACTGCCAAAGAGTGAACTGTTTAAAACTCAGGTAAGTCCAACTTAAAAATGCTATTCCATTTTACCACTACTGAAAACTCGTAGACAAAAAAAATTCATTACCTGTACATGACTGGGACAATGATTGCTTTCTTGATTAATGGCTATGTTGTTGTTGTTGACTGGGAAAAGTACAAGGCCATGTTGGATTTTCTAAAAATAAAAATAATAAATTTAATTTATGGGTGGTTCCCTATGGACTCAACGAATATTCACAGGTTTGAACATGATAATGTGAACAAAATGACATGACATTCATTTTTGTTTATTTATTGGTTAAAGGGAGGGTGGGGGAATGTAAATGACTGTAGCTTTATAAAAAAGAAAATAAGTACATGAGTTACTGTTAGTGCCAACATACAGTTTATTTTTAATGGTGTTTTGATATATTAATGCCAATTAACGTTAACGTTTTATTTACAAGTATTGATTGATTGATTGATTGAGTGATGGGTTATTTTGTTTGCTTTTAGGTGTCGTCATGTGCCATTAACGTAATGAACAGACAGTGAACAAGCATGCATTATGCTTTAAAGTACTCTGTGCTCTTTTGCAATGTTAATAACTTACAATAAGAAAAAGTTTTATTATAACACATGGCGTTAGTACCAAATACAACAAGTGATCAAGTTGGTTTACCACGTGGGATAAATTTAAAATCAGAACATGATCGATGGTTAACATTTGAATCCTGGCCTGTAGGCTTTTTGTCGACGCATGAACTTGCAAAAGCCGTTTTTTTTTACTTGAACCGAGAAGATGTGGTGCGCTGTGTGTTTTGTCGTATTGAACTTTCACACTGGGAAGAAGGGGATGATCCCTTTAGAGACCATTTGCGATGGTCTCCTCACTGTCCTTACATGCTTGGAAAGCAAGTGGGTAACCTACCCGTGCATTCATTTTACCGAACCACAAGGCCTTTGGCTGCTACTTACGTTGCTGAATCACAAATAAATAATAATAATGATGTATTACCAGTCAACGGTAGTGTCGATATATGTGGTCCATATGCCATAGACAGTGTTGAATTGGCGTGTGCTTTTGAAAAATTGGGAGTTTGCAAGACTAAAGCACTAGCACACCCAGAGTACAGCTCTGTTGAAAAACGTTTCGAATCTTATAAAAATGTTTGGCCATTAATATTAAAACACCTTACCAAACAGCTAAGTGAAGCTGGATTTTTTTATACTGGTGAAGGGGATAAAACAATATGTTTTTATTGCGGATTTGCTTTAAAGGATTGGCAAATGACTGATGACCCTTTAGTGCAACATGCTCGTTGGTTACCAAACTGTAAATACATGGTGTTGCTTAAAGGTCAGGAATTTGTGAACACTATTCGTAAAGAAAAAGTGATTGCAGCACAAGACATAAAAGTGCCTTTAGAGTTAGAGCACGCGGAGCAAATACATAAGGCTGAAAGAAAAGACTTGTCTCACGAACAGATACAAAAGTGTGACCAACAATTATGTAAAATTTGTTATCAAGATGAACTAGGTGTTGTATTTTTACCCTGTGGACACATGATAGCCTGTGTCAAATGTGCATTAAAACTTAACACTTGTGCTATATGCAGAAAAGTAGTATCTGCTACAGTTAGGGCATTTCTTGCATAACTAGTATAATTTATTCGCCATGCATAGAGCAAAATCCCTAATTGCACAATATTATTAAAACTGTTTTAGAGTGTAATAGATATGCTTTTGTTTTGTTTATAGACTACTACAATGAATGTTTTGAATGCTGTGGGACAATCATGTGGCTTAGAGACAAAGAAGCTCAGCGAATTGCCAACGCATATTCCATTCCGCATTATCAAGATTCGGAAATTGAAAACAGCATATGGTGATCGTGTACTTTGTGTATGTGAAAACTTTGAGACATTTCTGCCTATACGGTTTAATGATATGTCGGAAAGTGTTTTTGATGAAGTCAATAATGCTGTGCAACCTGTACACTTAATTTATGAAGGTTTTAAAAACAATAGGTGCATGATTCGTTTTAATTAAATAAAAAAAGTCAAATAATAATGGAAGATATAAGTCATGACAATGGACTGAAAGAAAAAATATGTGTATAGAATAATAATGTCTTAGTGTTTAGTATTGTCTTAAAAATATTATCATGAAACCAAAAAATGTATATAAAGTTTGTAAATAAATGAAAATAATGGTACAATGTTGTTTTATTTTCTATAGAAGTCAGAATATTTAACATTGCAGAGTATACATGATTATGACAATAAAAAGCACACTTAATACAAGTCTTTGCCTTTACGATAGTGTGTTATAGTTTTAAAAACAAAGCTTGTTGTAGATCTTTTTTCTTCCACGGTAAACAATAGGCATGAAAACGTTATTGTCCTGTTTTGGATCATTATCACTATCATAATCATAAGCTGCATGATCTATATCACTATTATTATAATCACTATAATTATCCTCAACATTATCCTCAACATTACTAAAACCAGTTAAATATTCCTGGTCCTCTTCCTGTTCCTCTTCCTCTTCCTCTACAGTGTCCTCGTGTAGAGTCTGCGTGGCTTTTGATAATGTTAAGGGTTTTTTGAACATTGAATTATTTTCAATAGTAGTATTGTTTTGTAGCACTTGCTTTTTAACATTTTCATGATTTTCTGTTGACAGCAACAGTGTTTCATGCAGTACACTACATTGATGATCACTGACACTTAAAACCACACTATTTTTGCTTTTTAGCTCACTGCGACATTGTTTTGAACGTTGTTTTGTACAACGCTAAATAACAGTTCCATTTTTATTGGTTCGTTTCACAATATATGAATATCCTTTATAGAATGCATGAGGCTTACCATACCTAGTCATAGATACTTCCATATCAACTGTCAAGCTTAGACTAAGCTCTAGTAAAGACAACTTGGTAATAAGAACAATAGATTAATGTGCGAGCATATATGGGTGCAAATGTGGGAGCAAAAAAAAGTGGGAGCAAAAAGTGGGAGCAAGAATTGGGAGCAAAAAAGTGGGAGCAAAAAGTGGGAGCAAAAATTGGGAGCAAAAAGTGGGAGCAAAAAGTGGGAGCAAAAAGTGGGAGCAAAAGTGGGAGCAAAAGTGAGTGTAAAAGTGAGTGCAAACGTGGGTTCAAAAGTGAGTGCAAAAGTGAATGTAAAAGTGAATGTAAAAGAGGATGCAAAAGTGGGTGCAAAAGTGGGTGCAAAAGTGGGTGCAAAAGTGGGTGCGAAAGTGGGTGCAAAAGTGAGTGCAAAAGTGAGTGCAAAAGTGGGTGCAAAAGTGGGTGCAAAAGTGGGAGCTAAAAGTGGGAGCAAAAAGTGGGAGCAAAAAGTGGGAGCAAAAATTGGGAGCAAAAGTGGGAGCAAAAGTGAGTGTAAAAGTGAGTGCAAACGTGGGTTCAAAAGTGAGTGCAAAAGTGAATGTAAAAGTGGGTGCAAAAGTGGGTGCAAGAGTGGGTGCAAAAGTGGGTGCAAAAGTGGGTGCAAAAGTGGGCGAAAAAGTGGGTGCAAAAGTGGGTGCACGAGTGGGTGCAAAAGTGGGTGCGAAAGTGGGTGCAAAAGTGAGTGCAAAAGTGGGTGCAAAAGTGAATGCAAAAGTGGGTGCAAAAGTGGAAGCAAAAACTGGGAGCAAAAAGTGGGAGCAAAAAGTGGGATCTGAAGAAAGTAGGAGCAATTATGAGAGTAAATGTGAAAGGAAAAGTGGGAGCAAGTATGGGAGCAAATGTGAAAGCAAAAGGGGGAGAAAAAAATGAGAGAAAAAGTGGGACCAAAAAGTGTAAGCAAAAGTGGGAGCAAATATGAGAGCAAAAAAATGTGGGAGCAAAAAGTGGGAGCAAAACGTGTAAGCAGAAGTGGGAGCAAACAAGTGTGAGCAAATATGGGAGCAGAAAGTGGGAGCAAATGTGAAAGCAAAAGTGGGAGCAAAAAGAGCGAGCAAAAGTGAGTGCACAAAGGGGGAGCAAAATGTGTGAGTAAAAAGTGGGGTCAAATGTGGTGTTTTACTAAAACAATCCCCCCTAACCTAACCTAACCTAACTTTACTCAACCTAATTTCACCTAACCTAACTTCACCTAACCTAACCTTCCAACTCTCAGATCAAAAATTAAATTCTGGCTATAGTCGCGTTGGAATCCAAAACCTCTGGGATAACACCCAAGTATACTAGCCGCTACACCGCGAAATGGGCAAATTATCATGCAACACAACACAAAAATAAAAAGTTTTCTGTAGTGTAACTCATTGGCTGACAATCATAGTTGAGAATTCAAACCCAAGACCTCAGGACTTTAGTTTTGAACATTATCAGAAATATTATTCCATTTACATTTTGCTGTTGCTTATAGTTATAAGAGTTGGCATTAATATGGGAGCAAAAGTGAAAGCAAAAAGTGGGTGCAAGCATGGCTGGTTGTAGAGACTTTCATATCAACTAATACACATAAATTAAATTTTAGTAAAGTGACTTGGCTAATAATAATAATAATAATATTAACAGTTTTAAAAAAATTCAAGGGGATTGATATTTTTCAGGGTGTAATTTCCAAAGTACTGTCAAGAATAATAATTACATGAACAGATTCCAAGAACTCTAGAGTGCTTTTAAGGTTAATGATTGGCTAGGAGTGAGATAGAGCTAGCTAACCTAAGTTAACCTCAGCTCAGTAAACCTAACCTTGTCACATGGCATGTTCTACAAGTATAGACTTGCTTTGAGACTGGCTATGACGTCACAGATGAATGGCGGTGGGAGGCTGGACACGACTTTTTATTACCCAAAAACATTGTCCTTTTTGCCAGCCTCCCACCGCCATTCATCTGTGACGTCATAGCCAGTCTCAAAGCAAGTCTATACTTGTAGAACATGCCATGTGACAAGGTTAGGTTTACTGAGCTGAGGTTAACTTAGGTTAGCTAGCTCTATCTCACTCCTAGCCAATCATAAACCTTAAAAGCACTCTAGAGTTCTTGGAATCTGTTCATGTAATTATTATTCTTGACAGTACTTTGGAAATTACACCCTGAAAAATATCAATCCCCTTGAATTTTTTTAAAACTGTTAATATTATTATTATTATTATTAGCCAAGTCACTTTACTAAAATTTAATTTATGTGTATTAGTTGATATGAAAGTCTCTACAACCAGCCATGCTTGCACCCACTTTTTGCTTTCACTTTTGCTCCCATATTAATGCCAACTCTTATAACTATAAGCAACAGCAAAATGTAAATGGAATAATATTTCTGATAATGTTCAAAACTAAAGTCCTGAGGTCTTGGGTTTGAATTCTCAACTATGATTGTCAGCCAATGAGTTACACTACAGAAAACTTTTTATTTTTGTGTTGTGTTGCATGATAATTTGCCCATTTCGCGGTGTAGTGGCTAGTATACTTGGGTGTTATCCCAGAGGTTTTGGATTCCAACGCGACTATAGCCAGAATTTAATTTTTGATCTGAGAGTTGGAAGGTTAGGTTAGGTGAAGTTAGGTTAGGTGAAATTAGGTTGAGTAAAGTTAGGTTAGGTTAGGTTAGGGGGGATTGTTTTAGTAAAACACCACATTTGACCCCACTTTTTACTCACACATTTTGCTCCCCCTTTGTGCACTCACTTTTGCTCGCTCTTTTTGCTCCCACTTTTGCTTTCACATTTGCTCCCACTTTCTGCTCCCATATTTGCTCACACTTGTTTGCTCCCACTTCTGCTTACACGTTTTGCTCCCACTTTTTGCTCCCACATTTTTTTGCTCTCATATTTGCTCCCACTTTTGCTTACACTTTTTGGTCCCACTTTTTCTCTCATTTTTTTCTCCCCCTTTTGCTTTCACATTTGCTCCCATACTTGCTCCCACTTTTCCTTTCACATTTACTCTCATAATTGCTCCTACTTTCTTCAGATCCCACTTTTTGCTCCCACTTTTTGCTCCCAGTTTTTGCTTCCACTTTTGCACCCACTTTTGCACTCACTTTTGCACCCACTTTCGCACCCACTTTTTCACCCACTTTTGCACCCACTCGTGCACCCACTTTTGCACCCACTTTTTCGCCCACTTTTGCACCCACTTTTGCACCCACTTTTGCACCCACTCTTGCACCCTCTTCTGCACCCACTTTTACATTCACTTTTGCACTCACTTTTGAACCCACGTTTGCACTCACTTTTACACTCACTTTTGCTCCCACTTTTGCTCCCAATTTTTGCTCCCACTTTTTGCTCCCACTTTTTGCTCCCACTTTTAGCTCCCACTTTTGCACCCACTTTTGCACCCACTTTTGCACTCACTTTTGCACTCACTTTTGCACCCACTTTCGCACCCACTTTTGCACCCACTTTTGCACCCACTTTTGCACCCACTTTTACATTCACTTTTACATTCACTTTTGCACTCACTTTTGAACCCACGTTTGCACTCACTTTTACACTCACTTTTGCTCCCACTTTTGCTCCCACTTTTTGCTCCCACTTTTTGCTCCCACTTTTTGCTCCCAATTTTTGCTCCCACTTTTTGCTCCCACTTTTTTGCTCCCAATTCTTGCTCCCACTTTTTGCTCCCACTTTTTTTTGCTCCCACATTTGCACCCATATATGCTCGCACATTAATCTATTGTTCTTATTACCAAGTTGTCTTTACTAGAGCTTAGTCTAAGCTTGACAGTTGATATGGAAGTATCTATGACTAGGTATGGTAAGCCTCATGCATTCTATAAAGGATATTCATATATTGTGAAACGAACCAATAAAAATGGAACTGTTATTTAGCGTTGTACAAAACAACGTTCAAAACAATGTCGCAGTGAGCTAAAAAGCAAAAATAGTGTGGTTTTAAGTGTCAGTGATCATCAATGTAGTGTACTGCATGAAACACTGTTGCTGTCAACAGAAAATCATGAAAATGTTAAAAAGCAAGTGCTACAAAACAATACTACTATTGAAAATAATTCAATGTTCAAAAAACCCTTAACATTATCAAAAGCCACGCAGACTCTACACGAGGACACTGTAGAGGAAGAGGAAGAGGAACAGGAAGAGGACCAGGAATATTTAACTGGTTTTAGTAATGTTGAGGATAATGTTGAGGATAATTATAGTGATTATAATAATAGTGATATAGATCATGCAGCTTATGATTATGATAGTGATAATGATCCAAAACAGGACAATAACGTTTTCATGCCTATTGTTTACCGTGGAAGAAAAAAGATCTACAACAAGCTTTGTTTTTAAAACTATAACACACTATCGTAAAGGCAAAGACTTGTATTAAGTGTGCTTTTTATTGTCATAATCATGTATACTCTGCAATGTTAAATATTCTGACTTCTATAGAAAATAAAACAACATTGTACCATTATTTTCATTTATTTACAAACTTTATATACATTTTTTGGTTTCATGATAATATTTTTAAGACAATACTAAACACTAAGACATTATTATTCTATACACATATTTTTTCTTTCAGTCCATTGTCATGACTTATATCTTCCATTATTATTTGACTTTTTTTATTTAATTAAAACGAATCATGCACCTATTGTTTTTAAAACCTTCATAAATTAAGTGTACAGGTTGCACAGCATTATTGACTTCATCAAAAACACTTTCCGACATATCATTAAACCGTATAGGCAGAAATGTCTCAAAGTTTTCACATACACAAAGTACACGATCACCATATGCTGTTTTCAATTTCCGAATCTTGATAATGCGGAATGGAATATGCGTTGGCAATTCGCTGAGCTTCTTTGTCTCTAAGCCACATGATTGTCCCACAGCATTCAAAACATTCATTGTAGTAGTCTATAAACAAAACAAAAGCATATCTATTACACTCTAAAACAGTTTTAATAATATTGTGCAATTAGGGATTTTGCTCTATGCATGGCGAATAAATTATACTAGTTATGCAAGAAATGCCCTAACTGTAGCAGATACTACTTTTCTGCATATAGCACAAGTGTTAAGTTTTAATGCACATTTGACACAGGCTATCATGTGTCCACAGGGTAAAAATACAACACCTAGTTCATCTTGATAACAAATTTTACATAATTGTTGGTCACACTTTTGTATCTGTTCGTGAGACAAGTCTTTTCTTTCAGCCTTATGTATTTGCTCCGCGTGCTCTAACTCTAAAGGCACTTTTATGTCTTGTGCTGCAATCACTTTTTCTTTACGAATAGTGTTCACAAATTCCTGACCTTTAAGCAACACCATGTATTTACAGTTTGGTAACCAACGAGCATGTTGCACTAAAGGGTCATCAGTCATTTGCCAATCCTTTAAAGCAAATCCGCAATAAAAACATATTGTTTTATCCCCTTCACCAGTATAAAAAAATCCAGCTTCACTTAGCTGTTTGGTAAGGTGTTTTAATATTAATGGCCAAACATTTTTATAAGATTCGAAACGTTTTTCAACAGAGCTGTACTCTGGGTGTGCTAGTGCTTTAGTCTTGCAAACTCCCAATTTTTCAAAAGCACACGCCAATTCAACACTGTCTATGGCATATGGACCACATATATCGACACTACCGTTGACTGGTAATACATCATTATTATTATTTATTTGTGATTCAGCAACGTAAGTAGCAGCCAAAGGCCTTGTGGTTCGGTAAAATGAATGCACGGGTAGGTTACCCACTTGCTTTCCAAGCATGTAAGGACAGTGAGGAGACCATCGCAAATGGTCTCTAAAGGGATCATCCCCTTCTTCCCAGTGTGAAAGTTCAATACGACAAAACACACAGCGCACCACATCTTCTCGGTTCAAGTAAAAAAAACGGCTTTTGCAAGTTCATGCGTCGACAAAAAGCCTACAGGCCAGGATTCAAATGTTAACCATCGATCATGTTCTGATTTTAAATTTATCCCACGTGGTAAACCAACTTGATCACTTGTTGTATTTGGTACTAACGCCATGTGTTATAATAAAACTTTTTCTTATTGTAAGTTATTAACATTGCAAAAGAGCACAGAGTACTTTAAAGCATAATGCATGCTTGTTCACTGTCTGTTCATTACGTTAATGGCACATGACGACACCTAAAAGCAAACAAAATAACCCATCACTCAATCAATCAATCAATCAATCAATCAATCAATACTTGTAAATAAAACGTTAACGTTAATTGGCATTAATATATCAAAACACCATTAAAAATAAACTGTATGTTGGCACTAACAGTAACTCATGTACTTATTTTCTTTTTTATAAAGCTACAGTCATTTACATTCCCCCACCCTCCCTTTAACCAATAAATAAACAAAAATGAATGTCATGTCATTTTGTTCACATTATCATGTTCAAACCTGTGAATATTCGTTGAGTCCATAGGGAACCACCCATAAATTAAATTTATTATTTTTATTTTTAGAAAATCCAACATGGCCTTGTACTTTTCCCAGTCAACAACAACAACATAGCCATTAATCAAGAAAGCAATCATTGTCCCAGTCATGTACAGGTAATGATTTTTTTTTGTCTACGAGTTTTCAGTAGTGGTAAAATGGAATAGCATTTTTAAGTTGGACTTACCTGAGTTTTAAACAGTTCACTCTTTGGCAGTGGTTTCGCTTTAGTGCGTTTCTGGTTTTTTTCAGCGACTGCTACGGCGGTAAGGCTATTCTTTCCAAGTTTCTAAAAAATAAATAAAATTAACCGCTATAAATACCTAAATTCAGGTTAATACATACATTTCATAAAATAAAACATAAAACAAAAAAAATGAAACAAGTTAGTTTAAAAAAATCATCTCACCTTTACTTGCAGTGACTTGTTGCTTTTCCCTTCTAGTGGGCTCAAAAATGCAATGGTTTCTTCTCCCTCAGACATGTAAGGTATGCCGGTTATCTGCAAACAAATAAATAAATAAAATCATTAATTACCTAATCAATAAATAATTGCATGTATTTATATATAAATCAATAAATGTATAAATGAATAAATATATACCTACCTCACAATAAGAATAAGTATTTTCCACCAACACCAAAACTGTTAAACAAGGCCAAGTGTTTCACACAACGCTGTAGCGTGTTCAAAAGTAGTCACATAAGTGCGAGTGGAAATGTCAGCGACGTGTCTTTATATATCACATTGCATGTATAATCTTTTTTTTTCCCACGCTTTGAACATTCTCTTATCGTGCACGTGGGCAGCTAACGTCCCAGGCGAACACCTGTGCCGAATCAAATTTCACCTGAACTTGCATTTTGTCACGTACGAAGCAAAACAGGATGTGACTTGTTAACAGTTATCATGCACGTGGACAGATAACGTCGAAAGTGAACACCTGCGGTAGATCAAATTTCACATGGACTTGCATTTTGTCACGTACGAAGCAAGACAGGATGTCACTGGTTTAGCGTGCCTGTGGTTTCACACATGTGTGCACGCCTTTCGCACTTCCCTGCCAGCACAATGGTCAGATTATTTCACCTTCAAGCGTCTTGGTCATTTTTTCCATTGCACCTGTTGTCAAGTCAGATCGGAGCCTTCCAATAAGCTCAAATAACCTTCACCTCCTGTAAGTTTGTTTTCTGTACTCGCTTCGATCAACCTAGAACCAAGTTCTCATCACCGTTTACACGTTAAAGGTAAAAGGTGTGAAAAAACGTACCCTCGCTCTGTCATACACCGACCCGTCGAAATAGCGATTGATCTATTGAACACAGCCACCGTGGTCAGCGACAGGTTCGTTGAAACACACACACACCCAGCCGTATCGTCTCTCTCAACCGCCACGCTTCATGGACATTATAAACAGGTAACGGTAATGATTTTTTTTTCAACATGTACGGCGTTAGGCCCTTTGTGAATTATTTTTTGGAAAAAAATATCTACCACATTTGAAAGGGGGCGTTAGCCCGAGTCCTAGGACACCTCGTACACGTCTCTAGCGTTATTATTCGTGACATATCGGCAAAAATCACAAAAAAAAAAAGTGTTTACCTCAAAATCGCGTTTCCAATTTTTTTAAATATAACGAGTGGTCCATAGCAAAGAGGACGTCAGCCCGAGTCCTTGGACCCGTCGTACACGCCTCTAGCATACTTGGTTCGCGAGATATAGCAAAAAGTCTAAAATCACGTTTTTACCCCAAAAAGACCGTGTTTCCAGCATTCTCAAAAACTTTAACCTATTACCAAAATACACAGGGTTTCGAGACAAGCCATTTGACACGTCATAGGACCAAATCCGACCATGCATTCGTGAAATATCGGAAAAAGTCTAAAATCACGGTTTTACCCCCAAAAAGCCTGTTTCCCTCATTCTCAAAACTTTAACCTATTAATAACATGTATAGGGCTTCGAGACAATCGATTTGACACGTCACACGTCCAAATCCGACCTTGCGTTTGAGAGATATCGACAAACTTCGTAGGAAAGTAGGCGACTATCTGGCTCTCTCCTCACCACCAAAACCCCTTCTTATCAATCATTTTTTTCAAAGAGCTCGCCCTCTTACAAAAATCCCAAGTGCGCATGCTTAAAAAACAAAAACAAAAATGTTCATCCATAGCGGCAGCCAGAAAAACGCATGCGCGATATGAGCAACCACGTTTAAGTTCATTTTAGCAGCGCACCTTATACATGTCACATTTGAAAAGAGACTTTCACTAAAAAATTACAATTTCACCCCCTAGTAGGGGTAGGTTTTATTTAGGGGTTGAAATGAGTGGTCCATTAGAAAGAGGGCGTCAGCCCGAGTCCAACGACACCTCATTTGTCAAAATCGGACCATGCGTTCGAGAGATATCAGCAATGTTCCCAGGAAAGTAGGCTGTGCGTTAGAAACCGCCTCACCCCCCTACTCACACCCAACATCTGAGGCAATCTAACATTTGTCCACCCCTAAAGCTCTTTTCCTCGACCTTCCTTCCATAAATAAGCATGCTATTCCTGGGTGTCTTAGTATGTGTCCTTCCAACCTATCTTGTCTCTTCAGTAGCAGTCGCCGGAAACATCTCTCCTCTCACACTCGTCTTAATACCTCTTCATTTGTAACCCTATCTACCCATCTGGTATTCATCATTCTCCTGTAACACCACATTTCAAACACCAGAATTCTCCGCTTTTTTGCTGCACCAATAGTCGAAATTTCACTTCCATAGAGCGCCACGCTCCAGACTAAGGCTTTCAAATATGTCTTCCTAACACCTAAATCTATATTATATGTCAACCTATTCCTTTTCTGTAGAAATGCTTTCCTTGCGTGGTCCAACCTACTTTTCACAATCCACTCCTACGTGACCATTTAAGAACAATCACATAATCACACTAAGCAAGCAAACTTGGAAGTCAATCACCACTTTCAGTATCATAACAAAACAAATCACATATAACTAACAAATGTTCACGAGTTTGATAACTACTGCAGCTAAGTAAGTGTATATATTATAAATACCATCACCCACATACTTGTAGAGATACATTTAATAGCTTAAGTGTAAAGGATCTGATGATGATCGAATGACGACCGAAACTGTTCATCGAAGGAATTTATTAATCTCATGTAAAAGTTTTTCAAGATTATTGAAACGCCCATTACAAATGGGTATAATCGTGTTGACCGACTGAAAAGCACTAACTCTCGATTACTACAGCAACACTAAAAAATGGCTTCTACCGCGATAACCCAAACTGCTCAGGAAGTTACGTTTCATAAAAGAAAAGAGAATTTGTACAATTCCTATTTTGCTAAGGTGATATTTGATGGGCCGTGAAATGTCGAGTGTTTCACATTAGGGCAATAACCCAGAAGTTCTATTTCCTTAATCTACTTCAGAAGCACATCCCCTCTATGGATACCATGCTGCCACACGGAGGCTGAATCTAGAAAGTGTTTCCTCCGCACATCAGTTAAACTTCAAGGGAAAGCAGAGAATACTAGGATCAAGATGTGGACAGAAGGAACTAACCACCTATCCAACTGGATGGAGCCGAAGGAAAGTCTTCCATGTGGACACCAGGAGAAGTGGACAACCTGGAAAGCCCTTAACAGACTCCGTAGAGGAGTCGGCAGAACAAAAGTAAAAGTGGGATTCCTCAAGCGACTCATCACTCTGTGGCTGTGGAGAAAAAGGAAGGAAGGAAGCTTGTAGTTTAACGTGACCGTTAATCTGTAGATTATGAGCCACGGGACCTCCTTTTTACGTGGAAACCGAACCACAGGACATGGCATTTCACTTCGAAAATCTCACATGCATTGACCGGGAATCGAACCCGGACCGCCTTGGTGAGAGGCATACAGCTAGACTGCTGAGCCACCACGCCCCCCTGGCTGTGGAGAGCAGCAGACAATGTGACTAATGTCCTTCAAAGTGCACTATGAAATATTTGATTGCAGCCTCCTCCAGCGCTATTGACGTTGCCCAATACTGGGCAAAAATAATCTAGCTCTCAAATTTGTTGCTCAATATGTGATTTGTTTGTATAATAGACCTGTATATATGTATGGTAGAAATGTAGATATTCTGTATTCAATATTCATAATAATGAAATGGTGGACGAGATCAAAAGATGGTTACAAATTGCGCTCAGATTTCTAAAGAATACCGCAGATATAGGTGGATATATCAAGAAAGTAACCAAAGAAGATACTCATAATATATTAGATAGCATGGGAATTACCAAAAACGGCACTCTCGGCGCATTAATGAGTAAGAATGGGATGACAACAAGGAGAAAATTGCACAAGTAAAACAAATGATCAAGAAAGGTGATATTCATTCAAATTATGAGAAGGTTCAACACTTACTACTTGCATCGACAGTAAGTTTTTCAAATACGAGAATTGCAAAACGCTGGTTTGATAGTCAATGTTATTCTGCTAGACAAGAGGCATATTATCTACATAAGGCCAAGAAGAATGACGATATGTATATGCTACAAACATATGCTGAAAAGAGGAAATGCTATAAAGGTTTAATTAAAGCAAAGAAGCTAGAGTTTGATCTAAACCAAGAACAGAAGTTAGTATCAGAAGAGGAGGAGAAACCATGTAGAATTTTAAGAATTAAGAAGACTCATTCAATGTTCATTCTTTGTACACATTGTGTTTAATAATAATAATAAATTATTCATACAAGTAGACCCGTGGGAGAACTCTCACATAATGGGTTGTATGCGCCCCATGTGTACATACTACCTGCCCGGCTCTGGTGCTGTACGCGACAGAGTTCTACCAGGGGATATCGTATTGTTTATTTGTTTAATAGCACTTTATAAACAAATACATATATTTCCGTTGACTTTTCAAGAAATGCAACATTTTTCCTGTGCTATTGAGACGATTTGGGAGATTTTGGTAAAAAACACACCTTCTAACTCCTTCTGGTTTAGGAGCTTGTGTTTTGTGAAACATAGCCTACACCTTAGCGTATTATATAATAAGATTCTTTTATAAATATTTGTATCTAAATGTGATACTTCTGACACGAATAAAGAAAGAAGCCTGTCACTTGTCATGAGTTAAATCCCACCCACGGTGTAGATTTGTGCCAAAGGGCCTAAATGCTGGGAATGGTGTGGTCTGTCCGAAATTTCATGTAGACTGTGTTACTCGCAGGGATCCAAAGTTTAAGTGAACAAATTATGGTTGAGATCGGTGAAACGGTGTAGATTTGTGCCAAAGGGCCTAAATGCAGGGAATGGAGTCTTCTGTCCAAAATTTAACATAGCCTAAACTATTCCTCTTGAATCTGGCTATCATATAAAAAGAAGAATTTGTCGAATCCGACTGGTAGTTCCAGAGATTAGCGCGTTTAAACACAATCTTCTCGGTTTGGTTTTCCACACCATTGACTATACTTTGGGCATGCAAGTTCAATATCTGCTACGTGTTTCTCTCACTGGATAATTTTGCTTTGAAACTGGCAGAGTTACAAATTGTCATCAATTGTTATGTGAGCATGGTTACCTTTTTCAAATTGGGTCTAGACAGCAAAACAAAACAGTGCAAGCAAACAAACAAACGCTTGATGCTAATTGCAATTCAATAATTGAATGTATCACTTTTAATCATCTTCCATGGACTAGAGTTAGTAATTATCTGTGAAGCTAGATGGATATATTCCTGGCACCTGCACACTGCCGTTAATCATTCAAAAATTGGCAACACTGGGAGAAGCATGAGGAGGGGGGAAATGTGTCATGAATCAAGACATACGGAGTAAGTTGTTGTATTCACGGGGAGTAGCCTATTGTGAAATTTATAAACAGCCTTCTAATTCTAGTGAATTTTATGTGATTCGGTGAAACAAATACTGCATCTCTACGTAGTATAAAACACAGTCCTCGTTTCTTGGATGTCACGGGTAATCTCGAGAACCACTGGATGAATTTTGAAGCGATTTACACCATTCTGTAAAGGATATCTTGAGGAAGGTTTCTGTAGACAAACATTTATTTATGACTAAAGGAGGCCGAGCAGTAACGATTCTAGTTTATCTATTCGTGTCAAAAGCACTTACAATGCATGGACAATAATGCATAATGCATAATATTTACATGAACATATTTATCAATCAAGCCAAAGAACAACCTACCGTCCGTGCGCCTTTTAAGCTTATATCGGGTAAACCGTTAAAGATACCGGGCGAAGCTGGGGCTTGCAATGCAATAATATTCTTAATCTTGAGATAATTTCTTACCAGACAAAGTAGGGGAGGGTCCCCATCTCAGCAAAAAACATAAAATTAAGCAATTTCGTCAATTGTGCCATACGTTGAAGGGCTAATGGGCCCGGAAAGGATTCAAATTTTTAGTCTTCCAGAGCTCTATCAAACTAAAAAAGGAATTTTCAAAATTACTTGTCATGAGTTAAATCCCACCCTCCTATCTTCAGTTGCGGAAAAACAGCCTAAAATGTCTTGCATCTTTACTCGTTTTTAGCCTATTTTCAATTTTGAAAAAATAGGCTTATGAGATCACCTTTTGTCCGTGTGTGTGTGCGTGTGTGTGTGTGTGTGTGTGTGTGATTCGTGTGTGTGTGTCCCCCTAATAAAATCTAAACGGCAGGAGCGATTTCAATGAAACTCGGAAAGTTCATAGCACTATTCCCGGCGACCTCGACCGTGCCCTTCAAATTTTGTTACGACTCACCAATCCAACATGGCGGCTGTGCGAAATATTTCACCAGCATTCAATATCTCCGAAACTATTACCGATATCACCCTGGAATTTTCTATGGTGATAGAGGGAACAACTATAAGTTCACTTATGTGACTTTTGAAAACCTGGCAACTACAAAACCAACATGGAGGCCAAGCGAATTTGCGACTTTTAAATAGACGTTTCTCGTGATTTGACCAACCAAACGCAATGAAACTTGGTACAGTGTATGTTTATATTCATTGTAATGCACCGACATCTAACTTCGTTCAATTGTTTACATAATCACAATATGGCGGATGTGCGAAATATTTCACCGGCATTCTATATCTCTGAAACTATTAGCGGTATCTCCCTAAAATTTTGTACGGAGATAAAGGGCACTACTGGAAGTCCATCTATAAGACTTTCAAAAACCGGTTAACTACAAAACGAACATGGCGGTCAAGCGAATTTGAAAATTTTAAATAGACTTTTCTCGCGATTTAATCTTCCAAGCGCACTGAAACCTGGTACAGGAAATATTTATACACATTGTAATCCACTGGTATCTAATTTCGTTCAATTGTTTACATAACCTCAAGATGGAGGCAGTGCGAATTTTAAAATTAAGTTTTTATTTCTTGTGATGTAGTCATGCGATCGAAGTGAAAGTTTGAATAATGAACCTACGCAATAGTTTTCCTTTAATGGTACATGACTCTATGGCCTATACATTTAACAATCCAACATGGCGACCATCCGAAATATTTAGGCGATATTGAATATCTACTAATCTATTTTAGAATCAAACTGCATTTTTTATGTTCATAGGGGCTATGAACTTAAGTTCACCTATAGGACTTAAATAACCTGGTGATCACAAATCCAACATGGCGGTGACGCGAATTATAAATATTCACATGGACGTTTCTCGCAATTTAACCATACGAGTGCAGTGAAACTTGGTACAGTAAATCCTTATACGAATGTTAATCCACTGGCATCTAATTTATTTCAATTGTTTCCATAACCTCAAGATGGCAGCTGTGAAAAATTTTAAAATCTCCTTGTTTTTTCTTGTGTCCTAATTATGCGATTGAAGTTTGAATACTAAACGTTCACAATAATCTGCATGTAACAGTACATAACTCTAGGACCTACATATATAAAATCCAACATGGCGACCATCCGAAATATTTAGTCGGTTCTTAATATCTACGAATATATTACAGCAATCAAACAGAAATTGTGTATGTTGATAGTGGCAATTAACATAAGTAGGATATATGAAAATAGGCTGTATAGTTCTTCACGGAACTACTTGTTTATTATTGAAATCCTAGCCAAATTAAATTATTTGCATACAGTAATTCTTCCTGGTTCAATGTCCTTAGGCGATTTGTTTTTGAAAAATTTTCACACTGGAAGTAGTTGAAAGGTCTCAAGTGAATTTCGGCATTGACTCACACTAGCACTCGTAGAAGTAGAAAAGGCAAACTGCTAATCTAATCGACCGGATATGGTTGAGTTTCATTGACTCACACTAGCACTCGTAGTGGCAGTAAAGGCAAACTGCTAATCTAATCGACCGGATATGGTTGAGTTTCATTGACTCACACTAGCACTCGTAGTGGCAGTAAAGGCAAACTGCTAATCTAATCGACCGGATATGGTTGAGTTTCATTGACTCACACTAGCGCTCGTAGTGGAAGAAAAGGCAAACTGCTAATCTAATCGACCGGATATGGTTGAGTTTCATTGACTCACACTAGCGCCCGTAGTGGTAGAAAAGGCAAACTGCTAATCTAATCGACCGGATATGGTTAAGGTTTCTGTGAACAATCATCTGTCCACCACGTGTCGCCATGCCAGCACCTCGTAAGAAACATTTAGAGTGTTCGTTACGTTTGGAAAAGTGGACGAACAACGAAAATTAATTACAAATGCACCAACAGTAATATTCACTGATGAACCGGGTTCGAGGCTACTGTATGACATGAAAGGATGTTTTCAATATTAAGTTTCTTGCTGGGATATTATAATCAGTAGGCCTATATACAGTATTTAAAGACTCAGACAAATCATTTGGTGATATTCAAAAAGCTTGGAGTAAACTGGAAAGAAAGAAACCTTATTAAAGATCTGTATTTAAACCAAAAAGTAAGAGTTACAATTGGTAATGAAATGGCGGATTAAATAGGAACGGGAAAGAGAGTGTGAGGCAACAATGTTGTTTGCCACCTACAGTGTACGGTACTGTTCAATTATTATTTAGAAGAAATTATTAAGGAATGTTTTGGCAAAAAGGGCGGAATATGTATCGGAGGAAGAAGATTTGAATATACTAGATTTGCAGATGATATATGGTAGAAAAACCTGCGCTGATGCGGATATCCGCACCATTTTTCGCCATGCGGACATAGTTTGCATGGCTGTGCTAGCGGATAAGCTACGAATAATGTTTGGAATACATTTTCGGATAGTTTTTAGAATACAATGTTTGACTTTTAATAATTGTAGTTTTTGCTATGATGTGCGTCTTTCACGTTTCTTGTTATTTCCATATTCGCTTTCGCTTGGATTGTATGAGAGAAGCCAGTCATGGAAATATCCTCAATTAGTGTTGACTTTTGCACCAAAAAATCCCTTTATACCTGTGGTGTATTCTTTGAATACACGGTACCTGAGATATAATTTTTATTGCTCTTTGCATGTTCATTTCTTCCTTCTTCTTTGTCAAACACCAACAGTGATCATCTGTTTTCTCCTTGTTGGGCATATCTCTTATGTCTTCATAAGTATGTTTCAGATATATAACTTCTGTGACCCACCTAGCGTCACCTCGCAGCGAATCTCTGAAGCTCCTCAATTCTTCCTGGTGCTAGAGGACTTACTTATCCATTTAGCTACCAGATCCTGTTACCATCGTCAGCTATTTTCTCTTGGAGCAAGAGGACTACGTCCACTTCTTTACTCACCATGCTGCGCTAGTATCAACTGTTATCAACTCTTAGAAGACCGGCTCAGCAAGAGAAGATAATTTTTTTTGTATTTAAGTTGGTAATGCTTATATGTTCTCCTTTTGTCTCCTACCCCCCACTCTTTCCCCCCTTCTTGGTCCCTTCGTGCTCCGTTGAGCTGCTCTCACTTCTTAGTCTGCAGTTGACTCGTTCAGTCAAAGCTCCGCTCGAGCTTGTCTCCTCAAACCAAGAGGCTCACCCTCTTCTACGCCATGTTGGCTAAGTAATCTTCAACAGAAACTTCGACTTCAACATGAAATCAAGATAAGTACCATTTTAAAAGTTTTAACCTCATCTTCATGGTTTTAACTTCCTCGTGCTTTTAATTATAATTTATAGACAGTGTGAAATCATTTACTTTGGGGCAATAATCATTCCTCGTGGGATTTGCCATGTTGAGCTTTTGCTTGTATAAGCCAACCTTACTAAAAAAGAGCTTTTCTTAAGCTATTTAAACGAGAAACCCTCTCGCTACGTGGGATATTATCTAATACCCGCTGTCTATAATTATAAAGCTAATTCCTCCGTTGGATTTTCTCAACCCCATTTTCTGCTAAGGTCGTTCTGGAACCTTCGAGATCTTGTTCTCTACCTGCGAGTCTTGCCGTCAAGTATTGTTCACGCACTTGTGAAAATGCTAGTTAAAATGGGGAATCTTCCTTACAAATTTTTGCAATAGCTAACTTTCTTCCACCGCTGGAACCTCTGGAACCTTCTAAGGCGCATTTAATTGTAAATCACAACTTTTTCAAGAAATAGACTCTCACCTATAGTGCAATCAGTTATTTCCATAATTGCAATAACTTTTTTTTCTCATAAACTTCAGTGTTTCTATAGTGAACTTTGCATCCATCTTCATAGACTATAGTGATAAACAGTGCTTGCTCCACGTTTCTACCGCGTCGCGATCGTCCGGTTATATTAAATACGGCCATGAACATTGATCCTATATCCCAATGATCTTTCCTCAACCTTCTACTAACCATCGTTATTAATAAAATTGTAACTTTCTATAAGGTGTCACTCACAAGGTGCCCTTCCCTCTTTGCTAGTTTAACATTATTTAAATTCTGCATAATTGCTTGTGTGATACAAGTTTTAAATTTACGTTGTTCCTTTCCCATAATCAGGGAAAACAATTCTTTAAACTCTTGAGCGAGTCATGTTCAGGTTTCACGAAATGGAAACTGTCCCATTTGGCGAGTGATTCCTGCTCAAACTTGGGAAGTCCAGAACTTTCCCTTTCACTTTCTTCAGGTTTCACAGTAAGTGACCTGCCCTTTTTGTATAATTCTCATATATTAATTCTGTATAAATATAAGAAGTTGTAGGAACTTCTATCTTATTTTTCATGTTGTTATTATTGTTATTTTCAAAGTTTTCACTTTCTCTAGAACATTCTCTCCTGAATTTCTTAAGGTGCACTTTTGTACTCCAATTCACGTTTAAGCTTTAATTATTTCATTGCTCATTTGTTTAAATCTTATAAAGATTTTAAAAACATGTAAGGTTTGAAACCTTGTAAATTGTCAATTGCTTGGAGCAACCGTTTAATGTTGAGAGGTCTGCGACCCTATTTGTTAAAAAGTTCAAATGAACTATGTTTATTAAAATTATATTGCATAATTGTTAATTTCCTCAAACTTTTCCTAATTGTAAAATAAACAAATCTTTTCCCTTCGCTTTTTCATTTACGAATATAAAGTTTAGGCAAAATCCTGTCTTCCTTGACTCTCCTCACTCAATGATATTAAAATCATTAATAGAGCTTTCACCATTTGTTGCATTTGAGCAAGAACTCTTAATTTTCACCTCACTAAAGTTCTTCTTAGCGTTAATAGCTAATTCTAATTGGCCAGTAAGGCAAGTAAAGCTCGCTAGGCCAGCTACCTGCTTGTGGAGACCCTCTCCGAAAACTTATGGTCAGTTTTCTAAAAAATAAGTGTTTCTTTTTGTCTAAACTTTTAGCCGGCTCCTCGCTGAGTAAAAGCTTAGCCATTTTCCAATGCAACCATTGGTTCCTTTACCAAGATTACCCAATAAGGCATAATCTTTTATCATTTTCCTTTTTAGAGAAACTTGGTCGCCCTTACAGGAACTCCATAATTTTGGAAATTGAAAATACCAAGCTTGAGTTAAATCATTGGCATTCTTCGAGTTACTTTGTAAAACCTAATTTCTTTGAGAAGACATACAGTAAATTTGTTCCTCTCAGTCTTGCCAGACCAGCACTCTTCCCCATAGTAGTTTTATATATGCTTGAGAGGGATTATACGAAAGCCACTCTCTTGCAAACAGCCCAAGTTCTATCTGTGTTTCTCGTCAGCTTAGACCAAGTCCTTATTCATTTTAGGTATCCGAAAGAGGATTTTCGGTGGCAACCACTTTTAAGTGTGTTTAACACTAAACTTATTAATTTTGTGGGACTCTCCTCCTATTTTTCTATCCTTCTTTTCCAATCCAAAATCTACTTCCTTCTTTTAATCATCTTCCCTTGGTGGGTGGGTTATTCCTCAGCCAATAAACTACCCAAAATTTGGTGCCGAAACCCGGGAGAGCCCATTTTTTCTTTTTCCTTTTTAAAAAAGTGTCATTTGACAATACTTTGCATATTTCTAATATCTGTGTTGAATATTTCAGCTATAACCACATCGTGCAAAGCCTGTGAACGGGAAAGAGGCCGCTCCTGTCTCCTATGGTGTGTCCCATTCTTTCTACTCATTTGCTGCTGCCAGCTTGACAGCATTTCCAAGGTTCCACAGTTTCGTGAGTTACATTTTCATTTACCTTTTTTAATATGGCTCCCACTGATAAGGATAAGGATGAAAAACTTACTTCTAAACGAGCATCCTGTAAAGGGCAAATTACCCGATTCAGAAGGTACATAAAAGAATTAGATCTCTCAGACGCGCAATTAGATTTGTTGAAACATCGTGTAAAGGATTTTGAACGTTCTTATGAAAACTACTGTAACATTCAAACTGAAATTGAAACTTGCATGCTCAATCAAACAGAAGATCGTGTCGAAGTAGAAAACTTATATTACGAAGGCATAGGTTCTGCTTTCAAAATAATACGCCAACTCGAAGAGGAGCAGAAAAAGGACGCTTCTGTTCTTGGTTCCCTTCACGAACCCCAAACTTCTTTCCGTGAGGGCACTCACAAGCCCAAACCTACTTTACCGAAAATTGATTTACCCCATTTTTCTGGAGATGAATCCACTTGGGATTCTTTCTATGAATTATTTTGCTCCCTTGTTCATGACAATGAAGACATTCAAGTCATTTACAAGTTTCATTATTTGAGATCTATCCTTCCAGGTCAAGCTTTGCAGTTAGTTGAAGCACTTCCTCTGCGTGCCGAAAATTACCCCATTGCCTTTAACTTATTAAAAGAAAGATATGGAAATTCACGTTTACGTATTCAACGCCATATTAAGGCTCTATTTAACCTACCTGCGTCACAGCACAATGATGTCACTAGTTTGCGTACTTTAATTGACACTACCCAACTCCACGTTAAAGCTTTGTCCCAATTAGATCAACCCACTGAACATTGGGATACTTTCCTAATACATTTAGTAGTTTCTAAAGTTGATGCTGCTACCCTCAAAGCTTGGGAAATTGAACTTTCTAAGGAAGACGACTACTCTTACGAGCATTTAGTCACTTTCATAAACGCTAGATGCCAACTTTTAACCGCCCTAGCTAATCAAAGTGAACCATCATCTCCTAGTTCCAAATTCGAATTAATGTCCATCAAATCCAAAAGTGAACGCTCAGCGTCCAATACCCAAAAACCCGGGTCCAGCTCATCCAAATTCAAATCAAACTCCACTGGTTACCCAACTAGGTCTAGTGAACGTCGTGTCGCTAGCTCTATTGTTTTAAATATGCAAAGTGAACCTCGCAAAAGTTTAAACGAACCGGTAAAGTGCATACTTTGTAAAGATCCCCATGCCCTATACCTTTGCAAATCTTTTAAAGAAATGTCAGTCGATGACAGACGAAAATTAGTCGCTCAAAACAAACATTGTTTCAACTGCCTAGCGCCCACGCATTCTGCTTCTAACTGTAAGTCCACAAGACTTTGCTACCATTGTGAAAAGGCTCATCATACTCTGATGCATCGTCATGATCAGGCAAGGTCATCGACAGCATCTACTTCGCCGAAAAATGATAGTGCTAACAATTCTAATGCTTCATCTTATATTCAAAATGCTAAGTCCATTCGCAGTGCGCAAGTATTGTTGTCTACTGTCCAAATTGACGTTCAGGATAACTTTGGCAACTGGGTTCGTGCACGCGGTCTTCTAGACTCAGCGGCAACTCATGATTTTGTGTCCAATTCCTTGATTAGAAAACTAGGCCTACCTGTAAACCCCACTTCTATCAACGTGTCGGGCATCAACAGCTCAAAATCGCAAGCTTTACAACTCTCAAAGCTAACTATAAGAGATACTTGTCATAGAAACAACTTTCTTAAACTTAATTGTCTAATTCTTAATAGCATTGGAGAAGACACTCCAAGTCACTCTGTGGATATTTCAGGGTTAAACATTCCCTCGCATTTAAGGCTAGCCGATCCTTGTTTTAATATGCAGAACCCTATTGACATACTCTTTAGTGCCAATGTTTTCTGGAATTGCCTACGTAAACAGGTTCGTAAATTATCCTCAAACGTGGTCGCCAGAGACACTAATTTTGGATGGATCGTCACAGGGCAACTTCCCCATTATTCTCCTCAACCCGCATCGCAATGTTACTTCTCCAATACTGACCTGGAACAGTTCTGGAGGCTTGAAAATGTCGATTCTCCTAATGTAACCTCTTCAGAAAATGAATTCTGTGAGCAACTTTTTTTGAACACCACCACTCGTTCTTCTGATGGCCGGTTCGTCGTTCAAATGCCAAGATTACATAATCCTCCTAAACTTATCAACTCTCAGCCTAAAGCTCGTAAAGCTCTTTTCGCCATCGAGAGCAAATTCAAAAAGGAACCTCTTGTTAAACAACAGTACACTGATTTCATGGATGAGTATGAAAGCTTAGATCATATGGAAGTTGTTAACAAATCTAATGATGAATTGCACCCCTCAATTGAAACGGTTTATTTAAATCATCATCCAGTGTGGAAAAACCCTCTTGTAAAAGATAAAATTCGAGTTGTTTTCAATGGTTCATCACCCGACGTTAATGGCAACAGCCTTAACGACACTCTTTATTCTGGTCCTGCTATTCAATCAGATTTATCTGCTATACTCTTAAACTTTCGATTATTTTCCATAGCTGTCATAGCCGACATAAAACAGATGTACCGTCAAGTGTTAATTCTACCAGAACAACGAGATCTTCAAAGAATCTTGTGGCGTGATGAAACCAGTAAGCCCATTAAGGTATTTCGCTTGAAAACGGTTACTTATGGCTTAAAACCCTCTGCTTTCCTTGCTATCCGATCCCTACACTTGCTAGCCTCTCAAGATGGTCATTTATTTAACCCCAAAGCCTCTGAAGCACTAACTACGTCATTCTATGTTGACGATTATTTGCAATCCTTCCCCTCTTTGGAGGAAGCTTCTTTTGTATCTTTAGAACTTCAGGCATTACTAAGGAATGGAGGTTTCCCACTCCATAAGTGGAACTCCAACTCCCCTGAGTTTCTCGCTCAGTTTCCCATCGAAGACGTAGATCCTTCTTCTGTTGAAATTTGTGGTAACTCCGAATCTATAAAAACTCTAGGAGTTCACTGGTGCACTAGCACTGACACTCTTATCTATAAAGTTTCGCTCGCAGAAGAGCTTCCTAATACAAAAAGACAAATTCTCTCTGAAATTGCAAAAATTTTTGATCCGCTTCAATTCCTTGCCCCAGTTATCGTTATAGCCAAACTCTTCATGCAAGAGCTGTGGTCACTTAAATGTGAATGGGATGACGCTGTCCCTCTTTCTTTTCTTAATCGTTGGCTCTCGTTTCGCAGCAATTTGCTGGATCTTTCCCTCATTGAAATTCCCAGGAATTTAATCAGCTCTCATTCTAATGCATCTTTTTTCCTTCATGTGTTCGCGGACAGTTCCGAAAAAGCTTATGGTTGCTGTGCATATTTAGTTTATCACGATTCACTCTATGGATCTCTAGTTCCCAACCTTGTTTGTGCCAAATCGAAGGTCGCTCCTCTTAAAACTATCACTTTGCCTAGGCTCGAACTGTGCGCTGCACTCATGGCTGCAGAACTTGTCAAGAAATTACGGGAAGTATTAAAGGTCGAATTCTCGCAAATCTATCTCTGGAGCGATTCCATGATCGCCCTTTCTTGGATCGCCAAGAACCCCTCTCACTGGCAAACTTTCGTTGCAAACAGGGTTTCCAAAATTCAAACTCTTTCTTCTGGATGTCAATGGAGGCATGTTCCCAGTGCGGATAATCCAGCCGATATTATCTCTCGTGGTTGTTTACCCTCTCAATTGGCAGCTTCCCAATTGTACTGGCATGGGCCCTCGTGGCTAATCGAAGAATTTTCCTCATGGCCTTCTAAACCCCCAGCTACAAACTCCAACTTGCCTGACGCTAAAGTACCTCTACCCATTGCTTCGTGTCTTGTTTCCAACGCTTCTCATCCTTTGTTGTCCCGCTATTCTTCTTTTCATAAATTATTACGAATTGTCGCCTATCTCCTTAGATGGAAATATCTTGTGGTCGACCAACCTCTTCTCCCTAAACCACACCTTACCAATCATGAATTGAATCTCGCTACCGTTAAGGTTTTACAACTGACACAGCAAGAAGCCTTTTCTTCTGAATTGTCATTGCTTTCTTCTAAAAGAGATCTTCCCAAATCCAGCCGTCTCCGTGCTTTAGCCCCGTTCCTTGATGACCATGGGTTACTCAGGGTAGGTGGAAGGCTCTCGCAATCTTTACTCTCTGAGGACAAAAAGCATCCTGTTATTTTGCCTTCCAAACATCACGTAACTTCCTTAATTATACGTGACTTTCATTACCGTAATCTTCATGTTGGTACACGTACTCTGCTTTGCCTCTTAAGGGAAAAGTACTGGATTATAAATGGAATTCATGAAGTTTCTTCTGTAATTCATAAGTGCATTCCTTGTTTCAAAGCGAAACCTAAAATCAACACTCAATTAATGAGCGATCTGCCCTCTTTTCGTTCTTCTCCTATACGCCCATTTGCTTTAACTGGCGTGGACTATATGGGTCCGTTCCAATATCAACGAAACTCTCCTGAAGCTAAACGCAAATTGTTTGGTAAGCTTTATGTTTCTCTCTTTGTTTGCATGGTTACCGGCGCAATCCACTTGGAACTAGTAACGAATGCTTCTACTTCTTATTTTTTATCAGCTGTCTCTCGTTTCACCGCTAGGCGTGGTGTTCCTTCTGAGATGTTCTCTGATAACGCTTCCACCTTTCAGGGCGCAGCTTCCCTGTGGAAGAAAGCTCTCACTTCCTCTCCTGCCATGGAACAAATCTCTAATTTTTCTTATTCAAAAGGTTTCAAATGGCGCTTCATACCTCCTTACGCTCCGCATCATGGTGGTAGGTGGGAATCTTGCGTAAAGCTCACTAAACGTCATTTAAGAAAAGTCTTAGGTAATCGAATTCTGACTTACGAAGAATTCAATTCACTGTCTGTTTTGATTGAAGGTGTTGTTAACTCTCGCCCTTTAACTCCACTTTCCAATGACCCTGATGACCTACTTCCACTCACCCCTGGTCACTTCCTTATCGGCACTTCTCTTTCTGCCCCTCCTCCTCTTCCCAATTCTTACAGGGATTTTAATTTACCTATTGTTTGGCGTAAACTTGAAGCCCTCCGTAATTCTTTTTGGAAGAGATGGAACTTGGAATATTTAACTTCCTTGCAACGGAGGCAGAAGTGGTTTCTTTCCAGTCCCGACATTAAAGTGGGGGACTTGGTCTTGGTTAGGGATGTTTCTCCCCCTTTAGTCTGGACTTCCGGTAGAGTGACAAAGTGTTACCCTGGAAGAGATGGGAGAGTCAGGGTGGTCAGAGTCTTGACCATTAACGGTTCGATTACAAGACCCTTGTCTTTGATCGCTCCTCTTCCAATAAATATGTAACTGTTTATTTGCTCTCTGTTGGTGTTTCCCCCCAGTATGGTGTATTCTTTGAATACACGGTACCTGAGATATAATTTTTATTGCTCTTTGCATGTTCATTTCTTCCTTCTTCTTTGTCAATTACCAACAGTGATCATCTGTTTTCTCCTTGTTGGGCATATCTCTTATGTCTTCATAAGTATGTTTCAGATATATAACTTCTGTGACCCACCTAGCGTCACCTCGCAGCGAATCTCTGAAGCTCCTCAATTCTTCCTGGTGCTAGAGGACTTACTTATCCATTTAGCTACCAGATCCTGTTACCATCGTCAGCTATTTTCTCTTGGAGCAAGAGGACTACGTCCACTTCTTTACTCACCATGCTGCGCTAGTATCAACTGTTATCAACTCTTAGAAGACCGGCTCAGCAAGAGAAGATAAATTTTTTGTATTTAAGTTGGTAATGCTTATATGTTCTCCTTTTGTCTCCTACCCCCCACTCTTTCCCCCCTTCTTGGTCCCTTCGTGCTCCGTTGAGCTGCTCTCACTTCTTAGTCTGCAGTTGACTCGTTCAGTCAAAGCTCCGCTCGAGCTTGCCTCCTCAAACCAAGAGGCTCACCCTCTTCTACGCCATGTTGGCTAAGTAATCTTCAACAGAAACTTCGACTTCAACATGAAATCAAGATAAGTACCATTTTAAAAGTTTTAACCTCATCTTCATGGTTTTAACTTCCTCGTGCTTTTAATTATAATTTATAGACAGTGTGAAATCATTTACTTTGGGGCAATAATCATTCCTCGTGGGATTTGCCATGTTGAGCTTTTGCTTGTATAAGCCAACCTTACTAAAAAAGAGCTTTTCTTAAGCTATTTAAACGAGAAACCCTCTCGCTACGTGGGATATTATCTAATACCCGCTGTCTATATTTATAAAGCTAATTCCTCCGTTGGATTTTCTCAACCCCATTTTCTGCTAAGGTCGTTCTGGGACCTTCGAGATCTTGTTCTCTATCTGCGAGTCTTGCCGTCAAGTATTGTTCACGCACTTGTGAAAATGCTAGTTAAAATGGGGAATCTTCCTTACAAATTTTTGCAATAGCTAACTTTCTTCCACCGCTGGAACCTCTGGAACCTTCTAAGGCGCATTTAATTGTAAATCACAACTTTTTCAAGAAATAGACTCTCACCTATAGTGCAATCAGTTATTTCCATAATTGCAATAACTTTTTTTTCTCATAAACTTCAGTGTTTCTATAGTGAACTTTGCATCCATCTTCATAGACTATAGTGATAAACAGTGCTTGCTCCACGTTTCTACCGCGTCGCGATCGTCCGGTTATATTAAATACGGCCATGAACATTGATCCTATATCCCAATGATCTTTCCTCAACCTTCTACTAACCATCGTTATTAATAAAATTGTAACTTTCTATAAGGTGTCACTCACAAGGTGCCCTTCCCTCTTTGCTAGTTTAACATTAATTAAATTCTGCATAATTGCTTGTGTGATACAAGTTTTAAATTTACGTTGTTCCTTTCCCATAATCAGGGAAAACAATTCTTTAAACTCTTGAGCGAGTCATGTTCAGGTTTCACGAAATGGAAACTGTCCCATTTGGCGAGTGATTCCTGCTCAAACTTGGGAAGTCCAGAACTTTCCCTTTCACTTTCTTCAGGTTTCACAGTAAGTGACCTGCCCTTTTTGTATAATTCTCATATATTAATTCTGTATAAATATAAGAAGTTGTAGGAACTTCTATCTTATTTTTCATGTTGTTATTATTGTTATTTTCAAAGTTTTCACTTTCTCTAGAACATTCTCTCCTGAATTTCTTAAGGTGCACTTTTGTACTCCAATTCACGTTTAAGCTTTAATTATTTCATTGCTCATTTGTTTAAATCTTATAAAGATTTTAAAAACATGTAAGGTTTGAAACCTTGTAAATTGTCAATTGCTTGGAGCAACCGTTTAATGTTGAGAGGTCTGCGACCCTATTTGTTAAAAAGTTCAAATGAACTATGTTTATTAAAATTATATTGCATAATTGTTAATTTCCTCAAACTTTTTCTAATTGTAAAATAAACAAATCTTTTCCCTTCGCTTTTTCATTTACGAATATAAAGTTTAGGCAAAATCCTGTCTTCCTTGACTCTCCTCACTCAATGATATTAAAATCATTAATAGAGCTTTCACCATTTGTTGCATTTGAGCAAGAACTCTTAATTTTCACCTCACTAAAGTTCTTCTTAGCGTTAATAGCTAATTCTAATTGGCCAGTAAGGCAAGTAAAGCTCGCTGGGCCAGCTACCTGCTTGTGGAGACCCTCTCCGAAAACTTATGGTCAGTTTTCTAAAAAATAAGTGTTTCTTTTTGTCTAAACTTTTAGCCGGCTCCTCGCTGAGTAAAAGCTTAGCCATTTTCCAATGCAACCATTGGTTCCTTTACCAAGATTACCCAATAAGGCATAATCTTTTATCATTTTCCTTTTTAGAGACACTTGGTCGCCCTTACAGGAACTCCATAATTTTGGAAATTGAAAATACCAAGCTTGAGTTAAATCATTGGCATTCTTCGAGTTACTTTGTAAAACCTAATTTCTTTGAGAAGACATACAGTAAATTTGTTCCTCTCAGTCTTGCCAGACCAGCACTCTTCCCCATAGTAGTTTTATATATGCTTGAGAGGGATTATACGAAAGCCACTCTCTTGCAAACAGCCCAAGTTCTATCTGTGTTTCTCGTCAGCTTAGACCAAGTCCTTATTCATTTTAGGTATCCGAAAGAGGATTTTCGGTGGCAACCACTTTTAAGTGTGTTTAACACTAAACTTATTAATTTTGTGGGACTCTCCTCCTATTTTTCTATCCTTCTTTTCCAATCCAAAATCTACTTCCTTCTTTTAATCATCTTCCCTTGGTGGGAGGGTTATTCCTTAGCCAATAAACTACCCAACCTGCGCTTGCCTGAGTGGGTATATCCGACGACTAAGTAAGTGCTATTATTAGCCACCCGCTGTTCACATGGCGTTGATCAGAGGGACAAATCTCAGTCAACATTGTCTTGCGATTCACACATAGCCTAGAAGAACGAATTTCTCCTCAAGTGTCTAAATGTGTTGCATGAATACTTTACCTAATAAATTAACAAGAAGTTCCGTGACGAACTAAAGAGCCTACTTTTCTTAAAATTTAGGATTCATGACAATGATTAATCAATGGACCCATCTGGAATAATGACGAAATTAAGTTGGTGATATCGACATTTCTAATTAGTTCGAAATACTGTATACCTGGCATAATGTAGCTTAATAGAGAACTACAGTTGGCAGCCCTGGTGACTGAATATATTCTTAGGTCCATCTTTTAAGGTACAGAATACAAAATTTGGTTGAAGTCCAATGGAGAGCATGGACGACGTTACATGCTGTTAGACATTGGATCTATCAGCGCCCATAAAATAGTATTGACAACAATGTCATGCATGTGTTGGTCAGAAATATTACGATCTATTGTTGTTCCAATTTTGGATGAAATCCATTAGTTAGTAGAGAAGTTACATGTATTTTAAAATTGGACCCACAAGCAGGCTTAGAATCATGTTGGCAGCACTAGCGTATGCTAGTTACTCCAAATCAAACTAGAATGTCAGGTGCTATACGTGTGCAAAGTTTAGAGCTATTGGCTTGCATACCGTACTTTCTTATATATTAATATAAGGGTAAGAAATTAGAGACAGCATTTAGTAACAGTTGGTAGCTCTGATTGCTCTTAAGAATACGCATAGTCATATCTGTTATGGTACACATAGCACATACGAAATTTGGTTGAAATCCAAGTGACAGTAGAGAAGTTACATTAATTTTAAAATTGGTCTTATCAGCAGTCCCAGAATCATGTTGGTAGCACTGACGTATATTAGTTACTCCAAATTAATCTAGAATGTTAGTTACTATACGTGTGCATATTTAGAGCCTTCAGCTTGCATACTTTCTGATATTTTGGTATTTGGATAAAGAAAATGAGAGAGCATTTATTAACAGTTAGCACCATTGGTGGCTCTTTAGAATACGCACAGTCATATATCTATATGTACACATACTACATACAACATTTGGTTGAAATCCAATTGATAGTGTAGAAGTTACATTCATTTACAATTTGGACCTATCTGCTGGCTTAGAATCATTTTGGCAATACTGTCATTTATGGCCTCATGGAAATTAAACTGATATATTATTATCTATATGTGTGCAAATTTTGGAATAGCTCCCATGCATACCTTCCAAGTTATCCAACATGGAGCTTTAATTTCAATTGCGATTTTTTAGCAGTTGGTAGCACTGACATCATTTTCAAAATATGGCCGTAAGATATACAGGTACAGATCTTTACTCACACCAACTTTGGTTTCGATTGGTGCAGCCGTTTAGGAGTTGACAGACAGACGGACAGACAGACAGACACACACACATTTGTCCGGATCGATCTCATGAGTCTACTTTTTCCTCATTTTTGTGAAAAGTAGGCTAAAATAGTATTGTAATATCAGTGGATTTGGATAACAAATCTGCGGATACGGATAAGAGACGTGCGGATGCGGTGCGGATGCGGTAATGTTTTGTTTGACCGCACAAGACTCTTGTTATAGGGGAGAGCAAAAGACAAGTATGACAAAAGTTAAAAGACCTGGATAAAATAAATAAATAAATATGTATATAGGATGAAAGTAAATTAAAAAAAGACAACAAAATATGGTAATGGTGGAAAAGATGAAAAACATAAAAGCAAAACCAAAAGGAGAAACTGAACAAGTTGAAAGTTCAGGAAGTTGAATTGTACAAGACATGATGTGCTCAAAAACAAGCTTTGCGATAGCAAAAGAAGACTTTAATAAGAAAAGAAAATCACTTTGTGCAGCAGTGAATATAGATTTAAGAAAGTGAGTTATGTTTGCAATGTGGCAATGTATGGAGCCGAAACCTGGAAGATGAGAGAAGAAATGTGGATTTGGAGGCCCAGATATGTCTCCATAGCACTTCGAAGCGTGGCGAAATCTCTGGGACAAGCAGTTGTCCTGAAACTCATTTCCCAACCTAATAGTCTCTAAGCTATGTTATGGGTGAAAGGTATTGATTATTTTAATAGACTGGCATCAGTAATGAATGAGCTTTGAGTTTAGATGGATGTATTACCCGCATTCCAGCCACCTGCTGTTCATACAAAACCATTAATCACTGCCCGAGCACAAGTACAGACACAGGCCGATATATTGTACATCAACATACAAGAGGATTAAATAAAAACCACGAAATTATATTTGGCTTCATAATTATTGTTCCCCGTAAACCACATCACATATTATGTTATGAGATTGGGGGAAAGTTTGGAAATGATACAAAATATATATCGAATCACAATTTGTTGGTAAAACAAGCTTCATTCCCTACAGATGTTCCAGAATTAAATAATATCGACTAAATGTGGATTTAATTAGTTTCATATAGATTGTTATTATTTCACATAGAGGCTGAGATATCAGGGGCGACAGCTTCTCTTAATCCCTTTTTCTTCTCTGGTTGAGGCCAGTAGTTTCTTCGTCCCTTTCTATCTGTATATCTTATTGTATTAATCATTTATTCATTCGTTTAACTACTTATCTATTTATTTATTTATTGAATTATATTTGTATTGATTTATTTATTTACTTATTTATTTATTCAAATATTCATTCAGTATTCTATTTTATTTTGTTTATTTTTTTACTCACTTACTTATACATTTATTTACTTATTTAATAGTGTAATAGCTTGCCTCGGTGGGTGAATGAAGAGCGTGTCGGTCTACTAACCCCAAGATTGCAGGTTCACTCCTGGCCGCGGTAAGGGATTTTTGAAAGACGGCAAAAATACGACACGCATGTGATATGATGTTGGAATGTCAAAGAACTCATTTGAATTCAGTAGGCCGTGTTCATAATGGCAAAATTAATCTCGGGAGTTTCCGCCAACATAATGTTCCTCATGTCTCTACTAGAAAGCGCTATAGTGTTCAAGGAGCTTAGATATCTAAACTCCTTGACTTTCATAGTAATTCAAGGAACAACGAAATTCGACATGCAAGCCACCCTTGGGGTGTCAAATTACAAAGCTTGCACCCGGCATCCGAGGCCATACGATATTATTATTATAATGTATTTATGTATGTATTTGTTTGTATATATATATATACTCGTATATTCATTCATATACTTATTTATTTATTTACTTTTTATTAATTTATTAATTTATGTTTTTATTTTATTTTTCCACTTATTTATTTACTTATTTCTTCTTCTTTCTTCGAATTTGGCCTAATGTGGACCACGGGAAACAATTAATTTGCTGGTCAGTTCCTTTTTCTTCTCCCAGAATGTCTTCATCCCTTCGTTGTGGTTCCTCCTCCTTTCCTCTGCCCAGGTGTTCTTGGTCGTTCCACTGGGTGTCTCCTTGAACCCCTTGAAGTTATCAATTTTACCTCGAAACACAGCCTATTCCAGATGTCTAAGCGGCTTCGGTGGCGTAGTTGGTAGCGTGCTGAACTGCTGTGCCCAAGATAGCGGGTTCAAACCCAGCCGAAGTCGTCGGATTTTTTAAGAGCGTTAAAATCCTTCAGTATGCCTTCCTTCGGTGGGGAAGTAAAGCCGGCGCTCCCATGTCATAGATTTATGGCATTTTGAAGATCCTTCCACTAACTAAACTTGTGTGAAGCTAAATTTCTAGGTTAGAATTCGTTGGAACGCTCTATCAAAGTTCCAACGATCACCACTAGGTATCATTGACATCTGGTAGCGAAAGTTGGAACTACTGGAAATTGAACGGAACTTGTAGGTCACCCTATGGGTGTCCACTAGAAGCAGTTACAGCCTCTCGCGAGCCGAACATGTCCTTGGACACTCCCGGCACTAAAATCCATACTATAAATAAATCCAGCTGTGTTGTGGATGTGCGCCAACTTCCTCCTCTCCTTTCATCTACACACATTGTAGTCGTCTTTAACATGGTGATTTAATTAAAGATTTTTTTGCCTACTTTTCACATTTTGCAAAAATGAGGAAAAAGTAGACTTATGAGATCGGGAAAATGTGTGTCTGTCTGTTTTACTGTCCGTCTGTCTGTCCTTCTGTCTGTCTGTCTGTCTGCCTGTCTGTCTGTCGTCTGGCTGTGTGTGTGTCCCCCCATATCAACTCCTAAACGGCTGCAGCAATCGGAACAAAATTTGGTAGGAGTAAAGATCTATACCTGAATATCTCACGGCCATATGTGAAAATGATGTCAGTGCTACCAACTGCTGAAAAATCGCAATTGAAATTTTAGCTCAATGTTGGATATCTTGGAAGGTATGAATGGGAGTTATTTCAAAATTGGCACACGTATAGATAATAATATTGCAGTTTAATTTCCAGGGGGCCATACATGGCAGTGCTGCCAAAATGATTATAAGCCTGCTCATAAGACCAAATTTTAATGCATATAACTTCTACACTATCAATTGGATTTCAACGAAATTTCGCATGTACTATGTGAACATAAACAGATATGACTGAGCGTATTCTTAAGAGCCACCAGGGCTGCCAACTGTTAATAAATGCTCTGATTTTTTATCCATGTACCCATATATCAGAAAGTATGCAAGCCGACAGCTTTAAACTATGCACACGTATAGTACCTGACATTCTATATTAATTTGGAGTAACTTATATAGGCCTACGACAGTGCTACCAACATGATTCTAAGGCTGCTGAGAGGTCCAATTTTAAATACATGTAAATTGTATACTATCATTTGGATTTCAACCAAATTTCGTATGTGCTATGTGTACTATAAGAGATACGATTATGTCGATTCTTAAGATTAACCAGGGCTGCCAACTGTTGATAAATAATGTCTCTATTTTTGTTACCCTAATATCAATATACAGAAAGTATGCAAGCCAATAGCTCTAAACTTTGCACACGTATAGTGCCAGACATTCTAGATTAATTTGGAGTAACTAATATAGGCCTACCCCAGTGCTGCCAACATGATTCTAAGCCTGCTGATAGGTTCAATTTTAAAATGCTTGTAACTTCTATACTAACTAATGGATTCCATTAAAAATTGATACAGCCATAGATTATATTATTTCAGATTATTTCTGACCAATACATGTATGCCATTGTTGCCAATATGATTTTACGCGCGCTGTTAGATCCAATGTTTAACTGCATGTAACGTCCATGCTATCCATTGGACATCAACCAAATTTTGTATTCTGTACCTTAAGAGATGGGACTAAGAATATATTCAGTCACCAGGGCTGCCAACTGTAGTTCTTTATTAGGCTACATTATGCCAGGTATACAGTATTTCGAACTATTAAAAATTTCGATATTAGCATCTTAATTTCGTCATTATTCTAGATAGATCCATATAGATTAATCATTGGCATGAATCTTAAATTTTAAGAAAAGTAGGCTCTTTAGTTCGTCACGGAACTTCTTGTTATTATTCGATTCTAATCTATTCTCACGAGGTGCCCATAAACCTTCAGTCTCGTCTTGCGCATGGTGTCCGGGATCTTCTCTGCCTGTCGATATATATCCACATTTCTCCTCTTTCTCAATGTACCATCGTTTCGTTTTTGAGGCCCTAGTATCTTCCGCAAGATTTTTCTCTCTTTCTTCCCTAATTCGTCAATTTCCCCCTTTTTTTTTACAATATCAGGCATTCGGAACTGTAAAGACTTTCCGGCTGGAAAACCGTGGTATAGTGTCGTATCTTCGCCCGGTAAGATATAGACCTCTTATATGTTTATTTATTTACTTATTTAATTATTTACTTTACATTTATTTATTTATTTATTTATTTAATTGTAGTAAGTTGAGAGAGGTAATCTAGGTGTTTGCCCCTTAGAATACCAAACATCATCACATTCCTCTGTAACAGGACAACGCTACGACTGTACAAAATTAACGAAAGCAACGACAACAATTAAACTGCCACAAGGAATTATACTTCCTGGTAACGGAGAAGGTATCGAGGAAAGAAATTGGAAACAGATTGGAACACGATACATCATCAGTCGCTAGGGACTTGCCTTCAGTTTGAACGTTAATTATTTATTGATTGATCATAAGAACACAAGATAGCAACTCTGTCTTGCTGGATGTAGGCGCCCATGTGCTTCGGACTAGCGCCTCACATGAAGATGTTACTGTTATTATAATAATAATATTAATAATATTATTATTAATAATAATAATAATCTTCTTCTTCTTCTTCGGTTTTTCCCAATTAATTGGGGTCACCGGAGCCAACCAGGCTCATTTTAGTTTTGGCCGGGGATTTAAGGTCGGATGCCCTTCCTGACACCACGTGATTTTTCAGGTGAAAATTCCACCCCGCTGTCGCCGGGATTCGAACCCCGGTCGTCCGGGTGAAAGACGAGCAGCTAATCCACTGCGCCATCACGCTCCCCAATAATAATAATAATAATAATAATAATAATAAACATGTCATTAAAGCAGTTAACACATTTGCAATGCCCGTAGTTACATACCCCTTTGTTATCATCAGGTGGACTCAAACTGAGCTGCACGATCTGCAACGAAACACATCGGTGCTTTTATCACGCCATCGTATGCACCATCCGAAATCAGCAACAGTGCGTCTGACTCTACATCGGTCTGAAGGTGGTAGAGGACTGATAGACCAACCTTCATACAAAACAAGTGACAACTCTGCGTGCATTTTTCCACAACAAAGGAGAAACATCCCATCTCCATCGCACTGTATCTTCAGCTGATGATAATTATACACCGCTCCATCTGTCATCTTTATATTCACCAGTAAACGAAATGAAAACTACTGAATACAAGATCGGGAATTGGAAACAGAAGGCGCTTCATGGGAAGTTTCCACATGAGTTGGACCAGCCTCACATCGACAAGTTAGCGTCACACTCTTGCCTGACCCTCTCGGTCCTCCTTCCGGAAACAGAGGGATTTGTTGTGGCTATCCAAGACCAAGTTATTGCTACTCGAAGCTATCGGAAATTTATCATAAATGTTCCAGCAACAGAGACTGAGAAGTGTCGCCGCTGTGGCAAATGTAGTAAGACCATTCAACACAATATATCAGGTTGTTCCCACCTTGCCAACACTGACTACAAACATCGGCACGATCAAGTTGCCAACATTATCCACCAGAAACTGGCCTTGAAGTACAAACTTCTTCAAAGCTCCGTACCCTAGTGGCGGTACACACCATCTGCAGTACTCAAAAATGCCACACACAAGCTGTACTGGGACAGAGGAGTTGTGACAGATGTTGCAGTCAGTAACAACCGGCCAGATATCATTGTCATCAATAAAGAACACAGAGAGGCATTACTGATAGATATCGCATGTCCCAACACTCAAAACATCCAAACAACAGCTGCTACTAAAATATCTAAGTACACAGAGCTGGCAATTGAGATAAAGCAGATGTGGAAACTTGCGTCCGTGACTACAATCCCAATAAATGCATCGTGTACTGGTGTTATACCCAAAACTATCGTCAGTAGCCTATCAGCATTGAATCTGCATCCGCAGATATATATTGAACTTCAGAAGGCAGTTCTGTTAAAAACCTGCCATATTGTCAGGAAGTTCCTTGGTGACAATACCCTGGTCGAACACTCAGCAAGGCTCGTTGATCCAGATGGAAATTTAGTTCATCCTATAAATGAAGGAGACTGGTGAAGAGTGCGGGCTCGACAAGGATGTACAGTAATGTGAAGTCTCTGAACAGTGTAATCTAAGAACGTACCTCAGTACAGATGGTTCCTTGCTAAGGCCGAACCACGCTGTAACATAAAAATTAGCCGGTATTTGCCGTGATAATGATGTCAAACAATAAAACATAAAAATAATATATTTTTTTTACGAGGGACTGTGGAAAATCTTCAAAAGACACTTGTGAAGGGTCCGCACTCCACAGTAGTGTGGGATTTTTACCCACTAAAAACCACATCCCTTTTCCCACGATGCGTTCATCACCCCGGAACCGCTCTCGCATTACTTCAGGGTGATGTCGTGCTTACTTAGCCTTTCAGACTTCTTCTTCCTTCATTTCTTCTTAAGGACGTTCGTACGCTTCCAGATCCCGCTTTTTCTGGCGAAGGACATCCTCCACATACACTGCTACATGATCCCATGATTGCTGGTTCCGTAACATCACACAAATAATATTATCTGGTGTCAGTTCTCCCAGTTCAGTTTCCACATATTCTCTCTTTATCATCCAATGGCCGCACACGAAGAAGGTGTGAAGTACATCATCGATGTCGTCACAATATATGCATGTTGCACCACTCGCTCCGCCTACTCTATGCAGGAATTTCCGGAAATATCCGTGTCCTGTTAGAAGTTGTATGAGGTAATAATTGACTTCACCATGGACTCTTTCGACCCAGGTGTCTAGGCGTGGTATCAGTCGCTTGGTCCATAATAATAATAATAATAATAATGCTGGATAATGTCATCAAGGAATGGGAAAAGAAGCTGAGAACACAAGGTTACAGTGCGACTAGGACGACCAAAGGACGAACTGGAGGTTGCCTGTCTAGCCTTCGTGGATGATCTGGCACTACTCTCAGACAACTCCAAGAGTGCGAAAAAGTAGGGCTACAGATCTCCTTCCAAAAGACAGAGTTCTTCTATACAAAATTCGACATACAGACTTTAAACACGAAATATGGCAAGATCAATAGAGTCGCCCACGAAAAGCTTGAACCGACGGAAAAAGAGAAAATCGCGCAGAACACTAGATTAATGAAAATGAAGAGAGCCTTATACCAGACTCAGGGTGTCTACAACAAAAGATTTCTGTCCACATTCATCGAACTTCGTCATTACAAAACGGTTATTAAACCTGGGGTGTTTTATGCCAGTGAGACATTGACGTTGCACACTAAGGGCGACTTGGAAAATATCCTCACAGAGGAAGGAAAAATGTTAAGGAAAATTATTTTACCAAACCACACAATTGAAGGAAACAGGCTTCACTCCAGAGGCACCACAGATAAATTGTCCAACCTCGCAGCAGACATCAGAAAGAGGCGACTAAAAGTTTACGGCCACATCAGCAGACTCTCACAAACCAGACTCACCAACAAAATTCTTAGATACATACAGCGGCTCACCGTGGGTGACGCAAGTCAAACTTGATCTGGAAAGAGCACAGGTTGACCCTGAAGACGTCATAGACAAAAGCGTCTTTCGACACAAGGTATGCAAGTGGGAAGTGTTGTCAGAGAGGGCTGCACCTACAGCCCAAAGACCAACGTGGACCGAAGAAGGGAAGAGGGCCTTTAGTGCACGAATGAAAGAGTACTGGAAAAGCAGGAAGAACAAGTAGCCATGATTGCTTTTCGTGGTCTGATGAAAGGCCTGTAACGTGTAAGATAAATGAATGAATATGCACAGCCTGTTCCAGTCTTCCGACCGGGTCAGGGATTGAATGAACGAAGCCCCCGCCCCATCTAGTGGCTGGGATATGAACTGTGCCAGCTACCGAAGCCTATCGCACTCCTCAGGGGCAATGATTAAATGAATGACAGATTAAATGATAGGGGAGAGTGTTGCCGGAATGAAAGTTGTGACTGGGAAAACCAGAGTACCCGGAGAAAAACCTGTCTCTCTCCGCTTTGTCCAGCACAAATCTCACAAGGAGTGACCGGGATTTGAACCACGGACCCAGTGGTGAGAGGCCGGCGTGCTGCCTCCTAAACCACGGAGGCTTCTGTAAAATAAATAAATAATATTATTTTATTTTTCTTACAGAGGAGGAGAAATGTACTGTGCGGACTCCTGAGTGGCAGATTACCGACTAAACCTCCCTCGTGACGTCTGCAACCATTTAACACATTACTTCAGGCTGGGACCATATGCTAGAGCAATTGAGTCGTCCAGTTGCAAAACTCGTTTAATCCACTTGTGAATAAGAATCATTTTCATGAGAAACGTTTCTCTGGACTTTGCCTCGCGTATCTTTTGTGTTTGTTGTTTCCTGCTTTTTGCTTTGTGCTATTGCTTTTGAATTTTACTTTTTGCTTTTCTTTCTTGGTTTTGGTTTTTGTTTGTTTTCTGCTTTTTTTTTTGAATTTTGCTTTTTGCTTTGTATTTCTTGCTTTTTAGTTTTCTGCTTTTGCTTTTGTTTTTGAATTTTGCTTTCAGCTTCGTGATTTTGTTTTTTGTTTTGTGTTTGTAAAACAAAACAAAATAAAATAAAAAAGACACACAAAACAAAATCAAAATAAAACAAAAACAAAATAAACAAATCAAAATAAAATAAAACAAATTTAAAAAAATAAAAAATAAAAAACAATGTAAAACCAAATAAAACGAAATAAAATAAAACAAAACAAAATAAAAACAAAAACAAAATAAAACAAAACGAAACAAAACAAAAAAGATACAAAAATAAAACAAAAATTAAAAACAAAATAAAACAAAATAAATTAAAACTAAACAAAATAAACAAAACAAAATCAAAATAAAACAAAACGAAATAAAATCAAAAATAAAATAAAAAAACAAAACAAAAAATTAAACAAAACAATTTCAAACAAAATAAAACGAAACAAAATAAACAAAACAAAATCAAAATAAAACAAAATAAAATTAAATCAAATCAAATAAAATAAAATTAAATAAAATGAAATAAAATAATATAATTAAATAAATAATGTTACGACATGATCCTTATTCACAAGTGTATTAACGAGTTTTGCAACTGGACGACTCACTTGTCCTCAACTAGTTTTCATTCGTGACTGTCCAGATCTCTTTTCTTCGTTATGAGCATTTCTTCAGTGTTCCAGTGCGACTCATCTTGAAGCATCATGTCCACGATGTTGTCTGGGGAGATCTGTTGTCCATTACCTCTTAAAGTAATTCTCTCTTATCAATCCACCGCGTGCAGGAGAAGAAGGTGTGTTGAGCAGCAATAGCTTCAGAGCAATACAAACTCAGCAATTTTTCCAGGTTTATCCGTGTTTTGTGTTGGGTTTCGCCTAGGAACACCAAGCTGACTCATCAACGGACTCTTGGTGTCCGTGTCTGGACCCCACAAAACATACGGCATAGAAAAATGGATGAGTTTTAATTCACTGGCCCTAAAAGCCCATATACCAATAGATGTATTGTTGGGAATATACGTTCCCTATCTTCTTGAGGTAAGACCGAACATATCCATGTCCAGTCGGAAGTTGGGTCACATAATAATTTATCTCTACGTACATTTAGGCCGGAAGTGATTTTCGAAATTAGGCACAATGTAGACCCCTACTTGGTCTGCTAAGATGGGGACCCTTACTTGGTCTGCTAAGATGGAGACCCCTACTTGGTCTGCTAAGATGGGGACCCTTACTTTGTCTGCTAAGATGGGGACCCTTACTTTGTCTGCTAAGATGGGGACCCTTACTTTGCAAAGATGGGGACCACTACTTTGTCTGTTAAGATGGGTACCCTTACTTTGTATGCTAAGATGGGGACCCTTACTTTGTCTGCTAAGATGGGGACCCTTACTTTGTCTGCTAAGATGGGGACCCTTATTTGGCCTGCTAAGATGGGGACCACTACTTTGTCTGCTAAGATGGGGACCCTTACTTTGTCTGCTAAGATGGAGACCCCTACTTGGTCTGCTAAGATGGGGACCCTTACTTTGTCTGCTAAGATGCAGACCCCTACTTGGTCTGCTAAGCTGAGGACCCTTACTTTGTCTGCTAAGATGGGGACCCTTACTTTGTCTGCTAAGATGGGGACCACTACTTTGTCTGCTAAGATGGGGACCCTTACTTTGTCTGCTAAGATGGGGACCACTACTTTGTCTGTTAAGATGGGGACCCTAACTTTGTCTGCTAAGATGGGGACCCTTACTTTGTCTGCTAAGATGGGAACCCTTACATTGTCTGCTAAGATGGGGACCCTTATTTGGTCTGCTAAGATGGGGACCCTTACTTTGTCTGCTAAGATGCAGTCCCCTACTTGGTCTGCTAAGATGAGGACACTTACTTTGTCTGCTAAGATGGGGACCCTTACTTTGTCTGCTAAGATGGGGACCACTACTTTGTCTGCTAAGATGGGGACCCTTACTTTGTCTGCTAAGATGGGGACAACTACTTTGTCTGCTAAGATGGGGACCCTTTCTTTGTCTGCTGAGATGGAGACCCCCTACTTGGTCTGCTAAGATGGGGACCCTTACTTTGTCTGCTAAGATGGAGACCCCTACTTGGTCTAAAAAGATGGGGACCCTTACTTTGTCTGCTAAGATGGAAACCCCTACTTGGTCTGCTAACATGAGGACCCTTACTTGGTCTGCTAAGATGGAGACCCTTACTTTGTCTGCTAAGATGGGGACCCTTACTTTGTCTGCTAAGATGGAGACCCCTACTTGGTCTGCAAAGATGGGGACCCTTACTTTGTCTGCGAAGATGCAGACCCCTACTTGGTCTGCTAAGATGGGGACCCTTACTTTGTCTGCTAAGATGAAGACCCCTACTTGGTCTGCTAAGATGGGGACCCTTACTTTGTCTGCTAATATGGAGACCCCTACTTGGTCTAATAAGATGGAGACCCCTACTTCTTCTGCTAAGATGGGGACCCCTACTTGGTCTGCTAAGATGGGGACCCCTGATTGGTCTGCTAAGATGGGGACCCTTACTTTGCCTGCTAAGATGGGCACCCCTACTTGTTCTGCTAAGATGGAGACCCCTACTTGGTCTGCTAAGATGGGGACCCCTACTTGGTCTGCTAAGATGGAGACCCCTACTTGGTCTACTAAGATGGAGACCCCTGATTTGTCTGCTAAGATGGGAACCCCTACTTGGTCTGCTAAGATGGGGACCCTTACTTTGTCTGCTAAGATGGGGACCCTTACTTCGTCTGCTAACAAGTGCCTTCAGCATTAGAAAAGAAAAACAAAATAAAACAAGGCAAGTCAAAATTGATGATATTGGGTGTTGTTTAATGCAGAGAAACTTCGAGGTCATCAGCTTGTGTCTGTCCTGATGCTGTGCGCTCTGCCCGTCTCGCCACAAAGATTATTTCCATAATATGTCAGCAAATATTTTCTCCAAGATTTATGTGTGTTGCTGGGCACATCAAATCCTCTTCAAGCTTACAACAAAAACACTACTCTACTTGAGTCTCATCCCACACTACGGCTTGGCGAGGCGAGGCGAGGCGAGGCAGATTCCTTTTTACTGCCCAACACAAGTTTACTGTGCTCTGCTATCAGCCGCCCGCAGCAGGCTGTATCGAACACTGTACTAACCCCGCCGAAAACATTCGTGTCTTCCACAGGAAGACGATCTGGCTAACAAATACAGTCGAGTTTATAACTCAGCAATTCTTCTAGGTTTGTGCATTGTCTTGTGTGGGGTTTCGCCTAGGATATCAAGCTGGGGACACCAAGGACCCGCTGATGAGCCAGCTTGGTGTCCTAGGCGAAACCCCACACAAGACACGGCATAAACCTAGAACAATTGCTGAGTTTTTAATTCACTGGTCGTGAAAGCCAATATACCATCTTTTACGGTAGAGTTTATTTATTTATTTATTGATTTATTTATTGATTTATTTATTTATTTATTTATTTATTGATGTGTAACATCTTTCCGCCCGGTTGCTGGATAGTTTTGTGGGAGTGATTTTGAAAATTGGGGACGGAAGTGAATCGGGCGGAAGCGGATCGAACGGAAGTGGATCGGACGGAAGTGAAGACGCACTGCCAGAAAAATGGGACGGAAGTGAATCGGGCGGAAGTGGATCGGACGGAAGTGAAGACGCACTGCCAGAAAAATGGGACGTATGTGAATCGGGCGGAAGTGGATCGGACGAAAGTGAAGACGCACTGCCAGAAAAATGGGACGGAAGTGAATCGGGCGGAAGTGGATCGGACGGAAGTGAAGACGCACTGCCAGCTGGATGTACAATTGAAGATGTGTGTATTGGAAACAAGGCAGTGTGTGCTCTGTAGCGCGAGAATGTTATGGCAATTCAGTAGGCAGTGCATTTAGCAGGCACTGGTTTGACGAGCACAGTGGCAAATGTTTCACCAACTTTCATTTGTCATTGAGCAGTTTATGAAGCTTCACGTTCAAGGTTGAATATCACATGGGGTAGGACAAGACGACAAATGACATTTAAGTAAGCGGCATTATTGTCAAGCTGTGGGTGAGTAGTCAAATATTAAATGCATAACAGAATGTTGTTATATGAGTGGAATAAAAGCTGTATTTTCATCATATGTGAGACTAGGTCATTTCATGATTGTAGGAAGCCATGTTTTGATTGTTTACGACGAACTGTATGAGAGCCTTGGGAATAATGAATGTTATAGTTACTGAGGAATGTGCTCACAGTATTTGTGTGTCACTTTGTTATTATGAATTATTCATGTAAAAGAAGGAAGGAAGCTTGTAGTTTTGCGTGTCCGTTAATCTCACGATCATGATCCACGGTACCTCCCTTTTACGTGGAATGCGAACCACAGGCCATGGCATTTCAGTTCGAAAATCTCACATGTATTGACCGGGAATCAAACCCGGTCTACCTTGGTGAGAGACTAACAGCTTGACCACTGCGCCACAAATGTGACAGTAGCATATCTCCAATTCAATCTATACATTCAACATAGTACCAGTATGAAAATGGAGTGTAAATTAACATTCTAAGGATGTCCAAGCTGTGTAGTATACCAGTAGGGTAACATGTCAGATGTTACACATCATATGCGACTACTGTAAGGCTCGTATCTTTTTTATTTATTTATTTATTTAGTTATTTATTTATTTATTTATTTATTTGTTGACGGTGCAAAAGAGGGTTCAGAGTGCGCCCTAATAACAGTGCACCTACACAGTAAAATATATTTCCAAGTATTTCTACTTTAAGTATTAATATCTAAATGCAATTCTTAACGCTAGGTAGTTCACACAGATGTCTAAATGCATCGTAGTAAAAAGCTTAATCTAAATATAATATAAAAACTAAATCGAAATTGTATCTAATGCCAAATATAAACACAGGTTTTGGAATTATTACCTAGAAAACTAAAAGGAAACTTTAATAACTAGGGAACAGGCCTATCCACATATATAAATTGTTGGTTCTGTTTAATGTGATAGATTATGTTATTAGCCTACTTTTCACATTTTGCAAAAATGAGGAAAAAGTAGACTTATGAGATCGGGCAAATGTGTGTCTGTCTGTCTGTCTGTCCTTCTGTCTGTCTGTCTGTCTGTCTGGCTGGGTGTGTGTCCCCCCCTATCAACTCCTAAACGGCTGCAGCAATCGAAACAAAATTTGGTAGGAGTAAAGATCTATACCTGAATATCTCACGGCCATATTTGAAAATGATGTCAGTGCTACCAACTGCTAAAAAATCGCAATTGAAATTTGAGCTCCATGTTGGATATCTTGGAAAGTATGAATGGGAGCTATTTCAAAATTGGCACACGTACAGATCATAATATTTCAGTTTAATTTCCAGGAGGCTAAACATGGCAGTGTTGCCAAAATGATTATAAGCCTCCTGATAGGTCCAATTTTTAAATGCATATAACTTCTATACTATCAATTGGAATTCAACCAAATTTCGTATGTTGTATGTGTACATAACCAGATATGACTGAGCGTATTCTTAAGACCTACCAGGGCTGCCAACTGTTAATAAATGCTCTCATTTTTAATCCAAATACCAATATATCAGAAAGTATGCAAGTCGACAGCTTTAAACTATGCACACGTATAGTACCTGACATTCTATATTAATTTGGAGTAACTTATATACGTTAGTGCTACCAACATGATTCTAAGCCTGCTGACAGGTCCAACATTAAATACATGTAACTTCCATACTATCATATGGATTTCAACCAAATTTCGTATGTGCTATGTGTACCATAACAGATATGACTATGCGTATTCTAAGGAGCAACCAGTGCTGCCAACTGTTAATATGTGCTGTCCCTATTTTTGTTACCCTAATATCAATATATCAGAAAGTATGCAAGCCAATAGCTCTAAACTTTGCACACGTATAGTACCTGGCATTCTAGACGAATTTGGAGTAAATAATATACGTCAGTGCTGCCAACATGATTCTAAGCCTGCTGATAGGTCCAATTTTAAAATGCATGTAACTTCTATACTAACTAATGGATTTCATTCAAAATTGGCACAACAATAGATCATATTATTTCAGATTATTTCTGACCAATACATGCATGACATTGTTGCCAACATGATTTTACGCGCGCTGTTAGATCCAATGTTTAACTGCATGTAACGTCCATGCTATTCATTGGACTTCAACCAAATTTTGTATTTTGTACCTTAAGAGACGGAACTAAGAATATATTCAGTCATCAGGGCTGCCAACTGTAGTGCTCTATTAGGATACATTATGCCAGGTATACAGTATTCCGAACTAATTGGAAATTTCGATGTTATCAACTTAATTTCGTCATTATTCTAGATAGGTTCATATTCTGTAGAATAATCATTGGCATGAATAGTAGGCTGTATAGTTGTTCACGGAACTTCTTGTTTCAAGTATGAATTCAGTGACTGGGTTATAATTTCCAAGAACGATCTAATTGAGATACAGAAATCTACGAACCGCATCGTTGTAAATACTGCAAAGCCTCCATACAGGTGATTTGTTATGCGACGAACTTTTTGCTATATCATTTTTTAGCCTGCTTTTCACATTTTGCAAAAATGAGGAAAAAGTAGACTTATGAGATCGATCCGGGAAAATGTGTGTGTGTGTGTCTGTCTGTCTGGCTGGCTGTGTGTGTGTCCCCCCCTATCAACTCCTAAACGGCTGCAGCAATCAAAACCAAATTTAGTATGAGTAAAGATGTGCACCTGAATATCTCACGTCCATATTTGAAAATGATGTCAGTGCTACCAACTGCTGAAAAAACGCACTAGAAATTTGAACTGCATGTTGGATATCTCGCAAGGTATGCATGGGAGCTATTCCAAAATTGGTACACATGCAGATAATACTATTTGAGTTAAATTTTCAGGAGGCCAACAATGACAGTGTTGCCAAAATAATTTTAAGCCTTCTGATAGGTCCAATGTTTAAATGCATATAACTTCTACACTATCAATTGTATTTCAACCAAATTTTGTATGTAATATCTATACATAAACAGATATGATTGAGCGTATTCTTAAGAGCCACCAGGGCTGCCAACTGTTAATAATTGCTCTCTCTATTTTTTTTTTATCCAAATACCAATATATCAGAAAGTATGCAAGCCAACAGCTTTAAACTATGCACACGTATATTCTGACATATTAGATTAATTTTGAGTAACTTATATACGTCAGTTCTACCAACATGATTATAAGCCTGCTGATACTACCAATTTTTAAATACATGTAACTTCTATACTATCAGTCGGATTACAACCAAATTTCGTATGTGCTATGTGTACCATAACAGAATATCTGTAAGTATTGTTAAGAGCGATCAGGGCTGCCAACTGTTAATAAATGCTGTCTATATTTTTTTACCCTAATATCAATATATCAGAAAGTATGCAAGCCAACAGCTCTATACTTTGCACACGTATAGCACCTGACATTGTAGATTAATTTGGAGTAATTAATACAAGGCAGTGCTGCCAACATGATTCTATGCCTGCTGATTTGTCCAATTTTAAAATACATGTAACTCCTATACTAACAAATGGATTTCATCCAAAATTGGCACAACAAGATATCATAATATTTCAGATTATTTCTGACCAGCACACGCATGGTATTGTTGGCAACATGCTTTTACGCGTGCTGATAGATCCAGTGTCTAACTGCATGTAACGTCCATTGGATTTCAACCTAATTTTGTATTCTGTACCTTAAGAGATGGAACTAGGAATATATTCAGTCACCAGGGCTGCCAACTGTAGTGCTCTATTAGGCTAAATTATACCAGGTATATTTTGAACTAATTTGATATTTCGATATTACCAACTTAATTTTGTCATTATTCTAGATAGGTTCATATACTGTAGAATAATCATTGGCATGAAAAGTAGGCTGTATAGTTCTTCACGGAACTTCTTGTTAATGTTATTGTTGATCTTGTAACTAAGCGAGGGATGTTGAAATTTAGGAGCGATAGGAAAAATGAGTTATCAATTTGACCGTTAATAACTTTATAAAGCAATTTCATATCATTCACTTTCATTCGAGACTCCAAACTAGTCATGTCATAATTCAACAAAAGTTCACCGTAGGGTAATATGAGGCAGACAGGGCCTAGACTACCTCGAGCTATAGAAAAACTCAGATTTATGAAATTACATTTTTGTCAGCACTCATGGCGAATAAAATGAAAACATTAAGTTATCTGCCACATGCACAAGCAATACGGTCCAAGACCGGACTGTACATTTTATAACGTGGCGACGGTACAGTACACTCATCAAAAAAAGAGTTGCATCACCTCGGTTTCAGGATCACCTGGCCACTGACGCTGAATGTCGATACACGAGGGCTGTTATTTATTTTTAGTTTTTTCAAGTTCGGATGGACTGTAAAAAAATAACAGATTGACATGCCAAACTGACTTTACTACTAAATGTTTGCTTGTTTTATTCTTATGTCTCAACGTAATCACCAAAACGATTGAAACATTTGTCGTATCGTTACATCAGCTTTCCAATCCCCTCCGCAAAAAAATTCTGCCGCCACTGAGGTGGGTACGTCTAGACAGTCTCCTGAAGTGTTTCCTCATTGGCGAGGCGTTGCCGCCCAACCATACCTTCAATTCTCGGAAAGGGTGAAAATCATTCAGTGCTGGTTTGAACTGAACGGCAGAATTCTTTGAAAATGTCTATCGTAACGTTGGTACAGTGCGGTCGTGAATGAGTTTCACCTTTTTCACCATGCAGCGCGGTACAGATGGGCTACTGAATGGACCCGACAGAACTCTTCACAGATGAGTGTCGCATATGTCTCAACCAAAAAATCTTCTTTGCCAAGTTCTTTAATTTCAATTGATTTCTCCCAAGTCTTCAAATTTGTCCGGCCTACCAATTTTCCCATTTTCTTTTATTAGCACTGTAGACGACTTATCAATATTAGTCATAATTTTGGTGTTCTCAAAAACATATCTAAGGTTCGTCTTCTTTCAAATGATATAGGCTACCTGCGTACGCGCTGTTTGCATGTTTTCAGAAAGGATTGCAATATTGACCGCAAAGGCCAGATAATTTATATTTATCCCTTTTAAATTTCGACCCTGGTCTTATTCCGTGGTGGAATCCTCGTTCATTGATATTTTATTCCCATACTCTCGTTACCTTTACTAGTACACAAAAATAATTGTGGACATCCAATCTCCCTGTCTCACACCAGTATTGATAGGAAATTCAATTGATTTCCCCCCATGATTCTCAGCTTCTTCCACCAAACACATGACTCTCCAGATGCATACGTTTTCTGTTCAACAGTCTGGTTCTTTCACCCAACGAACGAAGAATTTCCTTTCATGTCAGGAACAACTTTTAAATAATTTTGGCCCAAAAGTGGAACTAACCGTCTAATAGACCGGGTGTAGCCAAAATGGGCAGGTGCTTTTGCTGTAGCAGATTGCTTAAATGGCCTGCGATAGTAATGAAAACAGTTCCCGAATCCATAACATACACTTCTACTTTTACGAGTATATAAGACATTCGAACCTCAGTCAGTTCGGTTCATTTACAACTATAATTCATTCCAATTCATTCAGTTACAATTTCCGATAACAGATGTCACGCATATCGTCATGCAGACTAAGCTATGTCCGGTGTTTGCCTCGCCAGTGGTGATGAGCTGGGCGACAGGACTACACTGCTGAGCGGCGATAATCTACTGAGATAAGTAAACATTACAAAATAGAATCCCCCCAGGGGCTCACATCTAGCGGGAAGTGGGTTGCCGACCACGGGACCCCAGCTGAGTCCGGCATTTCTTCCACTTACTTGTACCGGGCTCCTCTCGGTCTTCTTTCCTGTCGACCTTTTTTGGTCAACTCTTGTTCTCTTCCGACCCCGACGGTGTTAGGGTATCCGAGGCCTAGGGAGTATCTTCCATTCCCGCCTTAGTTGGCCCTTGTCTCATTTTTCCTGATACTCTCATTCTGTGAGGGGTCAGCCTTCTTTTTATTTTCCTGTTATCTCCTGCCTTCTGCTCAAGGCCCTCAGGAAGGCGGGGTGTGTGTAGCCCCACCACTTCTGGTGCACCCTGGATATTGCTACACCCTCAGGGGCTGACGGCTGGTGAGTTCGGGAGTTGGTGATCGCGGGGGATTTCTGAGCTGGGTTCGTTTTTCCCATTTTTCTACTGACTTTTGGCGGGCCATCTCCTCTTTCCCTTTTCTATCTGCCTTTCAGAGCTCTCCTTCCTTCCAAGTCCCTCAATCCTCATGCTTCGAGTGTTGAGGGCTTTTCATTTCTTTCTGTCCTTTATTTGCCTCATCCTTTATTTGTTTACCATTTCTTCTTCTAGTCTGTAAGTCTGTAGTTAGTATTAGTTACAGTTTTCATTCTTATCTTTCATCTTTCACAATCACCCAAACCATTAGGGGCCGATAACCTAGATGTTAGACCCCTTCAAACAACAATTATCATCATCATCATCATCATCACAAATAGAATTTCTAGTGCAAGGTATGTTTGTTAATATTCATTTTATTTATTTATTATATTGTGTTATTCTAAATTGTATAGCCTACACGTGCATAATACCATTTATCACGTAATTCATAGAACCTTTAAGATAAAACAAACCAACTCAAATTGCGAATCGTAGTTCGAATATATTAGTGTTAAATGTAAACCTCTACACAGTGATTAGATCTGATGATGGTTGCTTGAGGGCCGAAATGTGTTATCCTAAATTGCCCATTATAACAGGGATAATGAACTAATACATGTTATTATTTCAAGGAGTGTATATACATATGTTATACTTTGTACCCCGCAAATTCATGTTGACCGATTGAAGAGCCACTACAGAGGCGTGAAAATTATCAGAAACGACGTCAGTTTTCCAAAATTGCCTTTCTACTTTTCAGCTTAATACACTTAATATGTTTGCAAGGCGCTGAAATTACTTCAAATGTTTAACTAAGATTCCTAATTATATTTTCTTTTAAGAAACTCAAAGGATAAGGTTATTTTAGAATTTCCAATGACAGGAGAGCAAAGCCACATTTGGTTTTGATTACTTCAATGAACTTTTCCTGTGCATTTAGAGCTTAGGGTTTTGTAGTCATTTTACTGATGATACGCTCTTGAACTATTCAAAGATTCATGAACTATGGATTAAAATCTCCTGACTTAGAGGGTAAATTCCAAAAACAAAGAAAAAAATAGGAATCCGGCCAAGCTGAGGAATCCGTCGGAATCCCCAATTCTGAAAGTTTCCAGACGCAATTCCTTATGGGAAAAGGTGTACGTCCATGGGGGGGGGGGGGGGACACATTACTCAGTAGGGTAACAAACTATGCCAGCAGTTGGTCAATAAAATGATTTTGAATAAAAAAATGGTGACTGATATAAATTCTTAATTAGATTCTAATGATAATTTGCACACCTCTATAACTGGTTCTTTCACGAAAGCCCTTCAATTCGAGGATACCTTTCACAGTGAAAGGAGGAGGAATGATGAGAAAGGGAACAGCAATAATACACTAAGAAAGAAGAAAGCAAGTTTTACTTTCTCTGACTCCCAAGCAAGTTGTCCCCTGCTGTTCGTGCACCATTTATCTGGGCAAAGTGCAGCCATTTCTCCAGAGCAGTATTAGATTCTGGGTAATGAGGGGTGCTATGGGAGAGGGGAGGGGGGGGGGGGGGCGCAAACAAATTTATTTTTGGGACGTTACCACCCCCTCAACCCTCTTAGCGACAATACAACACACACCAGAACAGCAACATTACCACTCTCGAACGTATTAGAATAAATATAACATCAGTCCAAAGACTGTCCAGGTTTAAGGGGCGTGGTCAAGCTGTTGGCCTCTCACCAAGGTGATTCCCGATCAATGCATGTGAGATTTTCGATGTAAAATGCCATGACCTGTGGTTCGGAATCCACGTCAAAAGGAGGTCCCGTGGCTCATGATCTCAAGATTAACGGCCACGTTAAACTACAAATTTCTTTCCGCCCTTAGCGGCTTTGGTGGAGTAGTCGCTAGAATACTGAGCTTGAGCTTGTATGCACAAGATTGCGGGTTTAAACCCGGCCGAAGTCGTCGGATTTTTCAAGAGCTTTAAAAATCCCTCAGTATGCCTTCCTTCGGAGGGGAAGTAAAACCGGCGGTCCCATGTCATAGATTTATGGCGTGTAAAAGAATCTTCCACTCCACTAGGTGAGTTTGATAACACTATATTTGTTCCAACGTTCGCCGCCAGGTGCATACTGCGATGGCATCTAATAGCCAAGTCCGCAGCTAGGTGTCGTGGACGGTAGCATTTGGTAGCAAAAGTAGTAACTACTTGAAAAATTCATCGTCTGCAGTCCTTCTACCTAAATCACAGATAACACACACTAATACAGTCATCACAATTAACACCGGTTATCAGATAAATTCAACACACACCCAAAGTACACGGGGCTACATGACCAAGTTCTCGCAGCCCCTATCCTAAGAAACCAACCATCCTTCTGTCCTTATCCAGGTTTAACAATAGCCATTAAGAATTCTGAGACTAATTTCATCATTCCTCCTCTTTTCTCTGTGGAAGGTTTCCTAGAATTGAAGGGTTTCGTGAAAGAGCCAGTTACAGGGGTGTGCAAATTATTTGAATCAATCATGGAATTTAAACCAGTGACCATTTTTATTCAAAATAATTTTATTGACCAACAGCTGGCATCTATTTTAACCCTACTTAGTAATGTTCCCTCCCCATGGACGTGCACCTTTTACCATAAGGAATTGCGTCTGGAAACTTTCAGAAATGGGGATTCCGAGGGATTCCTGAGCTTGGCCGGTTTTCTATTTTTTCGTTGTGTTTGGAATGTAACCTCTACGTGTTATCACAAAGTATGGGGAAATTAAACGGGTCAATACATATAAGTATCTCGGTGAGGTAATCCAACAAACTGGACTGGCAGAAGAAGCCATCAATGACAGTATCTGGGAAATAAACCGGGCGTTCCACATGACGTCCTCCCCCATGGTCTGGAAACTTGACGTGGTGGGGATGCTTGTGTGTCCAATGCATGTGGGAGCTTCGGCTCCTGGCAGGGTCGTCCATGTCGGTAAGGTTGAGGGTGAGAGACCAGACTACACCATGATGGTGGGTAGCAGCGTCATCAGTAAGTTAATTCCAGGCGGAGCTGTAATTCAGTACAGTGAAACTTGGATAATTCGAACCTCAAGGGACCAGAAAAAAATTCGAATTATCCAAAAATTCGAATTATGAAAGTTCTTTGAAAAGGGTAGAGAGAATATTCAAATTCAAATTTTCCGGTTCCCTTAACCTTTTTCGGCCTTTGCCACTCTCATTTTCATAACCGAGAATTTTGTCTTTATTTTTAGCCTATTTTCAATTTTGAAAAAATAGGCTTATGAGATCACCTTTTGTCCGTGTGTGTGTGCGTGTGTGTATGTGATTCGTGTGTGTGTGTCCCCCTAATAAAATCTAAACGGCTGGAGCGATTTCAATGAAACTCGGTAAGTTCATAGCACTATTCCCTGCGACCCCGACCGTGCCCTTCAAATTTTGTTACGACTCACCAATCCAACATGGCAGCTGTGCGAAATATTTCACCAGCATTCAATATCTCCGATACTATTACCGATATTACCCTGACATTTTGTATGGTGATAAAGAAAACTACTATAAGTTCATTTATGTGACCTTTGAAAATCTGGTAACAACTAAACGAACATGGCGGCCAAGTGAAGTTGCGACTTTAAATAGACGTTTCTCGCGATTTAACCAACCAAACGCAATAAAACTTGGTACAGCAAATGTATATATACATTGTAATGCACCGACATCTAACTTCGTTCAATTGTTTACATAACCACAAGATGGCGGATGTGCGAAATATTTCACCGGCATTCCATATCTGTGAAACTATTAGCGGTATCTCCCTGAAATCTTTTACGGAGATAAAGGGCACTACGGAAGACCATCTATAAGACTTTCAGAAACCGGTTAACTACGAAACGAACATGGCAGCCAAGCGAAGTTGAACATTTTAAATAGACCTTTCTCGCGATTTAATGTTCCAAACGCACTGAAATCTGGTACAGGAAATATTTATACACATTGTAATGCACTGGTATCTAATTTAGTTCAATTGTTTACATAACCTCAAGATGGCGGATGTGCGAATTTTAAAATTAAGTTTTTATTTCTTGTGATGTAGTCATGCGATCGAATTGAAAGTTTGAATATTGAACCTACGCAATAATTTTCCTTTAATGGTACACGACTCTATGGCCTATACATTTAACAATTCAACATGGCGACCATCCAAAATATTTAGTCGGCTCGGAATATCTACGAATCTATTATAGCAATCAAACTGAATTTCTTAATGTTCATAGGGGCTATGAACTTACGTTCACCTATAGGACTTTAAATAACTTGGTGTTCACAAATCCAACATGGAGGCGACGCGAAATATAAAAATTCACATGGACGTTTCTCGCAATTTAACCATCTGAGTGTAGTGAAACTTGGAACAGTAAATCCTTATACGAATGGTAATCCACTGGCATCTAATTTATTTCAATTGTTTCCATAACCTCAAGATGGCAGCTGTGCGAAATTTTAAAATCTCCTTGTTACTTCTTGTGTCTTAATTATGCGATTGTAGTTTGAATACTACACGTACACAATAATCTGCATGTAACAGTACATAACTCTAGGACCTACATATATAAAATCCAACATGGCGACCATCCGAAATTTTTAGTCGGTTCTCAATATCTACGAATCTATTACAGCAATCAAACTGAAATTGTGTATGTTGCTAGAGGCAAATAACATAAGTAAGATATATGAAAATAGGTTGTATAGTTCTTCACGGAACTACTTGTTTTAGGTATGTAGACAACATGTTTGGAGGAATCCCGAAAGCCTTTGCAATTTCAGATTTTTTCCTTCATTCTCTTTTCCACTTCTTTAATCACCGCTATTTTCTCCGCCAAAGTCAAAGTTTTGTATGGAACCCGAGGATTTGATGACGACATCTTAGCTCTGTACACACACTTTAAAACACAGGCAAAACCAAACTTCTAAACAACAACCACAAGTCTAATCAGACCACTCAGCACGCACTTCCAGACAGGTGTAAGGAATGACACTGTTATGAGTTATGAGATGTGGAGCATTGCAAAACAATGGCAGGGGGAGGGGTTGGGCATTGACCTCGGAAGGAGCGCCGCAGGCGTGTTGTTAGTCATGTAGGCAAAACCATCGAGTAGGGGCCACATGATACGTCGTTTTTCAGGAATTCCTGACCCAAATGTTAGGTTTCCGATCGGCTTTTTACTCGTAAAATCTTCGAATTATCAAAAATATAATTCGAATCAACCACGATTTTTTAGCATTGATTGTATATAAAATGCTAGAGACCGAGAGAAAAATTCGAATTAAAGAAGATTTCGAATTAGCCACGTTCCACTGTATTACGGTTGGAAAACTGCGGGGGGTCGTGTTCAGTCCTTAAGGTGGCAGCCCTACCAGAAAACTAGGACTAGCGCTTAGAGACAGCCCAGCGGGGATAACGAAGCAACCCGAATATTCACGACCGCAACCGATTATTCATCCCCCTGCACGATCTTTCGACACGCACCGAGACAGACCAGCGCAGCGGGCCAAACCGAACGTACCCGAAACTACACAACCTAGACCGATCATCAGGGCTAGGATTTTTATATAAATACATATTCCTTCCCCTTGATTATACATAACTAAAAATGAAAAATGTCCATTAATTAGAACCTTACCTATCATCTAATTACATTTTTTTGTTACATATTTTACATATTTGATCAAAATGACATTTTTAACATAACTTTACTTGATTTATTTAAAATTGCATATCCTGTCTCTTACTGTAAAAGAAAAATATTTTTTCGCAAGTGAATTATATTTGTTCACTAGAAACTCAGGTTCATGAAACGGATTTTCCAAGCAATTCATAAGCTGTTGAGAAAGGGCACGGGAAGATATTAGAGAAGATAAGGGGATGGACACCGTTCCAGAGACTCAGCGGCTGTTGTCCAGTGAGTGCCTGAGACTCTAAGAATTAACGCACAGAACAACAAATCAAGCGATTATTCACAGAACAAATAGCCCGTCGATAAACAAAAGAAACATGGCTGCCCAAGGATCATGCCCCCCTTGATCTGTCTGGAAGAGGTTGGCTGATCGGTTATATTCGTGAGCATTCGGGTCACTTTGTTAGCCCCGCTGGGCTCTCTCTAAGCGCTAGTCAACTAGGAAGCTGTGGGCTAATAACTCGCACTCTCCGAAATTGTTTATTATTAAATAAACTGGAAAGAATGAAAACCGGACGGATCTCATGTTAACAACTTTCGGCACGAAAAGGAAGACATGAATAGGTTTCTGGAATGTGAGGACTCTGGGTGAGAGTAGTAGGCTGAGGCAGGTGACCAGAGAAATTATCTCGTATAAACTTGATCATACGAGAGATGTATTCTGGTTATGAATGTCAAGTCCTGCATGAGGGTCAGCTAACCCAGCCATTGACCATCCAGGCTGTAGTACGACAAGGTTGTACGGAGGAAGTGGAGACGGATTGGGCATACTCTACGGGAACAGAATGATGCAGTAGAAAGGGGAGCTCTGGACTGGAATCCGCAAGGTGCTCGGAGACGGGGAAGACCAAGGAAGACATGGAAACGCACCATTGAAGAGGAGGCCAGAAGAGCTGGAAAGACTTGGAGGGAAGTGAAGAACTTGGCAAAAAACAGAGCCCGATTGAAATCATTCTTGGATGCCCTACGGAGCGAAAGTAAATCAGTAAGTCCACATGACGTAAAATATCTGTACTAAGAAGGCGTTTAGTATAGGTGCCAAGCTTAGGCACTATAGCACGGTGCTTCAGTGTAGACGAGGACAAGAGGATAAATTATTCAAAAGGGAACGAAGGGCATTACGGAAGATTTTAGACATCAGATAGTTTGATGACTAGGTACGATCGAATTCCTATGAACAACTATTAATACTCTAATAAATAAATAAATAAATAAATATTCACAAAATACAAAGAGATTTTTTTTTTTCAAAACACAGAAGACGCATTCAAAAACATTGCCACATTAATTTGATATTTTTCCAAAGAAGCTGCAAATCATCGAAATCATAACGACCAATGTATTTGATGATAATAGCATTTGAAAACATAACGTCTTTTCACTAACGTTTTCCTACTCCATAGAAACATTCATTATTCAAACGTTGATTTAGATCGCCTGATTAGAACACAAGAAATAAACAATTAATTTTAAAATTTTGCACAGCCGCCATCTTCAGGTTATGCAAACAATTAAAATAAATTAGGTGTCAGTGAATTATAATTTGTATAGTCATTTCCTGTACCAAGTTTTATTGCCTTCGGAAGGTTAAATCGCGAGAAAAGTCTATTTCAACTTCGCTTGGCCGTTTTGTAGTCTTAGAAAGTTACGTAGGTGAACATCTTGTAGTGCCCTTTATTACCGTACAAAATTGCAGGGTGATATCGGTAATAATTTGCCAGTGAAATATTTCGCACAGCCGCCATGTTGGATTCGTGATACGTAACATGATTTGAAGGGCATGGTCGGGGTTTGTCAAAATAGTGCTATGACCTTACCGAGTTTCATTGAAATCGCTCCATCCGCTTAGAAGTTATTAGGGGACATACACACACAAAAGGTGATCTCATCAGCCTTTTTTTTCTTAAATGAAAATGTGCTAATAGCAGGTAAGAAGTGGACAGAAGTGAGATAGAGGATGCAAAGTGAACATATGAGAGGTTTTTGGCAAGAAAGAGACAGGGAAAAAGCAACGAAAATTGATTGTGTTATAACGCTATTCTTAAGGGGAAATTAACGAAAATAATAGCTTGCCACGGTGGGTGAGCTTGCAGGTTCGCTCCTGGCCTTGGTAAGTGTTTTTTTTTTTTGAAAGGCGACAAAAATCACGACATGGATGTCATACGTTGTTGGCATGTTAAAGAACCCACTTGAATTCAGTAGGCCGTGTTCAATGGCAAAATTAATCACGGGATTTTCCGCCAAAACAAAGTTCCTCCATTCTCTACTAGAAAGCGCTGTAGTGTCAAGGAGCTTAGATATCTAACCTCCTTGACTTTCATAGCGTTCAAAGGAAGGACGAAATTTGACATGCAAGCTGCCCTCTGGGTGTCAATTAACAAAGCTTGCACCCGGCATCCGAGGCCATACGATATTATTATTATTATTATTATTAATATTATTATTATTATTGACGAAAATAATAATAATAATAATAACACATCCATCATTCGATAGCTCTCAGTATTGTGAAGGTTTTCATACATTTTTTTGAGTAACTGAGAGGCTTCTAGTAGAAATTTAAGAACACATTTTGGAAACTTAATCCCAAAATCATCCAGTCTCTGGTGTGAGCCTCAGAATGGATGAGATGTGACTGGAACCCAGGACTTTCGGAAAACATCACTAAGCATGTAGAACGTAACGCAGAGAATGGTAATGTTGGTGTTGTATTGCCGCTAAGAGGGTGGAGGGGTGGTAATGTCGCTTTGCCAGTCTAAATTTGTTTGCGACCCCCTCCCCCGTCTTAGCACCCCTCATTACCCAGGATCTAACACTGCTCAAGAGAAATGGCTGCACTTTGCCCAGATAAATGGTGCACGAACCACAGGGGACAACTTGCCGGAGAAAGGAAAACTTTCACTTCTTTCCTTCCTTCCTTGTTTCTTTGTGTGTGATTGCTGTTCCCCCTTTACCGTGCCCTTGAGTTCCCAATATATTTATCTGTCATCCCTCACCGCTTCATCCTCCACCCCACTTCCTTGATGCATTTCATATTTCCGCTTCCTTCCCCCCTCTGCTTTCGTGTTAATTGCTTTTCTTGCGCTGCTACTTTCTGAGATGTGTTTTTCTTTTTTATTGCTCGACTTTTCTCCCCCTTGTTGCAGCAATTTCCTTTGTTTTTTTCTTGTGTAGTGGCAGGATTGTCTCACATATTTCTGTTGTTTTATTTATAGTGTGATAATTAGGTTTGGGATTGGCTGCATTGCGCAGCGGTAACGTCCTCGCCTGCTGTGCCCAAGGTTCAAATCCTTTATCATGCTCTACATTCCTGGTTGAAAGTACAACAACAAAGAAACCTGCACATATGTGCGCTTAACTATCGACTTCTTAATTTTATTTATTTATTTATTTATTTATTTATCGTATGGCTTTTAGTGCCGGGAATGTGCGAGGACAAGTTCGGCTCGCCAGAGGCTGTAGCTGCTTCAATGCGAACACCCATGGGGTGAGCTACAAGTTCCGTTCAATTTCAAGTAGTTCCAACTTTCGCTACCAGATGTCAATGATACCTAGTGGTGAACGTTGGAATTTTGATAGAGCGTTTCAACGAAATCTAACCTGCAAATTTAGCATCACACAAGTTTAATTAGTGGAAGGTTCTTTTACATGCCATAAATCAATGACATGGGACCACCGGCTTTCCTTCCCCTCCGAAGGAAGGCATACAGAAGGATTTTAACGCTCTTAAAAAAATCCGACGACTTTGGCAGAGTTTGAACCCGCGATCTTGGGCATAGAAGCACAGCATGCTACCGACTACGCCACCGAAGCCGTTGACTTCTCAATGAAAGTACACCTCATCATCTCTCTTGTAATTTTCGTTTCCTTTCTTCCTTTAATGAACGTCCAACGTGATCTATATTCCTCTACATCATTCATCTGCCTTCAGTGAGTTAACTCTTTCCTCGTGACGGGAAGTAGAATTGTCTTCATGACGTAAGAAATTGTACATCTCTGACAACTTGCAAACGTGGATATAAAGATTTCCACTTTAATTCGTAGGTCAGAGAGAACAACTTGTGATGAATATAGTAACACTTTGCGAAATCTTCATGATTTGCGAATAGACCACTGAGGATCACGCTACGATGTCATTTCTTCTTCGTCTTCCTCCAGTATCCCTTACTCGTACTTTATATTTTTCACCAATTTCCTTCATTGCTTTTTCAATGTATACATTGAAAAGTATGGGTGATAAGTTGCAGCCTTGCCTTACACCATTCTGAATACCAGCTCATGTCCTTCCGCTCGATTAATTGCTGTTATTATGCTTATAAGTAATTACAATAATTAACTCAGAAAATCTGGGATTTCACAAAGCCAAAGGCAACTAAATGGAGATGGTTCGAAGAATGTGAGAAAGACCAGATGGAAATTATTATTCCAGGAACAAAAATCCAAGACAGATTTGAATTTCGACAAATGGTTAAAAACTATCAAAATGTTAAAGTGGAATCTGAGCCCAAGAGACGGAGAGGACCTCTGATCGATGGACCAAAGAAATAATGGGAGGTTTTCAAGAACAAGATCTAGATACAAATGATACTGGTTGTTCAAATGTAAAATAATAATTATTATAATAATAATTATAAGCATGCGCTAGAGCTCTACTGACTGACTACGATTCGCTTCAGTTTCTCGGAAAGGACATATGACATTTTCCGTAGTTAAAATTGTTATTCATTATTTATTTAGGATTAGACCACTGAGGTTCACGCTACAGTTTAATTTTTTCTTCCTCTTCCTCCAGCTTCCACTTCCTCCAGTATTTCGCTTCCTCCAGTATTCCTTCATTTCCACGCAGTGTTGCTGCTTCGGCTTATCCGTCCAGGTTCTTCCAGTCTTCGCAGTTCTTCCATCTTGGAGCCCTTCCAAATTGTGAATAATGGTCCGAAATTTATCCCTATCAGACATATGAACTTCCTGAATATTGGACCTTTCTAGATCTTTACGAACTTCCTTAATCCATGCCGTAGTTGTCTTCTTATTCCATAGGCAGTCTTTTGGTTATTCTGGTTTTGATGATGATGATGATGATAATTGTTGTTTTAAGGGGCCTATCAGCGGCCACCAATGGTTTGGGTGATAGTGAAAGATGAAATGATAATCAGAACTATAACTAATACTAACTACAGACTAACATACTAAAAGAAGAAATGGTAAACAAATCAAGTATAAGGGAAATAAAGGACAGGAAGAAAAGAAATGCCCTCAACCCTCGAAGAATGAAGGATTGAGGGACTTGGAAGGAAGGAGAGCCATCTTTTTCTTGTAGTGTGGCCTCCTGAGAAGTCGAGTACAGGTCTTTCTAGCCGAGGCCCGTGGGTGACCTGCACGTCGGGATGAGAGATGGAATTGATGAAGATGAATGAAACTGGGCAAGGATGTGGAAGGAAGCGGCCGTGGCCTGTCAGAAGGTACCGTCCAGGCATTTGCCTGGTGTTGAAAATTGGGAAACCACGGAGAACCATTTCAAGGACTGCCGACGGTGGGGCTCGGACCCACGCGTCTACCGAGTCAGCAGAATGCTAGGCCCCATGACCTAACGTGTTCAGAATGGCAAAATTAATCTCGGGAGTTTCCGCCAACACAAAGTTCCTCATTTCTCTACTGGAAAGCGCTATAGTGTTCAAGGAGCTTGGATATCTAATCTCCTTGACTTTCATAGTGATTCAAGGAACAACGTAATTCGACATGCAAGTTACCCCCTGGGTGTCAAATTACAAAGCTTGCACCCGGCATCCGAGGCCATACGATATTATTATTATGACCAAACGCTGCGTTTTAGCGAGCTCAGCCAATGCTGTCGCTAGGAGAGCCATGAAAGGCAGATAGGAAGGGAAAGAGGAGAGGGCCCGCCCCAAAGTCAGTGGAAAAAGGGAGAAAACACGGACACAGCTCAGGGATCCCTCGGGTTCGCCAACTCCCGAACTCACCAGCCGTGAGCCCCTGAGGGTGTAGCAATATCCAGGGTGCACCAGAAGTGGCGGGGCTACATTCACCCTGCCTACTTGAGGGCCTTGAGCAGAAGGCAGGAGATAACATGAAAAGAAAAATAAAGCTGACCACTCGCACATGGAGTTTATCAGGAAACATGAGACAAGGGCCAATTAAGACGGGAAAGGAAGAGACTCCCTATGCCTCGGATACCCTAATACCGTCGGGGTTGGAAGAGAACAAGAGTTGACCAAGAGAGGTCGACGGGAAAGAAGACGGAGAGGAGCCTGGCAAAAGTAAGTGGAAGCAATGCCGGACTCAGCTAGGGCCCCGTGGTCGCCAACCCACGTCCCACTAGATTGAGCCCCTGGGGGGTATTCTGGTTTTGTCAATGATAAAATTGCACTTTTTATTTTTTTTATGAAAAAAGAAACTCCTATACTCTGTCCGTTGCAAATAACTGGTCGAATCTATTCAGAACATTATATGCGTTAAATAGAAGAACTGCTTGCCACGGTGGCTGAGTGGTTATCGTGTCGGACTCCCAACCCCAAGCTTGCAGGTTCGCTCCTGGCCGTAGTAAGTGATTTTTTTAAGGCGAGAAAAATTTCGGTACGCATGTCATATGTTGTTGGCATGTTAAAAAAAACATTTGAATTCACTTGGGCATGTTCATAATGCCAAAATAATCTCGTGATTTTCCGCCAACACAAAGTTCATCCTATCTCTATACAAAAGCGCTGTAATGGCAAGAAGCTTAGATATCTATCCTCCTTGACTTTCATTGCGCTCCAAGGAACGACAAACGTTCGACATGCCAGCTGCCCTCTAGGCGTCAAATTACAAAGTTTGCACCCGGCACCGAGGCCTTACGATATTAGTAGTAGTAGTAGTAGTAGTAATGAATATCCACAGCCTGCTTCCAGTCGACCAACCGGGTCAGGGAATGGAATGAATGAAGCCCCCAGCTAGTGGCGAGGATATGAACTGTGCCGGCTGCCGAAGCCTGTCGCACTCCTCTGGGGAAATGATTAAAGGAATGACAGATGAAGAAGAATATATTTATTTACAATAGCTTATAACTGCTGGGTTTTCCCCACGATGTCTTGAGGCACAGCATACCCCTCAATCCCTGTTAGGACAATTCATTAATAAACATTCATTTTTTACCATTTAAAATCCAGTGGTATTTTCTGATCAGAATGTCAGGTGTTGGCACTCTTGTAAATATGGTGCTGCAATATGGCCACAGAGTCAGCAATGATACCCTCAGCAAGAGTGATTAGGTTATTCCTTTCTATGCCAAGCTTCTGAACAGTTCCAGAGTGTTGCTGGAATGAAATTGTGACAGGGAAAACCGGAGTACCAGGAGAAAAATCTGTCTGCCTCCACTTTGTCCAGCACAAATCTCACATGGAGTGGCCGGGATTTGAACCAGGGACTCAGCGGTGAGAGGCCGGCGTGCTGCTGCCTAAGCCACGGTGGCTCTATTATTAGTTGTAGTAAAATAACTAATTGAATAAATTTAATAATAGAACAATATTTAGTAATTTTAGGCCATTTTAACTGTCATTTTTGTTATGATTTTCAAGAAGTCAGAGAACTGATAACAGAAAACAACAAGAATTTGTTGGCTGGGGTTCATGTGTGATGTGGTAAAAGTTTCAAAAGTGTGGTTGTTCTTCCTAAACCATAAAAGCATGTAATATCCCCGACATTTGGCTGGAGATAATGTAGAAACCTAGTCAGGATGGTCACTTATTTAATTATTTATCTATGGTACGGACTCCGTCTTAAGGAAAGAATTAATGATGAAAAGTAATAAATTTGAAATAAAAATACTGGAACGCAGCCGAAATAAATCAGAAACTTCTAAGGACATCAAATGGGCGGGTGAAAATCTGAAGGAAGTAGGAGACTTCTGTTACTTAGGAAGCAAAATAACCAGTGATGAACGAAACAAAGAGGATATAAAAAGTGGGTTAGCTCAGGCAAGGAAAGCATTTCTACAGAATAGGAATCTGTTGACATCGAATATAGATTTATGTATTTGGAAGTCAATTTTGAAAGCTTCTGTCTGGAGCGTGGCGCTTTATGGAAGTGAAACTTGGACTATTGGTGCAGAAAAGAGGAGAATTGAAGCGTTTGAAATGTGGTGTTACAGGAGAATGTTAAAGATCAGATGGGTAAATAGGGTTACAAACGAAGAGGTATTTAGACGAGTAGGAGAGGAGGGATGTTTCTGGCGACTGCTAATGAAGAGAAGAGATTGGTTGGTAGGACACATACTAAGACATCCAGGTATAGCAAGCTTATTTAAGGAAGGAAGTGTCGAGGAGAAGAACTGTAGGGGTAGACCAAGGTCATAATATGTTAAACAGATTGCCTTGGATTTAGGGTGTGGTAGCTATGTAGAGATGACACGATTAGCTCAGGACAGGGTGGCATGGATTGCTGCATCAAACCAGTCAAAAGACTGAAGACTCCAACAACAACAACATGGCTTTTAGTGCCGGGAGCGTCCGAGGACATGTTCGGCTCGTCAGAGGTTGTAGCTGCTTCAAGCGAACACCCATTGGGTGAGCTACAAGTTCCGCTCAGTTTCAAGTAGTTCCAACTTTCGCTACCAGATATCAATGATACCTAGTGGTGAACGTTGGAACTTTGATAGAGCGTTCACACGAAATCTAACCTAGAAATTTAGCTTCACACAAGTTTAGTCTGTGGAAGGATCTTTTACATGCCATAAATCTATGACATTGGCCAGCCGGCTTTACTTCACCTCCGAATGAAGGCATACAGAGGGATTTTAACGCTCTTAAAAGATCCGACGACTCCAGCTGGGTTTGAACCCGCTATCTCGGGCACAGCAGTTCAGAATGCTACCAACTACGCCACCGAAGCCGCTAAGATGGTCACTGTCTGCCTGTGACTCCACAGCAAGGCACAGTGTATAAAAGATAAAATATACAGCCTTCTAATCTGTATCTTGTAAGATTGAAGAGCTCTTAAATATTAAATTACAGCAAGCCTGTATCTCGAGCTATTAGTAACGAAAATCAATAACCTCTCATCCCATCCCCTCCGCATCGCTGTTCAAATAATGAAAAACGGGATGGCCTTTGAGGAAGAGATCAATAAGGTCTCGCGTACGGGATTACAAGAAATATAGGACGTACGGTATATTCCTCCAGAGAGACGCTCAAAAACTGTGTTCGCTAGCTCGCTTAACAGGCAGGTCTCTCCGATCACTTTGTGCAAAGTCTGTATTGCGGTCAAGTTCATCATATTTCATTGAGAGCTCCGAGAAAAGTAAATTAAATATATCAATACGAGGGTAGGCCCCAAAAAGCGACAGTCAGTCTGAAAGACTAGACTTTGTATCATTTTAAATGCTGAAAAATGCTAAGACTCTTGACAAGTTTAAAATTATCTGCATAATACTTATCTTGCTTATCTTGTTTCAAATTACTCGTGAACGGCAAGTGCAAACCAGGGGCAAAGCAAGGTCAAGCACTCGGAGTGCCGCAAGCTCACCAGAACGCGCGGGGACCTGCCCCTTCCATCCAGTATAAAAACACTTATGGTGGGCGATGTATTGAAGATAGAGATATGCTCTCGCGGACTTTTTTGTAGAACTTTTCATGCTTACCAATTCATACGCTCATAGTGTATTGATATTTTTAACGGTTTGCCCAGCGTAAGCTTAAGAAGCGCACGGACGCCAAGTTTGTTTTCGACTTGTTCACTGAAATCGTTACTGCTTGGCTTCCTTTGATCATACATAAATTATTTTCTACAGAATCTTTCCTCGAGATATCCTTTACAGAATGGTGAAAACCGCATCAAAATCCATCCAGTAGTTCTCGAGATTACCCGTGACATCCAAGAATCGGGGATTTTTGTCTTATACTAACAAAGTAGAGATTGTCGGGGAACAAATGCACCAAGCGGTACTATGACGTCACACACCTCAGTGCATCTGGGTACATTTCGTCCCGTCACCGTAACGTAACGCCAGACCCCAGCGTAACGACGAAGTCGACAAGATTATTTAAAATGATAAAAACCGGACTGAGAGAACGCTGCCATTCCTGGACGTAATAGGGTGTTCTCCCGCTAGTTGGGACAACAGTTGCTTACCAAATGCTTTAAATGTTGTTTAATTCGGTATCACCGTGTTTGAATTGATAAGGAAGGGGTTGGAGAGGGGGGGGGGGGGGGCAGACATACCAAATTCCACACACACACACTCACAGATCTCATAAGACTAATTTCATTTTTTGCAAAAATCGAAAGTAGGCTTAAAATACAGTAGAGTACGGACTGAGAGATCGCTGCCAATCGCGGACATAGTAGAGAGTTCTCCCGCTAGATGGGGTTAATACAGACGGCGGCAGTTTGTATGTAACCGTTTGGTCGTAGTGTTGTTTTTCTCTTACTGTTCTCGTTATCCGCCTGCGAAGTCGTTATGGCAGATTAAAAAGAACAAAGAGTGTGTGTGAAATTTTGATTCTTGCTTGAAAAATCGGCAACAAAAGCTTACCAAATGCTTCAACAGGCTTTCAAGAAGGTTACTATGAGCCGCACACCAGTTTTGGGGGGTTTCGGCGCTTTTGAAGTGGTGAGAATGATGAGGGAATGCCTTGCTCGTTCTGGGCGCCCTTGAACATCTCCAAATGATGAAATGACTACTGTTGCCGATTTTTCAAGCAAGAAAGAGAAACGTCAAACACACTATTTGTTTTTTTAATCTGCCATAACGACTTCGCAGGTGGAATACGAGGACAGTAAGAGAAAAATAACACTACGACCAAACGGTTACATACAAACTGACACCGTCTGGACAATTGTTTCGTGAAGGTCTCTATTAACCACATCTAGCGAGAGAAATCTCTACTACTTCCACGAATGGCAGCGCGCTCTCAATCCAATTATTTTTGGGGTTTAGAACTGATTTGAGTTTTAATATATATGTTGATAGGTAGATTTAAATTAGTAATGCTTAATTTTCAAGAATATTATAAACGAAGATCTAAACAATTTTGGAAATAACAGTACCCATCTAACACCAAATCCCAGAGCAATTATTGTTTTCATAGCTACCTGTAGATAAAGAATCTGCTTGATCAAATAAAAATTTCGATGTAAGGGACAACTTTTAAGAGACCTGCTTTTAATACAAAAATGCTCAATAACTCAAAAATTAATGAAGCGAGGACTGGCGCTTGGATATTTTTTACCAGATTGCTCAAATAATGCTCTATATTTTCGGTTTGGTCAGCCCTTATTTCCTGTCGCCTACAATACCTTTCTTCCTAGCCTTGAACTTCGCCCTACAAAACAAACACGTCCATAGTTTTCGGAACACTCAAGTTATTTCTATATTATTTAGGGTCGGGTGAGATTTACCCATGGCGCCAGTGCTTGCGTCACAATGTTTGGTTTACGTTAGTCGGGTTAATCTGTAAAGAATAAGGGCAAAAATCCACCTATTTTGGTGCAGCACAATAACATAGCTCACGCTCTTGTTGATCCATGTTTAGGGTATAGGGACACCTTGGTCATCAGCTCCTTTGCCAAAAAAATGAGATGACTGCTTTGCCACCACTCATTATCATCATCATCTTAATTTCCCCTTTTCCAGCTGACACTGGGTGGGGGCAAATATGGTTCCTCTCCACTTTGTTCTGTTGTTCCACCATTCCTCCTCCGACACAGTGTTCCAATCCAGGTTCCGTTTTGTAATACTATTCCTCACTGAGTCCATCCAACGCATTCTTTGTCTTCCTCGTCCTCTCTTTCCTGTCATCCGTCGTTCCAGTGTTCGTCTTGGTAGCCTTACTTCATTCATCCGCTTGACATGTCCAAACCATCTCAATCTGTTTTGCTCCAGTTTCTGTACTCCCAGTTCTATCAAGGCCAATTATAGTGTGATGAAAATTATTGTTATGTTTCTCATGTTATATAGGGAATAGTTCATAGGAAGACACCAGGTGTAAATTACTTCATTAAAATACGTATGACTACGACAAAAAGGGAGTGACACACTTTGGGTCAAACTGACCCGGCGCGAGTCCTCGTGTTATATTTTTTCACGCCAGTTCTCAGGGGTTATATTACAAATTATAACAATAGATGCCAGCACCTATCTGTGGAAGTGGTTTGAAAGAGTATCAAAGCTGAAGTTTAAGGTAACTTGCATTAGAAAAGCAGATGGACTCGCTGTTTCACCCTTTAAATCAGGGTTTCCCAAACTTTTTCTGACCATCGCCCACCTTCGAGATTTATAAATTTCTTTCGCCCACCTCATTTCAAAGGACGCACAAATATCAAAATTACTAACGCATACATTCAAATACCTACATATAAGTTGAGAAATGAAGATTTTTACGGACATTTGTCCCTCAATAGCTTCATCATGTTTATTTAGGTGCGTATAATTATGTACATAAAAAATTTGCAAATAATAGGTCTAAAAAAGGAATAGCAACCAATGAAATGAATTAACCCGGGAGGGGTCGCGCACGGTCATTAGGACCGGGGTGTATAAAATACATTTTTTTCTTGCAAAACACATATTATTATTATGGAAAAATATATCCATGAAACTAAATACCAGGTTTTGACCCGAAGCACATTGTACTGTATTTTTGAAGAAAAAAAAATATCAATGATACCCACTTAATATATTGATTTATTCATCCTCGGAATTATCCTGAGCAGCATCAGGATTAGTGCATTCCACCCGGGTAACACATGTAAGTTCCTTACGAAACATCTTCCAGATCCACCAATCGGTTGAACTAGCCTTGAAAATACAGCGAGTCCAGAATTATCAACGGAAAACGGTCCCTGAGGCTGCTTACCAGCGTACACTTCCATGTACATCGTGTGAAACAAAGCTCTCCACTAAATGAATGGGAATGAAAGTGGGAACAGGAAACGCAGACACGTGCAGTGGATGAGTCCATTGAAAGGTATAGGAGGGGAGGAAGCTTTACGCATTGAAATTATTTCGGAGGAGTAAAAAATGTATGAGCCCGGTCTAAAAGACCGTGACGCGACCCCTCACGGGTTAAAGAAAAAAAATTAAACTACATGACTGTTTATATCTAATTAATTAATCAACATGAATAACTATGTCTAATTAATGTAATTTGACAAACTACTGTAGTTGTACATAGATTAAAAAGGAAACACAATTTGATATAATTAAATTACTTGTTTGCATTGTTATTATATTCCTTGTTTTATAGGCAAAAACTTCTCGGTCATATTGTATATATAAAAACTGAATTATTTGGCCACCAATTTTTTCAAATTGCCCATCAAATTCACATTCTGTCAGTTTCGCCCACTGGCGTGCTAAAATCGCCCACTTTGGAAATCCCTGCTTTAAACCAACAAAAACTAACAAAATAACTACCGTGCGTTGATTGAAGCCAGGCCATTCTTCAAGAATGTGGGCTTGGCAGGTACAGCACCGCACAAAGTTCTATGCAGCACGCACTACTTCACATTCACATATTCTGAAATCGGAAGGAATAGAGAAAATCCAATTTCTTTATTTAGTCAAGTGATTGGGACACACCCCTATCCTGTCGCCAGCTGGGGAGCTCGCTTAATATCCGCCACATGGGGTGAGGGTGGTTCCTGAGGGAGGGTGCCAAGCAACAGGCTGCTCCACAAGTACCTTCCTTCACTTGGCGTACCTATTCTGGCAACTCTGTCACTTTCCAAGCACGCGTTTTATTTTCACCCATGTGTACTGTACAATATGCAAGCCTATAATGGCAATAATAAATTAAGACACAAATAGTATGTTTATAAAACGAGCGAAGCGAGTGTCCTAATTACCATTATAGGCGAGTTGCATACGACGGTTTATGTTTGTCGATAATTATAACTTTATTATATGTTTTAACATAAATATTCATAAATATCTGTCGAGATTCTGCCGGTTGACTTCTTTTTCTTGGGAATTGTGTGGGCTCATCATTTGCTCTCTACCCAATACCGAATTCCAAAGCATTGAAGCATTGTTTACTCTGAAGTAGCACCAACAGATAGCGCACAGGTAATATGTTGGATCATTTTCTTATTTTTGGTCAAATAACACAAAATAGGCTGTTACAAACGCTTTAAAATTAAAATGTACCGTATTATCAACTAGTTATTCTTCAAGTTCGATTCGTATTGAATGTCAACGGAAGGCAAATCAACTGAGTCCCAAATATAACAGTCATTACATCTGGCGGAAAAGTTTCGCATAAGAATTCCATTTACTGAACAGTGAGCTGGATTATAATTTCTGTGAATCTAATGTCATAGGCATGCTTCCTCCATGATGTTCTGGTATGTCTATGTAAACAACAGCATTCAACTGTGTAGAAATTGGAGTTGCGGATATTAAGGCACAGTGCTATTTATTTTGCAATATTCCGCAGTTTGTTTATGCAAACATTACGGACGGTGCACACTTTCCATGTCAGTATAGCCTAGGATAGGATGGTGTGTTGCAAACTTCTGGACGTAGATTCCTAAATTTCAAGCATTTCATAGTATTTTCTTGTTACCGTAAAGGTTCGTGCTGATTTTGTATTTGTGTTGCGGATTGTAACTACAATGGTTGATCCGATATAGGTCACATTGTCAACTTTGAAATCATGTAATTCATGTCAGACATGTTGGATTTTGAGTGCACGTGCGAAGCTATCCTTACCAAATTGGTCAATGAATGAGGTCTGATTGGTTGGAGAAACTGTATAATAATGAAAATAGTACTTCAATGACCCCCAATATGATAGAGTTCGACATCGTCGAATATAAAATATACTAAAATAGTACATTATGCAACGAGCCTATAATGGCAATTATTAAGACACGAGTATGTTTATAAAACGAGCGTAAGCGAGTTTTATAATTTCCATACACGTGTCTTAATTACCATTATAGGCGAGTTGCATACGACTGTTTATGTTCGACGATAATTATAACTTTATTGTATGTTTTAACATAAATATTCATAAATATCTGTGGGATTCAGTTAGTGAACAGGGCTTTGCTGACTGAACAGAGCGCATGCGTGGGTTAAGGCACTCCGGGAGCAGTGACCATTCACTTTGCTTGCCAACACAGAACACCAATTGTTTACAGCGGATATTGAGCGAAAGTATCCTTACCTAATTGGTCACACAACTGTTTCTTGAGCTCTGATTGGTGGGAGAAACTGTTTCATAATGAAAAATAGTGTTATAATGAGCCTCATTCTGATACAGTTTTCTGGCACATAATGTTTACATTTCGATATCGTCGAACATAAACTTTATATTGGTTTTTATTTTCTTGTCGATAAATGGAACTTTTCTGGACCACATTGCTTATGGGTATTTTCCAATAATTTTCTTCTTCCAGCGACGCCAATTCCAGTAAGTGATTATCCTGTATGGATCTATTTACAGGGTTCCTTGCGATCTCTCAGCGAAACTCTGCGAATCTCCCTCACATCCCTTGGTGTTAGTTTGCTTTTTGAACCAATTCTTGGAGCTGATTTCCAAGATTTGACCTCTGGCATACTCGTCTTAGTGGTTTCATCCTAGAAGTGTTGTTGCTTGTCGGAATCTTCAGATAAACATTCGAATGGAGCATAGTGTAACAAATTGAGGCAGTGAGTGAGAGAGGGTGGCTACGCCAGAGTTGAATGGAACTGAGATATTTGTAGTTTTGCGGTTGCTCTCGCGCAGCATTAACGTGATTCACAGAAAATACAATCTTCACAAAACAAGGCAAGGAGGCCGCGGAAATCTTTGATATTATGCACACTGAAAGATGAATGCCCTACACAATGGTACCAATATCTCAACTTTGACAAAATCTCGGCATAGCCCCTTTCTCACTCACTGCCTCAAATGTATTAAGACGAGTGGCTTTCAACATGCAGATGTCAACGACAGGAAAAAGTGGAGAATATGTAGTAGTGCAGCGGACCCCGTACTGGGATAAACGCTAGATAAGAAGAAGAAGGAAGGAAGGAAGATTGTAGTTTTACGTGACCGTGAATCTTGTGATTATGAGCCACGGGACCTCCTTTTTACGTGGAATCCGAACCACAGGACATGGCCTTTCACTTCGAAAATCTCACATGCATTGACCGGGAATCGAACCCGGACCACCTTGGTGAGAGGCATACAGCTAGACCGCTGAGCCACCACGCCCCCTTAGATAAGAAGAAGGACACATACTAAGACATCCAAGAATAGAAAACTTAGTAATGGTAGGAAGGGTTGAGGACAAGAACTGTAGGGGTAGACCAAGGTTACAACAGATTGCCTCGGATGTAAGGTGAGGTACCTATGTAGAGATGAAACGATTAGCTCAGGACAGGGGGCGTGGAGATTTGCATCAAACCAGTCAAAGGATTGAAGACTCAAACAATGATAATAATAACCCTGTTTCAAAAAGTGTGTAGAAAAATGCTTTTCATATATCCAACATAATTGATTCACATTCGGAGTTGAAATGCATTTCACTACTGTGCCCGTTTAGACCGGAGTCCGCACGACCACATATGCATTTTACCAAGAATCAGTCAGCACGAGAGTCAAAATATCCCGGAGCGCCAGATGGGTTAAAGCTAATCGCAAAAACGACATCAAATGAAAAAAATGCTTTACTGATTTTTGGCTCAATGCAACAATAAGGATAGAAGGAGATTCAACTGGGCATAACACATCATGTAAAATTATCTCATTTTATTCTGAAGTTAAAATTGACTGCAAAATAAGAATGCTCAAAGTAGCGTCACTCATGTGTGGCGACCCACATTACTATTTACACAATGTACAGAAATTTTCCAACACATTGGACAATTGTCATTGGAGACACAAGTCTGATTATTAGTCCTGTAGACTGTGTTCCAAAACTGTATTCATTATTTATGATTAATTCCAGTTCAAATTTAATTGTCTTTACTGGAAAAACCGTAGTTCACTGATTGAATGTTTACATAATATTAACACTCGTAGAATAATTGTTCATAGAATGTTTAACTTTCACTTATTTTTCCAGTTTCAAAAAATATTGTCAAAAAAATATTATTATCTTTGAATCAACACAAATTATTTACACATATTAATAACATCTGTAAAGTATCTGACCTTTGAGCATAGCATCGAAGAACTGTGCGAAGCACAACAAAAATTAATTGTTCTTCTGACATTAAACATTTCGAGACGTGACTCGATTATGAACTTCAAGTTCCTAACAAAATATATGATTTCTGAATCATCAACTTGATCAATAAATTGTTGGACCATTCAACTATTTGATTCTCCACTTGGAATCATCATTAAGAAAAATATTTATATTTGTGGCCATTTTAGTAACTTTCACAACTTGCAATTCTTCGACAGAATGCGGAAATAAGAATTGTAGCTTCATAATAAATTCACTTAGTTCATGGCACTAGGATTGAAAATATCCTTCAAATTATTCGTGGTTATAGAATTATTTTTAATTGGCAGTGGCCCATTCTATTATTTTTATAAGAACACAATATTCCAACAACAACGGCAAAGGTCTTCCTCTGAAGAAGAATAAAATACTATCATGACAAATCCGGGTTCTAGCAAAATCAAAGTCTAAATGGAATCCGTAAACAAGGTTGAAATAAGAACTGATGGTTTTTAAGAAATAACCTTCGGGTCATTCATACGGCGCAATGTGTAGTTCCAATACTCCTTCTTTAACACTGAGTCATCGAACCCGCTATTTGATTGATGCTCTAATAAAAACCTCCTCATTCCTGCGACTTAAACATGCGCACCTGGGAATGGCATTTCAACTACTCCACACACATAAATTTTCTTCCCAAAATTTATACAATAAATCAAGCCTCTGCTTGTTATCAACACTGGAAGATTAATAAACTTACAAGTTTATTTTATTTTACCATTCAGTTCTACCCGTGAAGTTACCATACTTATGAAAATCTTTATTTCACTTTCGAATGTGTATTTACGTCATGATTTTATATAAATACAAAAATATCCTACTTGATACAATTATCATTTGCTTCCCGTTTCATGCCTCTCCGTGTTATCTGAAAAATATATTTGCTCATTGCAAATATTAACTGTTCAACCAGAACTGTAATGTTGGTTGAATGCGGGCTTGCGCTAACCACTCTCCTTCGGAAAATCTCCTGTTCCAAACTAGAAATGATTAAACTACTTCATAGGCTCTCTCTCAATAAATGTGATTATTAGAAAATATAAGATCCAAGAATTATTTAGAAATGTTATGAAAATCATTATTATTATTATTAGTGGATTATTATTATTATTATTATTATTATTTATATTATTTTAAATGTGTTTAATTATTTATTTCATTATGTGAGAATCCACATGTTCGATTCTTCGAATATGGATAAAATATCCATCTCTCAACAAAAATAATCATTAACTTTACAGTTACATCGGTTGTTTTCCGTGATTTCCCAAAAATATGAAATATTCAAATAAATGCTCGTTCTGCTCGGTCATCGATCCTAAACTGTTCTGAGTGCTGAAAATGCTCAGAATAACTCTAATATGTCTTGCGTAAATCATTGCAAGATTTAAATACGAAGAAAAATAAATGTGTTGGTCATCTGCAGAAAAATAGAGTTTGTTCCAATTAGCTAGGCATAATATAAAGTCAAAAAGTGGCTTACATTTCTTGATGGTCTTGAAGCGTAGTGAACCTGGTCTGTACCAGATTTATCCAGATACATGCCCTAGCGGACAAGCATGTATAATCCTTGTATCGGCCGCCATTATATACCCACAATCTGTCTAACACGACATATTGGAGATATTGCTTGAAGTTTGAAGTAACTGCTGATCCATTTTAATGTTGACTTCTATTAAAGCCATAGCATTTCGCTTAAATGGGGTCAGATCTAAGTGATCTATTCACAAATATGTCAGTTGTAACGTAACTCACGGTAATCTTTTCAGTACAAGAAAACACTGACAGTCTAAACCAATCAACGGCTGTTCTGAAGATCGTTCCCTGGGCATGGCTTATCACCATCTACCATGCGCGAAGCAACATGTAGTTTCCCTGCGTTGGCTAATGAACAACACCGTGATAGACTGGCCTTCAATATACTGAAAGATCGGAGTGGTTATTAAGTTACAATTATGAAACTGACTAAATTGGACTAAAATATCCAAGTATTGAATGAATATTACTGGACTGTGACAAAGTACTTTCTAGACAAAGTCTAGCATATGTCCATGTTGAAATAAAATATTTCACCAGTGTCCGTGGAAAAATAATCACCTTAGTGATTCTCCCCGCCGGAAACTTACTAAGTTCCACTTGTAGCGCAGCACTTTTGTGACTATCACAACTTTGAAAATAACTTCTGCGAAGATTCGGCAACCATGTGCCTTGGCTCAGCGTAGTAGCACCTGGCTAGGCAAGAGCTTGATTCGAAGTGAGCTAATGATGCCTGTGCCGGCCGGCTTTTATTCAAAACAGTCAGGATCACGCTGCATCACGCTGAAATCTAGAAATCCTCATATCTCTGGTATCCCTGGCCCGATTTACTTGATACTAAGTGCATTCTCTTTCATTTGGCCGTGCCAGTAATCTGATCCAAGACCCAAGTCTCTACTCCATGGCTAACTATTTAATCAATAAATAGCCTCGACCTCTGCTATTACTCGCTACGTCACTTGACATGCTCTTGGCTGTAAATTCTTTCCATTTCTTTCTGGAAGCAATGTAGCGCGATATTCAAATATCTCAACTTTCAAAAGCGGCTGTAGCCTTTCCCTTGATATCGAGGTGTCTGAATCTTGGAATACCCATTCCTAGAGTTGGGCACATCCACCCCACACCTAGCAAAAAATAAAAATTGAAAAAAAAAATATTTTTCCTATCTGCACATTAAATCATCTGGTTCTTGAATAGTAAATCTTCAAATTCGATGCATTATAAGTTCCCACGATGTTACCAGTTCGTGTATTAGCGATCTCATAGCTTCCATTGTTGTTTACTTCCACAATACGATATTCAAAATCTTTAATTTCACCAGGTTTAATATCAAATATATCGTGATACTCTTCCAAAATTTTCCCTAGCTCTGGGATCTCCTTCTCAGTGTAGACTTCTCTTCCTTCAGCTTCATGAAAAATCAGAGACCATTGAGCATCTCCCTCGATGTCTTCCTCTTCTTTTCCCTCGAAGTTAATCTCTTCGGTATTCTTGAATCTGATCGTCTCTGTCTTCATGTCTATCACTGCTTGATATTTCTGAATGAAATCCGCTCCCAATATCATGTCAAAAGCCATGTCCTTCATTACTACAAACACATGTCGGAAATCATGTCCTCCAATAGTAATACATAAGTATAGTTGTGTTTTACACAGAGATATTTTGTTGGGTACTATTCCTTGGATTTTAATTCCTGACACTGGAATCTCCTCTAAATTCTCTTTGAGCTTCCACAGAATATAAAGCTTCTCGCTCACAAGACAAAGCATAGCCCCAGTATCAATTAAAGTATCGACAGGCATACCGAATACTTCGCATGATATGATTGGCATTCTAATTCTTGTACCCATTTCTTTCCGTTCGTCATTATGTTGAATTAAGTCATCATCCTCTGCTTGCCATTTAATAATTCTGGAAGTGAATGTGTTTAAAATTCTATCTTCTACTGTGAATTCGAAGTGGTTTTTTTTCGTTTCCATTCCCCCGGGATTGTTGTGTTCCCGATGGACCTGGTTCATTTGGCCTCTGTTCCAAGAACTGCAAGTTTTCTTGGTGTCTTTCTTCTATGTTCTTTCTCGTCTCCTTATTGAACTCTTCATTGGACTGACGAGTATTCACATTCCCTCTATTATTGTAGTTGTTTCTACCATAGTACCTTCTTTCCTGGTACCTTCCTTGATTATCCCTTGGCCTTCTCCATCGAGTATTATATCTATATCCACCATCCGGTCTCGCGTAAGGTTTGTAGCTGTATCGGTTATTGTACTGATTCCATCCTCTTTTATCGGGCTCTTCCCTCGGCGTTTTCTCATCTCGCCCCTCTCGAATCTCTCGAGGTGTTTGGGATTAACTGTCGGCCATAACAGCGTACACAGCGTTGTTATTCTTTCCTCCCTTCTGATGAAAGAATTGAGCGTTCGTATGATCAAGTTTCTGCAATACCTCATCAAATTGCTCCATATTATAGATGTCAGCAGCGATCAAAGTTCTTTGGACGTCTGCTGGAAACTGACGTATTAATGCTGTAATTAATTCATTATCTGGCATCGGCGGATCTAAATGTTGTAGTTTAGAAAGCTGTCCAGAAAAGTACGTAGAGTATCGAGTAGGCTGTGACGTCGAGAATCTCTTTGAGTATAATTCTGCTCTGACTTGCTGTTGGGTTTCCGGGGACCAAAACTTATTTAATAACCCACGGGAAAACTCATCAATATTGGTGAGAGTGGACCTAAAAGCTCTAAACCAAAGAAGTGCAGGACCTTCCAAAAATTTCCCTATCACTCGGATCTGTCTTTCCTTAGGGATCTTGGAATCTTTCAGGTAATCACCTGCTTCTCTCAAAAATTCTACGGGTGTCACAGAATCTCGCCCTGAAAATTTAGAAGGCTTATCCTCTACATTCTTGAATACAGTTATGGGGTTGGATTGAAATATTGTCCTGACATCATCCTGTCTTTGACTATCAGTTTCTCTAGCTGCTCCTAGGTTTATCTTTATCTGTTCTTTTCCCCTTACACTTGGCATTTTCAACAAATGGTCAGACTGTTTCTCGTCCTTGATTTGGGTTTTAATAGCCTCAATTTCCTTAAGGTTTTCTTCTGCCATTTTTTTAATTGCTTCGGTTTCCTTACAGTTCTCCTTGACATCAGTGGATATCTGGTTCATAACAGCCTCGTGACTTTTCAACGACCCTGTCATATCTGATATGTCCTTCTGAGTTGCTTGGATATCTTTGGAAATTACTTGAATATGGGATGACAAAGATTCCCTAATTTCCTTGACTCCCTCTTGGTTCTCCAGCTTGAGTGTGTCCTTAATTTCATTGATAACTGTGGTTTTAATTTCAGTTTGCAATTCATTAATCACACCTTCTCTTATTTCTCCCATTACGAGTTCTTTGAATTGTTCTGTCAAACGTTGGACAACTATAATTGCCATCTCATTGCTCTCTTTCTTCGCTCTGACTTCTAGGTTGATCATGTATTCACCAACTTTCCTAAGACCATGTTCTATCCTATCAGCTAAGCTTTGGGATCTTAGATCAGCATCGCGAAATTTATCGTCCATTAAACTTGCGTTAGTAGCTAATGAAGTTTCGAGCTCATGTGTTTTTTCGCATAATTTAGTCATTTTACTCTCAAGTGACATTTTCAAAATTTCGGAATTTTCTTTAAATTTATTTTCCATAGAATTAAATTTACTATTTAAATTTTCTTTCAAGTTATCTTTTAAAGAATCAGAACTTTCTTTAAGTTTATCATTTAAACTTTCTTTAAGTTTATTTTCTAAAGAATCAGAATTTTCTTTAAGTTTATCATTTAAACTTTCTTTAAATTTATTTTCTAAAGAATCAGAATTTTCTTTAAGTTTATCATTTAAACTTTCTTTAAGTTTATTTTCTAAAGAATCAGAATTTTCTTTCAGTTTATTTTCTAAAGAATCAGAATTTTCTTTAAGTTTATTTTCTAAAGAATCAGAATTTTCCTTAAGTTTTTCATTTAAACTTTCTTGAAGTTTATCAGAATTTTCTTTAAGTTTATTTTCTAAAGCCTCTGTATTTTCTTTCATAATGGCGGCTACACGCCTTCCAGCCTCTTTGGAACTCTCTTCCAAACTCCTCATCATCCTCATCATCTCTTCCGTTATTTTCAATTATTATTCAAAACTTAGGGGTATACAATATTGGCAAACACAAGCTTATAACTAGAACAAGAAATATGAATAGCTAATTGGAACACTCTAATAAAATGAGATTTGTCCTAATGTCGACGTGATGGAAAAACAAAATTCTCTACTTTTACGAATTACATTTACCACAATATCACAAGAAAAATATGCAAGTTCTCAAATATCCTCCACCTGGATTCTAATAATGCGTATGTCCAGTCATCGAACGTTTACTACTGAATTTACTTGACGCCCTAATGGTTAAGCCATTATCAAAAATAATCAACTCCATTCTAAATATTAATCCAGTTAAATTTTAATTTTCCCCACTAATTGGGTTTCCTACTAATTTATTCATCCAAACCAGACATCTCTCAACTCCCAAAATATCTATAGAAAAAAATTATCACAATTTAAATCGGCATGCGATTGACCGTGTCTAACTCGAGCCCCACGTTCGAAGCCATTTCTCTCTCTATCTTATTTTATGTGCCCGTTTATACCGGAGTCCGCACGACCACATATGCATTTTACCAAGAATCAGTCAGCACGAGAGTCAAAATATCCCGGAGCGCCAGATGGGTTGAAGCTAATCGCAAAAACGACATCAAATGAAAAAAATGCTTTACTGATTTTTGGCTCAATGCAACAATAAGGATAGAAGGAGATTCATCTGGGCATAACACATCATGTAAAATTATCTCTTTTTATTCTGAAGTTAAAATTGACTGCAAAATAAGAATGCTCAAAGTAGCGTCACTCATGTGTGGCGACCCACATTACTATTTACACAATGTACAGAAATTTTCCAATACATTGGACAATTGTCATTGGAGACACAAGTCTGATTATTAGTCCTGTAGACTGTGTTCCAAAACTGTATTCATTATTTATGATTAATTCCAGTTCAAATTTAATTGTCTTTACTGGAAAAACCGTAGTTCACTGATTGAATTTTTACATAATATTAACACTCGTAGAATAATTGTTCATAGAATTTTTAACTTTCACTTATTTTTCCAGTTTCAAAAAAATATTGTCAAGAAATATTATTATCTTTGAATCAACACAAATTATTTACACATATTAATAACATCTGTAAAGTATCTGACCTTTGAGCATAGCATCGAAGAACTGTGCGAAGCACAACAAAAATTAATTGTTCTTCTGACATTAAACATTTCGAGACGTGACTCGATTATGAACTTCAAGTTCCTAACAAAATATATGATTTCTGAATCATCAACTTGATCAATAAATTGTTGGACCATTCAACTATTTGATTCTCCACTTGGAATCATCATTAAGAAAAATATTTATATTTGTGGCCATTTTAGTAACTTTCACAACTTGCAATTCTTCGACAGAATGCGGAAATAAGAATTGTAGCTTCATAATAAATTCATTTAGTTCATGGCACTAGGATTGAAAATATCCTTCAAATTATTCGTGGTTATAGAATTATTTTTAATTGGCAGTGGCCCATTCTATTATTTTTATAAGAACACAATATTCCAACAACAACGGCAAAGGTCTTCCTCTGAAGAAGAATAAAATACTATCATGACAAATCAAGGTTCTAGCAAAATCAAAGTCTAAATGGAATCCGTAAACAAGGTTGAAATAAGAACTGATGGTTTTTAAGAAATAACATTCGGGTCATTCATACGGCGCAATGTGTAGTTCCAATACTCCTTCTTTAACACTGAGTCATCGAACCTGCTATTTGATTGATGCTCTAATAAAAACCTCCTCATTCCTGCGACTTAAACATGCGCACCTGGGAATGGCATTTCAACTACTCCACACACATAAATTTTCTTCCCAAAATTTATACAATAAATCAAGCCTCTGCTTGTTATCAACACTGGAAGATTAATAAACTTACAAGTTTATTTTATTTTACCATTCAGTTCAACCCGTGAAGTTACCATACTTATGAAAATCTTTATTTCACTTTCGAATGGGTATTTACGTCATGATTTTATATAAATACAAAAATATCCTACTTGATACAATTATCATTTGCTTCCCGTTTCATGCCTCTCCGTGTTATCTGAAAAATATATTTGCTCATTGCAAATATTAACTGTTCAACCAGAACTGTAATGTTGGTTGAATGCGGGCTTGCGCTAACCACTCTCCTTCGGAAAATCTCCTGTTCCAAACTAGAAATGATTAAACTACTTCATAGGCTCTCTCTCAATAAATGTGATTATTAGAAAATATAAGATCCAAGAATTATTTAGAAAAGTTATGAAAATTATTATTATTATTATTAGTGGATTAAGCCTCCGTGGCTTAGGCGGCAGCACGCCGGCCTCTCACCGCTGGATCCGTGGTTCAAATCCCGGTCACTCCATGTGAGATCTGTGCTGGACAAAACGGAGGCAGACAGGTTTTTCTCCGGGTACTCCGGTTTTCCCTGTCAAAATTTCATTCCAGCAACACTCTCCACTATCATTTCATTTCATCTGTCATTCATTTAATCATTGCCCCAGAGGAGTGCGTCAGGCCTCGGCAGCCGGCACATTTCATATCCTCGCCGCTGGATGGGGGCTTCATTCATTCCATTCCTGACCCGGTCGGAGACTGGAAGCAGGCTGTGGATTTTCATTATTAGTGGATTATTATTATTATTATTTATATTATTTTAAATGTGTTTAATTATTTATTTCATTATGTGAGAATCCACATGTTCGATTCTTCGAATATGGATAAAATATCCATCTCTCAACAAAAATAATCATTAACTTTACAGTTACATCGGTTGTTTTCCGTGATTTCCCAAAAATATGAAATATTCAAATAAATGCTCGTTCTGCTCGGTCATCGATCCTAAACTGTTCTGAGTGCTGAAAATGCTCAGAATAACTCTAATATGTCTTGCGTAAATCATTGCAAGATTTAAATACGAAGAAAAATAAATGTGTTGGTCATCTGCAGAAAAATAGAGTTTGTTCCAATTAGCTAGGCATAATATAAAGTCAAAAAGTGGCTTACATTTCTTGATGGTCTTGAAGCGTAGTGAACCTGGTCTGTACCAGATTTATCCAGATACATGCCCTAGCGGACAAGCATGTATAATCCTTGTATCGGCCGCCATTATATACCCACAATCTGTCTAACACGACATAGTGGAGATATTGCTTGAAGTTTGAAGTAACTGCTGATCCATTTTAATGTTGACTTCTATTAAAGCCATAGCATTTCGCTTAAATGGGGTCAGATCTAAGTGATCTATTCACAAATATGTCAGTTGTAACGTAACTCACGGTAATCTTTTCAGTACAAGAAAACACTGACAGTCTAAACCAATCAACGGCTGTTCTGAAGATCGTTCCCTGGGCATGGCTTATCACCATCTACCATGTGCGAAGCAACATGTAGTTTCCCTGCGTTGGCTAATGAACAACACCGTGATAGACTGGCCTTCAATATACTGAAAGATCGGAGTGGTTATTAAGTTACAATTATGAAACTGACTAAATTGGACTAAAATATCCAAGTATTGAATGAATATTACTGGACTGTGACAAAGTACTTTCTAGACAAAGTCTAGCATATGTCCATGTAGAAATAAAATATTTCACCAGTGTCCGTAGAAAAATAATCACCTTAGTGATTCTCCCCGCCGGAAACTTACTATGTTCCACTTGTAGCGCAGCACTTTTGTGACTATCACAACTTCGAAAATAACTTCTGCGTAGATTCGGCAACCATGTGCCTTGGCTCAGCGTAGTAGCACCTTGCTAGGCAAGAGCTTGATTCGAAGTGAGCTAATGATGCCTGTGCCGGCCGGCTTTTATTCAAAACCGTCAGGGTCACGCTGCATCACGCTGAAATCTAGAAATCCTCATATCTCTGGTATCCCTGGTCCGATTTACTTGATACTAAGTGCATTCTCTTTCATTTGGCCGTGCCAGTAATCAAGTCTCTACTCCATGGCGAACTATTTAATCAATAAATAGCCTCGACCTCTGCTATTACTCGCTTCGTCACTTGACATCCTCTTGGCTGTAAATTCTTTCCATTTCCTTCTGGAAGCAATGTAGCGCGATATTCAAATATCTCAACTTTCAAAAGCGGCTGTAGCCTTTTCCTTGATATCTAGGTGTCTGAATCTTGGAATACCCATTCCTAGAGTTGGGCACATTACTTTTCAGGAGAGAGATAAAACGTCATTAACAGAACAGAACTTAACAAACACACTATATTAGTCATCTATGTTGGGAAGCAACTATTTAGAATATGTGTTGATTAAGGCTTTCGTGGCCCGGATTACTAGAAAATAATTCATGTTTTTTGGGATAATGCCGTTTGAAATTAAATTAGAACCATACGTTTCGGAGAAACCTTGCCTCCTTTTTCAATGAAAATCAAACAATGTGGCCAAAGAAAGTATATCAATGAGATTACAAAAATTACAAAAAAATATAGATAAATTCCTCGGTTCGTCACCAGAGAGCAGCTGCCAGAAATTACTGTATGCACCATTGTAGAATGGCGGACAGAGTAGTAAGTAAGGAGAAGGTAAAGGGGCGGGGTGAAAATGTAGAGACTCCTCGAAGAATGAGGATGTCCAAATGAAGTGGGGGGGAGGGAAGGGGTTAAATGGATATAAGGAAACATAAACAAAAGGGAAGTGTATCTGAACGATACATAACGTCATACAGGCAACGGCGAAAAGACAGATGGAAACTCCTCCAGTGACGAACAAAGGAGCCATAGAGGAAAAAAGTACAAATTGAAATAGGTGTAGAACAGAGAGACAGAGAGGTACTATCTTATGTTTCCTTATATCCATCCAACCCTCTCCCCCCTCCCCCCACCCCTCTTCTTTTGGACATCCTCATTCTTCGAGGAGTCTCTATATTTTCATCCCGCCCCCTTTACCTTCTCCTTACTTACTACTCTGTGTGCCGTTCTACCATGGTCCATACAGTAATTTCTGGCAGCTGCTCTCTGGTGACGGACCGAGGAATTTATCTATATTTTTTGTAATTTTTGTAATCTCATTGATATACTTTCTTTGGCCACATTGTTTGATTTCCATTGAAAAAGGAGGCAAGGTTTCTCCGAAACGTATGGTTCTAATCTAAATACACACGGCATTAGCCCAAAAAACATGAATTATTTATATTTAAAATATATTTGTGTTAGTGGAATGCGAATTTTAACTTATTAAATATATTTTTCAAATCAATTTTGCAAACGTGACTTAATGCCTTTCAGCTCCGTGGTCAGTTTAGTCCGGCATAAAGATATCCAGAATGAATATTTCTCATGATATTTTAGTGAAAAACTAGCAACCCGGCCTGGCTTCGCTCGGGAACGGTTGTGAATGCATTACGAGATAAGCGCTTCTTTACGATGTCAATGAACTACGATCTATATCCGTTTTACGTATCGTCATGATGGGTTAAAATCACTGAATGGACTATTAACTACATTATCATGGAGATGCATGTGCAACAATACTTGTCAGACGTAATTTAAGAATGGCGAGGTGCATGAAACACAAATCCCCCTTCCATTCATTCTAAAAACACTTATAGTGGACGATATATTGAATATAGAGATGTGCTCTCACGTACGTTTTTGTAGAACTTTTCATGCTGAACAATTCTTACACTCGAAGTATATTGATATTTTTTACGGATTGCCCATGGTAAGCTTAAAAAAGCGAATGGACGCCAGGATTTTTTTTCGACTTTTTCTTTGAAATCGTTACTGCTTGGCTTCCTTTGATCATAAACAAATTATTTTCAACAGAAACCTTCCTCGAGATATCCTTTACAGAATGGTGAAAACCGCTTCAAAATCCATGCAGTGGTTCTCGAGATTACCCGTGACATCCATGAATTCGGGACTTTGTTTCATACTAAGTGGAGATTATACCCCAATCAGTATAATTTAATATAATATAATCCCCCTTCCGTCCAATCTTAAATTTACTGTGAATTTTGCGGAACGAAAAGTTCACAGGCGAAATGAGAGTTGTACTTCCAGGGATTGGCGAGGTGAATGAAACTCAAATCCCCCTTCCGTCCAATCTTAACTTGGCTGTGTTTCACAGGCGAAATGAAGAAAACCCGAGTTGTACTTCCTGGGAAACTCCAAACACAACCATCCTTCTCAGAAGTCTTAACTCAACACGACTCGACGGTTTGCTGCTGGCTTCTATCTGGGGCAATAGGTTCGCCCGCTAGCTAGGCTGTAACAGAGATGATAGACTCGCCCTTAGCTAGCTCGTAAACTTTCGCCTCAGTAGTTGATTGGACATGGTTGGAAGAAATTAAAACGTAAAAACACATATAGTGGGCGATGTATTGAAGATAGAGATATGCTCTCGCGGAGTTTTTTGTAGAACTTTTCATGCTGAACAATTCTTACACTCATAGTATTTAGATATTTTAAACGGTTTGCCCATCGTAAACTTACAAAGTGCTCGGACGCCAGGATTTTTTTTTTTACTTTTCCACTTAAATCGTTACCGCTCGGCTTCCTTTCATCATAAATAAATTATTTTCTACAGAAATCATCCTCGAGATGTCCTTTACAGGAGGGTGAAAACCGCATCAAGATCCATCCAGTGGTTCTCGAGATTACCCGCGACATCCAAGACTTTGTTTTATACTAAGTAGAGATGTATTATTGTAACATAAATACCACCTAAACCCTGAACAAATGTTGGGCAGATGACCTCGTAGTTCCGCCCCTTAAAAACAACAATAACTAACTAACTGAACAAATGTAATTTACAATAGCACTGTAACACGCGGGAATCTTGCAATGTGGTCAACATTAAGTACGGAATACGGCGCTGAAAGTCAGCAGGTCGTTGACTTAATGCTTTTCTGCTCTGATCGCACTACATGTAGCAGTGGTTTCTGGCTTAAACAGACGGCTGACTTCATTCTTTCTTATGCCGTTCCAAGGCCCTTGGGTCAATTCTTCAGAAAACTAATTGTTTAAACATTTACCATTTTAATTCAATGCTTTTCAGCTCCGAACGATTGAATTATAGAACGTTTAGTGCTCCTATAAAGCAGTGACCAGGCATACATTCGTGCACTCGGGACGTAGAATATACGGCGCAGGAGTGACATTATTTTGATTACCAGAATGACAAAGATTCGTACGAATTTTTGAGATATTTCTTTCCTTCTAAACTGCGACGGATTGATTTGAGAATCTCTGTGACACCACAAAACACAAACGTGTCGTCTGCGAGACTTCACTTGTTCTAGTGTTCTCTGTATAACCAAGATGAACGAGACAGCCTTGCTGAATATTCAGCTATCCAGCAGACATAAAAAGGCTTGGAGGAAGAAGGCGAGCCAGCCACTTTACTAGGAATTAGCATACATCTCACATGTCGATACCAGAGCCAGTCTCTCTAGCCAACAAACTTTGGAGCAGACCTTAACACACCATTTAGCCTTTCCATAAAATATTCAATTTAACTCAAAAAAATATTATCCTGCAGTGATCAGCTTTTCGAGAGCGCTCAGCACTGAACTAGGTTTGGTACTCCAACAATCGATTAGTATGAGTTCTCCAATGGTCGATTAATCCAAGCAGAAAAATAGATTGATGATGATGATGATGATGATGATGATAATTGTTGTTTTAAGGGGCCTAACATCTAGGTTATCGCCCCTAATGGTTTGGGTGAACGTGAAAGATGAGAAGGAGAACTATAACTAATACTAACTACAAACTAAACAAGTAGTTCCGTGTGGAACTATACAGCCTATTTTCATATATCCTGCTCATGTTAATTGTCTCTATCAACATACAAAATTTCAGTTTGATTACCGGGAGAGTTAGCCGTGGTGGTTACGGCATGACTAATGGCAGTCGCTCACATCCGGGAGGCGAGGAGGTTCGAATCCCCCCGCCGGCAACCTTGAAGATGGTCTTCTGTGGTTTCCCATCTTCCTTCCAGGCAAATGCCGGGGTTGGTCCCTCACTATAGGCCACAGCCGCTACCTTCGAACTCCTCGCCCTTCCCTTCCAACTTTCCTCCCCAACGTACTTGTAGCTCACCCATTGGGTGTCCGTCTCGAAGCAGCTACAAAACTGGCGAGCCGAACATGTCCTCGGACACTCCCGGCACTAAAAGCCATACGCTAAAAAAAATCAGTTTGATTGTTGTGATAGATTCGTAGATATTGAGAACGTCTAAATATTTCATATGGTCGCCAGGATGGATTTATATTTTTGTACTATTACATTAAGATTATTGTGTACGTGTGGTATTCAAACTTCAATCGCATGATTAGAACACAAGAAGTAAAAACGAAATTTACAAGTACGCACACCAGCCATCTTGTGAATATGCAAACAATTGAAATAAATTACATGCCAGTGGATCAACATTTGTATAAGCATTTAACGTGCAACGTTTCACGGCACTCGGATAGTTAATTCGCGAGAAACGTCCATTTAAATATTTATACTTCGCGTCGCCGCCATGTTGGATTTGTGCTCACCAGGTTACTGAAAGTCCTATATGTGAACATATGTTCATAGTCTCTATGAACATAAAACATTCAGTTTGGTTGCTGTAAAATATTCATATATATTGAGAACCGTCTAAATATTTCGGAAGTTTGCCATTTAGGATTGTTATATGTATAGGCCATAGAGTTATGTACCATTCAAGGACAATTATTGTCTAGCTTCATTATTCAAACTTTCACTTCGATCGCATGATTACGACACAAGAATAAAAAATTAATTTTAAAATTTCGCACAGCCGCCATCTTGAGGTTATGTAAACAATTGAATTAAATTAGACGGCAGTGCATTACAATCTGCAAAATCAATTACTGTACCATATTTCACTGCGCTCAGAGAGTTAAATCACGAGAAAAGTATATTAAAATATTTCAAATTCGCTTGGTCGGCATGTTCGTTTTGTACTTTACAGGTTTATGAAACATACATAGGTAAACTTGTATCAGTACCTTTCATCACCGTACAAAATTGCATGACGATATCTGTGATTGTTTCGGAGATATAGAATGTCAGTGAAATATTTCGCACAGCCGCCATTTTGAGGTTATGTAAACAATTGAACTAAATTAGACTCCAGTGCATTACAATGCGTATAAACATTTGCTGTACCAAGTTTCATTACGTTTGGATAGTTAAATAGCGAGAAATGTCTATTTAAAAGTCTCAATTTCGCTTGACCGCCATGTTGGTTTTGTAGTCACCAGGTTTTTGAAAGTCTCATAGGTGAACTTATAGTAGTGCTCTTTATGACCGTACACAATTTCAGGGCGATATCGATAATAGTTTAATAGTTTCGGAGATATTGAATGCTAGTGAAATAATTCGCACAGCCGCCATGTTGGATTGGTGAGACGTAACAAAATTTGAAGGGCACGGTCGAGGTCGCCGGGAATAGTGCTATGAACTTACCTAGTTTCATTGAAATCGCTCCAGCCGTTTAGATTTTATTAGGGGGACACACACACACACACCTCACACACACGCACACACACACGGACAAAAGGTGATCTCATAAGCCTATTTTTTTCAAAATTGAAAATAGGCTAAAAACTAGAAGAAGAAATGGTAAACAAAGAAAAGAAATGCCCTCAACCCTCGAAGAATGTGAATTGAGGGACTTGGAGGGAAGGAGAGCCATGAAAGGCAGATAGAAAAGGGAAAGAGGAGAGAGCCCGCCCCAAGACCAGGGGAAAAGGGGACAAAACGGACCCAGCTCAGGAATTCCTCGTGGTCGCCAACTCCCAAACTCACTAGCCGTGAGCCATTGAGGGTGTAGCACTATCCAGGGTGCATCAGAAGTAGTGGGGGCTACATACACCCCGCCTCCTTGAGGGCCTTATGTAGAAGGCAGGAGATAACATGAAAAGAAAGAGAAGGCTGACCCCTCGAAGAATGAGGGTATCAGGAAAGATGAGACCAGGGCCAATTTGGCGGGAAAGTGAAAGACTCCCTAGGCCTCGGATACCCTAATACCGTCGGGGTCGGAAGAGAGCAAGAGTTGACCAAGGGATGTCGACAAGAAAGAAGACGGAGAGGAGCCCGGCACAAGTACAGTAAGTGGAAGCAATGCCATACTCAGCTGGGGTCCCGTGGTCGCCAACCCACGTCCCTCAAAATGTGAGCCTCTGGGGGAAGAAAAATAGACGCATTGCTACAAATAACAACTAATCGATAGTGCCTTTAATCGATTAATCTCTTGGTCGAATAATTGAATAACAGTTTGGTCGATTAATGGATGTACTTCGCTACATTCACTGCGCTCTCACAGAAGCAAAACTGACAACTAATTAATTAAAATATATTGTATCATATATAATGTACGAGAGATGTTTTTAAGTAGGCGTCAGTTGCAGCTGTGTAGCTAACCTGTACGCTGAACTGTGCATCTTTACAATGTTCAAGATTATTGATTCGCCCGCCGCGTGTGAGGTATGATCTGTGATACGTTTTTTGAGTGCAAGAAACATGTCGGTTGCAGACGTTCATCGTCAGCTTTGTGAGGTTTATGGTGATAATGCAATGACGGAAGATAAAGTGCGAACATGGGTACGCGAGTTCAAAAGTGGCCGTGAAAATGTTCATGACGATGAACGCTCAGGTCTGTGATCACAGATTTCCACCTCTTTTCGCAGCTGAAACGTCATCTTGGTGGGAAGAGCTTCGTAGACGATGAAGATGTGAAAACAGCCGTGAATTCTTGGTTATCAGAGCAGGTGGACAACCTTTATGCAAAGGGATTTCAGAACTTAGTTTTAAGGTATAACAAGTGCTTAAATAAACAAGGCAACGATGTAGAAAAATAGAGGAAGGTAACTTATGTAAAACCTAAAAATAAATGTGGTTTCAAAATAAAATATTCAGTTAATTTAAAAAAAACGACCCTTACTTAGGAAAAATCCCTCGTACCTTCTTTGTGAAAACTACGCTAAAACAAAGAAAACCAAAAATGTTCCCGTCCTAAATTGTAAACATTGAACAAGAATTCAAAAGCTTTGCTGAAAACTCCTCGTTTTTTGTTTGATGTTTGTCCTTCCACTGTGACTGGCTCTTATTGTTAACATAAACATGGAACAACACTTTGTTTAGTGTGATATCTGTGATTGTTGTGGGGTTTGAAGCCATTTTTCAGTGTTGCCTTAGAAAACAACAATAGGGTGCTTTTCAGTCGGTGAACACAAATGTACCCAAAAGAGCTGGGTTAGGCCCTAATTCTGAAAAAAATTCAATGAGGAATGGAAAGTCGCCATAATACACCCTATCCACATGAAGGGGTCTAAATCTGACCCGAATAATTATAGAGGCATATCGCTTGTGTCAGTAGCTTATAAAATTCGTTCCAAAGCTTTACTCAATCGTGCAGAACCCCAATTAGACTTACAAATAGGAGAGTATCAAAATGGCTTTCGTAAACATAGATCTTGTGTTGAACAGATATGGAATCTTAAAACTATTTTGCAAATGAGAGAATTAAGAAATAAAGACACGACAGTTACTTTTATAGATTTTGCAAAAGCCTATGATTCCATTGACAGATAATCTCTCTTTAACATTCTAAAAGAATTTGGTTTGGATTCTAAAACTACCAACATTATTCAGGATACGCTAACAAATACCACGTCCAAAGTCCGATTTCGTGGGGAGTTCTCCAAGGCTTTTGAAATAAACATAGGAGTCTGACAAGGTGATGGATTGTCACCATTACTTTTTAACTGTGCTTTGGAAAAGGTGATCCAAGAGTGGAGGAAAACAGACACCAAAGGGGTTAAATTAGGATATCAAAGAGATACCATCTATATTGATTGTTTGGCTTTTGCTGACGACATTGCTCTAATTACTGATACACCGGAAAATGCCAAAATAAAAATTGATAATTTAATACAACAAGCAAATAAAATAGCTCTACAAATTTCCTTCACAAAGGCAGAATGTCAAAAATAGTCCTGATAAATTATGTATTCAACAAAACGAAATCAAAAGAGTGATGGTTGGTTGGTTCCTTAGTTTAGGGGCTGCGATAACGCGGTCATGTAGCCCCGTGTACTTTGGGTGTGTGTAGAATCTGTCTGATAACCGGTGTTAATTGTGATGACTGTATTAGTGTGTGTATCTGTTTTTTAATTCAAGTAGGGACTGCAACTTTGAATTTTCAAATAGTTCCTACTTTTGCCGCCAAACGCCACCGTCAACGACTACTAGGCCTAGTTCAGAACTTAGCTACTAGACGCCACCGCAGTCGGCTCTTGGCAACGAACGTAGCAACCTAAGAGCGTTGTTTATATTCTTAACCTATCCAATTTAGTTTCACACAGGTGTAATTAGTGGAAAGATCTTTAACATGCCATAAATCTATGACATGGGACCGCCGGCTTTACTTCCCCTCCGAAGGAAGGCATACTGAGGGATTTTTAACGCTCTTAAAAAATCCGACGGCTTCGGCCGGGTTTGAACCCGCTATCTTGGGCATAGAAGCTCAGCATGCTACCAACTACGCCACCGAAGCCGCCCAAAAGAGTGAATTATTTCAAACATCTCGGTGAATAAATAATAACGAGAAAAACAGCCTAACAGTTAGAACAAAGAAAGTGAATATAGCTTTCCAGCTCACCAGGAACATTTATAAGAAAAAAACCTAATTCTATTAAAATTAAACATTATAATACTGTTGTGAAACCAGAGGCCTTATATGGATCTGAAACACTCAAATTAATGAATAAAGGTGAAATCAACAAAATCATGGTCATGGAAAGGAAAATAATTAGAAGTATACTTTGCCCTAGAAAAGTAGGAGCAGATTACAACAGACCTAGACCAAATGTTGAAATTTATGTGCATGTAGAAAACATGCTACATACCATGCGAAGAAGAAGATTATCCTTTTTTGGACATTTACAAAGAATGAACGATGATAGTTTGACAAAGAAAATCTTCAATAAAATTATAAAACTTAAGATACAGCCAGCTTGGTTTCAACAGACCTTGAATGACCTTAAAGAGGCCAATATACAAATTGAAGACATACCTAATAGACAACTCTTTCGGAACAAAATTAAAACAGTCACCTTCAAGGAGGAACTAGCGAGAAGCAGAAAACAGCCACACAACATTGAGGAGCTCCGGCGACAACAATCTGAAAGAATGAAGCAATTTTGGGTGACCAAGAAGAAATCATATAGCAAAACTTGATGTATTGATTTAACGTGCTCTATTAAGGGCTATTAGATTAAATAATAAATACACTAGGATGACCAGTTTCGATCGTCAAGCGATCATCATCAGATCCATTACACTTAGGCTGTAAAATCTACGATTGAAAATACAGGTGAAAATATATACTACGAGTATATACCATTATTTAGTTGCAGTATTGGTATTGCAACTTGTCGGTGTATGCTGGTTGTAGTATATATGATGTTAGGTGGAATGCTAAAGTGGTGATAGAACTCCGGAATTTGTCTGTATTTATTAATCTCATGTAATTTATTTGAGGATAAGGGCATAAACCAGCTCTTTTGAATACATTCGTGTTGACCGACTGAAAAGCACCAAACGTTTGTCTGTGATAGTGAATGGACTGGTTAGATTGGATTATGAACTTAGGCGATTGTTTGATATGGGATCCGTTCTCTTGCATCTGCCACCACCAATGTCTACACTGAAATATACAACATGTATATATTGTAAATACCATCTCCAACATGTAGACATAGATTTAATAGTCAAAGTATAAAGGAACTGATGATGATCGCTTGACAATCGAAACTGGTCATCCAAGTGAATTTATTTATCTCATGTACATTTATACAGAAAGGAATCTGTTGACATCGAATATAGATTTAGGTATTAGGAAGTCATTTTTGAAATCATTTGTCTGGAGCGTGGCGCTGTATGGAAGTGAAACGTGGACTGTTGGAGCAACAGAAAAGAAGAGAATTGAAGCGTTTGAAATGTGGTGTTACAGGAGATCACATGGGTAGATAGAGTAACAAATAAAAATGTATTAAGACGAGTGGGAGAGGAGAGATGTTTCTGGCGACTGCTAATGAAGAGAAGAGATAGGCTCGTAGGACACTTACTGAGACACTCAGAAATAGCTAACTTAGTTATGGAAGGAAGATTTGAGGACAAGAACAGTAGGGTTAGAATATGTTAAACTGAGTCCTTCGGATGTAAGGACTGGTAGCTCTGTAGACATGAAACGATTAGCTCAGCACAGGGAGGCATGGAAGGTTGGTTGGTTCCTTAGTTTAGGGGCTGCGGCAAAGTGGTCGTGTAGCCCCGTGTAGTTTGGGTGTGTGTAGAATCTGTCTCATAACCGGTGTTAATTGTGATGCCTGTATTAGTGTGTGTTATCTGTGATTCAGGTAGAAGGACTGCAGACGATTTTTTTTAGTAGTTCCTACTATTGCTACTAAATGCTACCGTCCACGACACCTAGCTCTAGACGTGGCTACTAAATGACATCACAGTCATCACCTGGTAGTGAACGTTAGAACTAATATAGCGTTATTAAACTAACCTACAAATTTTAACTTCCACAAGTGTACTGTAGTTAGTGGAAGGTTCTTTTTCATACCATAAATCTATGACATGGGATCGCCGGCTTTACTTCTCCTCCGGAGGAAGACATATTGAGAGATTTTTCACGCTCTTAAAAATCCAACCACTCGGGCGGGTTCGAACCTGCGATCTCGGGCATAAAAGTTCAGCATTCTACCAACTACTCCACCGAAGCGACCAGTCAAAAGACTGGAGACTCAAACAACAAACATACATTTTGTTCAGGATTAGGGAAGCATTACATTTCGAATTATCAAGTTGGTTAGTTAGTTAGTTAGTTATTGAGGTTTTAAGGGGCGGAACAGCGAGGTTATCTGCCCCTGATCGAATGATCAACAGGCAAGAATACGTAATTATATGAGAGGTATTGTTTGATAGGCACTTAAGTCTTTTCGAAGCACAATACCGCACCGGTTCTTCCGCATGTCCCCTAAATAGGTTTAAAACGAAACAAGTTTCCTCTAGATCAATATTTTCACTTTCAAAAGCATTCAAAGCATGGAGCAATGAAACTGTTTCGCTCTAAAGCTTTTGTTTAATATAAAGAGCCTTCTTTGTTTGAACCACCTGCAATATCATTACACTTTTGATGTATAAAGTAATTAACTGCCTTAAAGAAGAAGCTATTCTTGTTCTAAAAACGCGGAAAGAATTATTAAATTATATTTATTATTTAATGTTTCTTTTCTCTCTGCCTCTTTATATTCCGCCTTCACAAAGATGTTCCGACACACCCGACCACACTCACTCACCTCACGAAAATAAACGAGGAAGGCTCATTCTCCGGTGTTAAAGACACTCCTTTAACGTCATCTTCGCTTTAACTTTGAATAAGCTTGCCACGGTGGGTGAGTGGTCAACGTGTCGGTCTACTAACCCCAAGCTTGCAGGTTCGCTCCTGGCTATAGTAAGTGATTTTTGAAAGGCGACAAAAATTAGGACATCATGTTATACGTTTGTGGCATGTAAAAGAACCCATTTGAATTCAGTAAGTCGTGTTCATAATGGCAAAATTAATCTCGGGAGTTTCCGCCAACTCAAAATTCCTCATTTCTCTACTAGAAAGCGCTATAGTGTTCAGGGAGCTTAGATATCTAACCTCCTTGCTTTCATGGTGCTTCAAGGAAAAACAAAATTCGACATGCAAGCTACCCTTTGGAAGTCAAGTAACAAAGCTTGCACCCAACACCGAGGCCAAACGATATTATTATTTTTGTTCGACCCTGGTGAAATGTAAATATTATATGACAGAAAACTGTACTATAATGAGGCTCATTATAGTACAAGTTTTCATTAGGAAACAGTTTCTCCCTCCAATCAGAGCTCAAGAAACAGTTGTGTGACCAATCAGGTAAGAATAGCATCGCACCTGCGTGGCCTACTGTCATAGTAGGGTAATCGAGGAGGCCATGGTAAAATACAAGGCATTCTCTGTGTCTCATGCGCTCAATTCAGTACATAAAACTGGCGAAATCTCGTAAGATATTTATGAATATTTATGTTCGAACTTAAAGTAGTTATAATTAACGTCGAACATAAACAGTCGTATGCAACTCGCCTATAATGGTAATTAAGACACTCGTATGGAAATTTCAAAACTCGTTACGCTCGTTTTATAAACATACTCGTGCCTTAATTATTGCTATTATAGGCTCGTTGAATAATGTACTATATTATTATTATTTTAATTCACCTTGGCATGGATATTCTTTTCATTAAGTACTTGGGCTGTCTGTTGTACCAGTAGCCTATCTATCAGGAAATGGTCAAGGTGTACAAAGTACAGCTGCTAAAAATCGATCTTCAGTTAATCGATTAATTTAATATTTTGTAATTAATCGATTAATCACGTCACTGTTCAATCGATTAATCGACAAACAACAAGTAGTTCCGTGAAAAACTATGCAGCCTATTTTCATACATCCAACTTATGTTAATTGCCTCTATCAACATAAAAAAATCAGTTTGATTGCTGTAATAGATTTACTGATATTTAGAACCGTCTAAATATTTCGCATGGTGGCCATGTTGGATTTTAATATATGTAGCCCATAGAGTTATGTACTGTTACATGACGTTTATTGCGTAACGAGCCTATAATGGCTATAATTAAGACACGAGTATTTTTATAAAACGATCGTATGCGAGTTTTATAATTTCCATACGAGTGTCTTAATTACCATTATAGGCGAGTTGCATACGACTGTTTATGTTCGACGATAATTATAACTTTATTATATGTTTTAACATAAATATTCATAAATATCTGTTCAGTCACTAGAATGTTGTGATCGGGTGCTGCGGTGGGTAGTATATCTCTGTTTTCCAAGCTCTCTGGACAACCGACGCATGCGCTCTGTGTGCTTCATTGCCATATGTTCAGATTGTGCACCGTTATTCAGTAAAACTGTCACCGAAGTCGTTTCAAAACTACGCGCTGTGTAGAAATTGGTTTTGGGGATATTAAGGTACAGTGCTATTTCGTGTCTTATATTCACCAGTTTATTTACGCGAACATATGGACGGTGCACTGTCGGTAATTTATATAGACATGCTAAATTTTGAGCGCATGCGCGAAGGTATCCTTGTCGAATTGGTCACACAACTGTTTCTTGAGCTCTGATTGGTGGGAGAAACTGTTTCATAATGAAAAAAAGTGTTATAATGAGCCTCATTATGGCACAGTTTTCTGACACATAATAGTTAGGGTCGAACATAAAAATAATTTTAAAATTTCCACACCATCATCTTTAGGTTATGTAATCAATTGAACTAAATTAAATGGCACTGCATTACAATGTGTCTAAACATTTGCTGTACCAAGTTTCATTGCGTTTGGATGCTAACGCGAGAAAGGTCCATTTGAAGGTTTCAACTTCGGTTGGCCCCCATATTCGGTTTCTAGTTAAGAGATTTTTTGTAGTCTCACGTGTGAACTTCTAGTAGTGTCCTTGATCACCGTACAACATTTCAGGTTGATATCGGTCATAGTTACGGAGATATAGAATGCTGGTGAAATATTTCGCACAGCTGCCATGTTGGATTGGTGAGACGTAATAACATTTAAAGGGCACGGTCGGGGTCGGCCAAATTAGTTCTAAGACATTACCAAGTTTCATTGAAATCGCTCCAGCCGTTTAGACGTTTGTAGGGACACTCACACACACACACACGCACGCACACACCGACAAAAGGTGATCTCATAAGCCTATTTTTTTCATAACTGAAAATAGGCTAAAAATAGAATAATGGGCTAACCGAAGAATCGATTAATTAATTAGAGTCTTTGTCGTGTCGCCTCCTAAGAGGCCGAGTGCAGGTCTTTCTAGTCGACGCCCGTGGGACACCTGCGCGCTGGGGCGAGAGATACAATGGAATGGATGAAGATGTATGAAACTGGGCAAGGATGTGGAAGGAAGCGGCCGTGGCCCTCAGAAGGTACTGTCCCAGCATTTGCCTGGTGTTGACAATGGGGAAACTACGGAAAACCATTTCAAGGATGGCCGACGGTGGGGCTCGAACCAACGCGTCTACCAAGTTAGCAGAGAGTTTGGACCCATAACCTAACGCTGCGCTTTAGCGAGCGTAGCCACTGCTGTCGGTAATATATTACTTGACACGAGATAAGATAAGAAGTTACTTAGGAAGCAGAATAACCAGTGATGGACGAAGCAAAGAGGATATAAAAAGTAGGTTGGCACAGGCAAGGAAAGCATTTCTACAGAAAAGGAACCTGTTGACATCGAATATAGATTTAGGTGTTAGGAAGTCATTTTTGAAAGCCTTTGTCTGGAGCGTGGCGCTCTATGGAAGTGAAACTTGGACTATTGGTGCAGCAGAAAAGAGGAGAATTGAAGCATTTGAAATGTGGTGTTACAGGAGAATGATGAAGATCAGATGGGTAGATAGGGTTACAAACAAAGAGGTATTAAGGCGAGTGGGAGAGGAGAGATGTTTCTGGTGACTGCTAATGAAGAGAAGAGATAAGTTGGTAGGACACAACCTAAGACACCCAGGAATAGCAAGCTTAGTTATGGAAGGAAGGGTCGAGGACAAGAACTGTAGGGGTAGACCAAGGTTAGAATATGTTAAACAGATTGCCTCGGATGTAGGGTGTAGTAGCTATATAGAGATGAAACGGTTAGCTCAGGACAGGGAGGCATGGAGAGCTGCATCAAACCAGTCAAAAGAATGAAGACTCAAACAACAACAACATCGTTTGAGTGGAATTACTCTTATTTTCAGAATGATTTATAGAAATTTATAAAAGTTATTTCTTGCCTAAGTATACAAAGTGTACTTCCGTGTTGATGTTAACAATAACCAAATAAGAGCTAGTGACAGTGGAAGGACAAACATCAATCTAATTGTGAAGGGTTCCGATAAACGAAAACGTAGAGTTTTCAGTAGCGGCTTCGGTAGCATAGTTGGTAGGATGCTAAGCTTCTATGCCCAAGGTCATAGGTTCAAACCAGGCTGAAGTCGTCGGATATTTTAAGAGCGTTAAAAATCTCTCAGTATGCCTTCCTTTGGAGGGGAAGTAAAGCCGACGCGGCGGTCCCGTGTCATAGATTTAAGGCATGAAAAAGAACCTTCCACCAACTACACTTGTGTGAAGCCAAAATTTGTAGGTTAGACTGTTTATTTATTTATTTAGCGTATGGCAACACATTGTAAAACACAACAATATTCAGAATACATACCAGCAAAAATTCTAGGACATTATTACATAAAAGCAAAACAGAGAATGTTAGTGTAACCTACAGACTATTGATAACGCTATATTAGTTCCAACGTTTGTCGCCAGATGCTGACTACTCGGGCATCTAGTAGCCAAGTCCGCAAGATAGGTGTCGTGGACGGTAACATTTGGTAGCAAAAGTAGGAACAACTTGAAATTAATGTCTCAAGTCCTTACTTGAATTAAAACAGATAACACACTAATACAGCCATCACAGTTAACACCGGTTATCAGCCAAATTCTACACACACCCAAATACACGGGGCTACATCACCGCGTTGTCGCAGCCCCTAAACTGAGGAACCAACCAACAAAGAGTTCTCAGCAAAGGTTTGGAGTTTTGTTCAATGTTTACAATTTAGGACAGGAACATTTTTGTTTTGCTTTATTTTATCCCAGTTTTCACAAAGAAGGTTCATTATTATATGATACAATATATTTTAATTAATAAAATGTCTGTTTCACTTCTGTGAGAGCGTAGTGAAAGGAGCGAAGTACATCGATTAATCGACTAAACAATCAATTGTTCGACCAGCCAATTAATCGATTGAATGGCCAATCGATTAATCACTTAACCGCATCGCTTGTTTCTTTACTTGTTTACTTTTTTATTCAAATCCTAGCCGAGTTAACTTAGTTACATAATTATTTCTTTAATGTGTTCCTTGGTTCAATGACATCAGGAGTTGTTTTGATTTTTTGAAAAATCTTCACACCGGTAGCAGTTACAAGGGCTTAAGTAATACTCTGCATTGACGCACTATCGCTCATAGTGGTTGAAAAGACAAACTGCTAATCTAATCGTCCGGATATGGTTGTGTTTCCAATGTACAGTCATCAGCCTACCGCGTGGCATCATGCCGGCTCCTCGTAACACACATTTAGGGTGTCCTTTATGTTTGAAAATGTGGAGAAACCAACGAAAATTAATTATAAATGCACCAACAATACGATTCAATGATGAACCGGGTTCGAGTCGGCAATCAGACGATACCAAGTCCATATCCCCTAAATGAGAAGTGTTCATGGATGGTCTAGTCCGGGGGTACATAACCCGTGGCCCACAGTACGCTTGCGGCCCTCGAAGTCAGTTTATGCGGCCCGCGGACAAATATTTTATGCTATTGAAAACGTGAATAATATTTTGTGAATGATGAGGTTTGTGCCATTATTGTAGGCCCTAGTTGAAATATGAAAACTATAAAAATATTTCGTTAAAAATCAGGACTCTTGAGAAATAAACAATGCCAAGCATCACATTAGGAGCATTAGGCTGCTAGGCTACTTGATTTGATGGTCAGTTTGGCGATATAATGATTTTCGTTTTTATACCTATAATTTAATGTTAAGAATTCTGTTTTTTTTTATAAAAAAAAAGAGACAGTAAGTCTGAAAGACTGGACTTTATATCATTTTAAATGTTACAAATGATGAAAAATGCTGGGTGAAAGCCTCATGATCATGCAGCGAACAGCGTGAACTCAAAGTCCATTAGCAAGTGCAAATCAAGATCAAAGGAGGTAGCTGGCTGGATGTCGCCGCGCTCACCAGAGCGCGCGGGGAAAGGAGGAAGCTCAAGCGGTACTCTGACGTCACACACCTCAGTGCATTCTCGGTACATTTCGTGACGTCGCCGTAACGTAACGCCAGACCTCAGCGTAACGACGAAGTCGACAAGATCATTTAAAATGATAAAATGGTAAAATGTTACAACCTTGTGATAGTATTATTTTATTTTGTATACCCCTAAACCTTTTCGAATTAGCAGTAAGTTGATTGTAAATCAGTAATTTGATAGCTTAATAATGCAATTTGCCAAAAAAAAAACTTCAAAAATGGATTTAAACCATTTAAAGGACACAAAAATGGTATCGAAGCACATGTTTTGTCTGCTGGTAAAATAGGTTATTCAGATAATAGTAAAATTAGGGTTTGGCAAGTGCCTGTGTGGAAAGGTAACTCGCGGCCCGACACTTATAACTGTATGTAAAAATAAACTTGGCCCTCACATATAAAACGTTTGTGCACCCCTGGTCTAGTCTATCACATTAAAGCAGGGGTTCTCAACCTTTTTCAACCATCGTACCCCTTTAAAAAAATAAACATCCTGCGTACCCCCTTCTAACCTTTCTTAGGTAGTAATAATGGTTTTTAAAAATGTAAAAGGTATTTAGTTAGTATGGTTTAACCTTGGTAATTTTATAAGGAAAGATATTTTAATAAATCAAAATATAGTTGTTGTTTTTCAGTTCCTTTTCCCAAAGGGTGATTTTTGCAATCATTGCGTTAGTTTTCATTCCAACATAGAACATATCAGAAACACTACCTCATTCCAAATGTTCAGTTTTTCAAAAATATCACTTAAATAGGCCAATTTTAAAAGCCAAACAAAGTCATTGAGTACTGATGATAAATTAGAATTGTGTTCCGTAAAGAAAAGATGCAATTCTTTGTGGATTTCAAATACACGCGCCATAAATAACTCACACAGTAGTCACGGCACGAAGCTCACTGCACATGTGGATCGAGTAGAAGGATGGCCTGCCGCGTACCCCTTGAAATGTTTCGCTTACCCCTAAGGGGTACGCGTACCACAGGTTGAGAACCCCTGCATTAAGGGATTTCTTTCTCAACATTCAGTTGCCTGCCTGAAGTGCATAACTGTGAACTCTTTTAACATCAAGGTGAATTAAGTTTTATTCGTTAACTCCTTCCTTAAGGATTGTCTCTTTACTCCGTCTCCTTCACAGAGATGTCCCGACACACCACATGAATTGTTACGAGAAAGCTAATCCATTCTCTTTAACATAAAGTTCTTCTCGTCCCGCTCATTCTAATAATGGAATACTTCACCTTTGTCTGGAGAGTCTAGTCTTCATTGAACGCCACCGCAAGAATTGTGGGTATTACTCGTCAAAGTATTCGCCGAAGATTGAATTAATATAACCCACTCGGTTACAATGGCCCTAGCTCGCAATTGTTTAGCTCACGCCGCCCCGCGCCGATGTTCAATTGTTTGGTCGTCAAGGTCTGTTAAAGTACCCACAATTCCAAGCATTGAAGGTGAAACAATGGAGGGAGCGAACGACGTTATTCTTTTTCATTGGAGGGATTTAAATACAAAGGGTAGGGGAGGGTGATGGTGTGGAATATTGATAGAGAGGGTGGTAATGACTTCTTTTACCTCAAGATGTTAATTACCAACACGATAGATTTGAAACGTTGCCAAGGAACTCCAGCACCTTAAGTGATTGTAATTACTGTGTAACTAAACATACCAGCACTTTGTGAATAAACACACTCCACTCGTTTCTAAATAAAACAGCGAAATACAGGGTGACCCTTAACGAGGTGTACAGGATGTCAGACAAGAATACAGGGTGACTCCTAAAGAGGGGGGCAAGATGTCAGACAATAATACAGGGTGACTCCTAAAGAGATATACAAGATGACAGATAAGAATACAGGGTGACTCCTAAAGAGGTGTGCAGGATGTCAGATAAAACTACAGGGTGACCCTTATCGAGGTGTACAGTATGTTAGATTCAATTCAAATACAGGGTGACCCTTAAAGAGGTTTGCAAGATATCAGATTCAAATAATGGGTGACCCTTAAAGAGTTTTAAAAGATGTCAGACTCAAATACAGGGTGACCCTTAAAAAGGTGGGCAAGATGTCACATTGAAGTCTTTAACCCCTTATTGAATGGAACTAATTTTTGAAATGTTTTGTTCTATATAAGTTAGGTTCTGTGTCCATTGTTAGCCTACTTTCGATTTTTGCAAAAATTAAAGTAGACGTATGAGATCTACACAGGGCCAAAAATTGTGTGTCTGTCTGTGTGTGAGTGTGTGTACTCTGAATGTCTTCCCCTCCCCCCCCCCCCCTATCAATTTGAACACGGTAAAACCGAATTTGGTACAGATGTGGAACTAGCAAAGGACACCTCAGTGTCATGTTTTATATCGCCGCCATTTTGATGGAAACGTAATGGAAGCAGCCCAAATGTTAAAAGATTAAATCAAATTACGACCAACCTAATCATCGGATCTCCACCAAATTTTGCAATATTATACCTTTATGTATGAAGCATATTGTGACCAAACTACAAGATCACAATACTTTGCGGATTGGCGGCCATGTATGTGTGCAAATCGAACACCCCTATCAATTCAAACACGGTGAAACTGAATTGAACGAAAATTAGTACAGAGGTAGCACCAGCAAAGGGCACTCCAGTGTCTTGTTTTATATCGCCGCCATCTTGACGAAAACGTTATGGCGGCCACCCAAATGTTTAACGCTTGAATCAAATTACGACCAACCTAATCATCTGATCTCTACCAAATTTTGTAATATTTTACCATTATGTATTAAGAATCTTTTGACCAAACAACAAGGTCATTAGCTCAATAATTTGGGGATGGCGGCCATGTATGTCTGCAAATAGATTCCCCCTATCTTTTCAAACACGGTGCAATCGAATTGAATGAAATTTTGTACAGAGGTAGCACTTATAAAGGGCACCTCAATGTCGTGTTTTATATCGCCGCCATCTTGACGGAAACGCAATGGCGGCCACCCAAATGTTAAAATCTTAAATCAAATTACGACCAACCTAATCATTTGATCTCTACCAAATTTTGCAACAACAGAGTTTTTGTGGGAAGCATCTTTTGACTGAACTACAAGGTCATCAGCCCAATAGTTTGCAGATAGCTGCCATGTCTGTGTGCAAATCGATTTCCCATATCAATTCAAACACGGTGAAACCGAATTGAATGACATTTTTTTTACAGGGGTAGCACTATCAAAGGGCACCTCATAACTCATGTTTAATATCCGTACCGCACGTGGTATTTCAACAAGCTACTGCAACCAACATTCAATTATACTCCTTGAAAAGGACAAAGAGTTATAACAATACCCATGCATTTAGGAGAAAGTAGGCTATATGTTCTTTACTGAACATCTTGTTTTTTGTTTGAGCTTTCCTTTTTTCGGTTTTCGTTCTGGATTTTAATATTTGATTTTTTTATTTTCTTTATTTTTGTTTTTGTTTTTACTTTTTTGTCATAAGGATTTGTTCTTTATTTTTGTGATTTAACTACAAGGTGGCAAAATCCCCAGAAATGTCTGCTTACCTTGGTATTCCACCGCGTGGAGTAGCCGTGCGAGTTAAATATGTGGTTACCATGGGGAGCTGCATGAAGTCAGCAGATTATTGGTACCAATCATGGCGCTAACAGGTACTGTCTTACGTAGGGCTTTTGTCGAGGGTTCTCCAGGACATTGCGGAGTCCCTTAAAGCAATCCTCACACAGTGAGTGCCAGTGAAAAGAATAGACAGCACAGGATCAAATATTTTCTCTGTAACCTTCTTAGCAAAAGGGTAAACTTTGGTTATTGCGCGTTACATCTCAGCGACACATTGCGGATTTCTACAAAGTTGTAATGTTTTATAAGTTCTGAAGATTAAACACCTTAAGTCAGTATTAATTTGTACTTTTTATTGTACCGGTTTGTGACCTTCCTCAGCGCAAATAATAATATCGTGACTTCGCCCAGGACGCCAGGAAACCTTCTGTTACCAATACAAATACGGAGCAACAAATATCCTTTGAAATTCAGAGACATTAATTTGTGCTGATCAATGACACTGAAAACCAAGGCGGCTTCGGTGGCGTAGTCGGTAGCGTGCTGAGCTTCTATGTCCAAGATAGCGGGTTCAAACCCGGCTGAAGCAGTCGGATTTTTAAGAGCGTTAAAAATCCCTCAGTATGCCTTCCTTCGGAGGGGAAGTAAAGCCGGCGGTCCCATGTCATACATTTATGGCATATTAAAGAACCTTCCACTAATTGCACCTGTGTGAAGCTAAATTGGATAGGTTAAAAATGTAAACAACGCTCTTAGGGTTCTACGTTTGTTTCCAAGAGCCGACTGCGGTGACGTCTAGTAACTAAGTTCTGAACATGGCCTAGTAGTCGTTGACGGTTGCGCTTTGAGGCAATTATTTGAAAAATTCTAAGTTGCAGTACTTAAATTTAAAAAACAGATAACACACACTTATACAGTCATCACAATTAACACCGCTTATCAGGCAGATTCTACACACACCCAAAGTACACGGGGCTACATGACCGCGTTGTCGCAGCCCCTAAACTTAAGAACCAACCAACACTAAAAACTGACTTATATTAAGAGAATTGTAGTATTTAATTGACTTTATTTTCAATCATACTCTTCAGTAGCACATTTTAACAAAATTCCAAACATGGCGTAATCACAGGGAGAGAGGTCTGGACTGTATGGAGGGTGGCCGAGAATCTCCCATTTGAATTTCTGCAGGAGTGCTGCGACTGTGTTGGCCGTATGAGGGCGTGCATTGACTTGGAGCGACCACGGTGGCTATGGCGTTCACTGCCACTTGGCGGTCTGGGTAATGAGTGCATCAACCAGCTGGACGTTGTCATCGGTAATGCAGAGGGGGGTGCCCCAGACCGGGCATCATCGGCTAACAACACCCGTCCTTCCCTGAAGCGCTTGTGCCACGCCTTGACCCTTGCAAGGGACATGCAGTGTTCGCCGCACACTTGTGAAATTCGGCGGTGAATGTCCGTTTCCCCTACTCCTTCCGCTGTCAGAAACCGAACAACACCTCTTTGCTTTTCGTTTGATGCCTCCATGTCACTGTTTGCAATGCGACCGGCAACGTTGGACGCTTGATGCATGCTGCTGCTCGCTTTTTATCGTCACGTGACGTGCACGCGTGCCCTCTAGCGACGGGCTGTGATCTTCCACGCTATGGTCGGAACCACACCTTGTTACACACGCCACGATTAGCCGATGTCGTCGCCGGTTTGCGCATTCCAGCCTCCGGCTCGTTATAACTGCCTCTGAACTAATTGACCCTCTAGAAAATCCAGTAGGAAGCTGAAGGGAGAGTCTGCTTTTCTCAGCCTGCTGGGTGCTGTCCGCTGCGATACCCGTCAGTCGTCAGAAGTACACTCTGTTCCCGCAGCAACTGTCCCTCACTCACACGATAACAACAATTATTTTATTTCACTTGTTACAAACTGCATTAGAAGTGATTAGAATAATTAAATGGCACTAATACGTGTGATGGAATAATATAGTAACGAAAATATTATGACTATGTAGTTCAGCACTGTACTGTTAATAACCAACCATTTTTTGTGCGTGTTGTGGTACGATGCGTTGTCAATAACAAGCACTGAGTTGCGTTCCAAATTAGGGATATATTTTTTACGAATATAATATACATTGTTCATGTCTTTGTGGTTGTCATCACTTCTTTTATGTGACTAGTGAATAAGTAGCACGTTGGGAATAACTGGCTGACTGTACCTCTCTGCTATAAATCTGTCACAAGAAGCAGCCTTTCTTCCTTCGTCCCATCTCGCCCCTTCAAAGCCGTCCACCGTATTGAAAGCTGTCATTGAACTTGAGGTAGGCCCGGTTGCCAGCCTCACTTTCTCACTCACGGGCCAATTTGTTCCGAGGGACTTATACTTTCTGAACGCACCTTATATAATATATCCTGAAGAACCATAAGTCAATATTAATTTGTACTTTTTATTATCATGATGAAAATTAATAAACATATTGGAATGCAGCCGAAATAAATCAGAAACCTCTATGGACATCAAATTGGCAGGTTAAAAGCTAAAGGAAGTAGGAGACTTCGGTTATTTAGGAAGCAAAATAACCAGTGATGGACGAGGCAAAGAGGATATAAAAAGTAGGTTGGCTCAGGCAAGGAAAGCATTTCTACAAAAAAGGAATCTGTTGACATCGAATATAGATTTAGGTGTTAGGAAGTCATTTTTGAAAGTCTTTGTCTGGAGCGTGGCGCTCTATGGAAGTGAAACTTGGACTATTGGTGCAGCAGAAAAGAGCAGAATTGAAGCGTTTGTAATGTGGTGTTACAGGAGAATTATGAAGAACAGATGGGTAGATGTGGTTACAAACGAAGAGGTATTAAGACGAGTGGAAGAGGTGAGATGTTTCTGGCGACTGCTAATGAAGAGAAGAGATAGGTTAGTAGGACACATACTAAGACACCCAGGAATAGCAAGCTTAGTTATGGAAGGAAGGGTCGAGGACAAGAATTGTAGGGGTAGACCAAGGTTAGAATATGTTAAACAGATTAGTTAGTTAGTTATTGTTGTTTTTAGGGGCGGAACTACGAGGTCATACTTCTAACATACAGGTACTGGTTTCAGTAACTATGCAACTGGCTCGTTTCTTTTTGAACGCACCTTATACTTCGTCAATGACGAATAGGCTTTACTCTCAGGTTCACGCAGCTTAGACCCGAGCAGTACCTATGTCAAAGACCTTAACAAACAAAAAGAAAAACATTAGCACACAATGACAAAGAATATAACATGGTCCCATATATTCATATATTGTAATATGTCCTTACTCCAATATGAATAGAAATGCAAGACTGACAGTACAAGAAAAGTTTTACCATAATACAGTGAGTCCCGGAAGGTTCTCCGCAGCGCCTACATGTGTCTGCGAGAGCTAGCTACAGCAGTTACGTTGGCAGCACGGCTGCTTCTTGCATCATATTAGCCTTTCACGAAATGATTGCCGGCGGTCGAGATGGGAACTATTCCTTGTTTACTAGTGTCACACGTCAGCCTGCTTCATTGACAGGTACAGTTGCGCGAGTAGGATATGACTCAGCTCAAGTAGCCTCAGTCATCGTTTAACTGTCCGTGGTGACATGAGCTCCTATGACGCGCAATGCTGCTTGACTTATGTGCAGAATGCATCCTGTCATCGCTGTGTTCCCTAATAATAAGCAAACAGTATACTTTGTACTCACCACAACCATTCATAACAGATCCTGATGATACATACGCTCACTAATTGCAATACACACTGACAATTTCGACAGGCTACAGCCCACAAGTGTGGGATTCACCCTGTCAAAGACACCGTGCTACCAACTAAACCGATGACGCAACCACTCCCAGCTGCACGTAACCACTGCGGAGAACATTCTCGGGCGCCCTGTAGAAGGTTGTTCTCAAAACAATTTCTAAAAAATTAATCATCTAAAAGCTGAAGAACACATACACTAGAATTTTTAAAAATCAGATCTGTTACAAAAATATGTTACATGCGAAAGAAATAAACCTTGATATAAAACCAGCTTGAAGAAGGAACAGTGATCTAGAGACAAGATTAAGATAGAAATGAGAAACTAATTTTAGAAAGTCATAAAGGAGAGAGGGAAAACTTGCTTGATGATGGCTGGTTGGTTCCTCCGTTTAGAGGCTGCGACAACGCGGTCATGTAGCCCCGTGTACTTTGAGTGTGTGTAGAATCTGTCTGATAACCGGTGTTAATTGTGATGGCTGTATTAGTGTGTGTTATCTGTTTTTAGTTCAAGTAAAGACTGCAGACTGAATTTTTCAAGTAGTTCCTACTTTTGCCGCCAAACGCCACCGTTAACGACTATTACTTCAGAACTTGGCTACTAGACGCCACCGCAGTCAGCTACTGGCAACGAAAGTAGGAACCTAAGAGCGTTGTTTAAACTTAACCTATATATTCGCACAGGTGTAATTAGTGTAAGGTTCTTTGATATGCCATAAATCTATGACATGGGACCGCCGGCCTTCCTTCCCCTCCGAAGCAAGGCATACTGAGCTATTTTTAACGCTCTTAAAAAATCCGACGACTTTGGCCGGGGTTGAACCCGCGATCTTGGGCATAGAAGCTCAGCATGCTACCAACTACGCCACCGAAGCCGCTTTTTCGAAAATATTATTCGTCTAAAAGCTAAAAATCATATACACTAAATTTTAATATAAAACAGGTCTGTTACAAAAATATGTTAAATGTGAAAGATATAAATCTTGATATAAAACCAGCTTGAAGAAGGAACAGAGACTTAGAATGAAGATTAAGATGGAAACGAGAAACAAATTCTAGAAAGTCATAAAGGTGAGGGGTAGAAATATACACCTTAGAAAACTTACGTGGATGTTATGTAGAGATTTTTTTTAGGTTAAGACTGAATTTGTCAGAATGGGTAAGTCTTGCTTTTCTATTCACATTATTGTTTGCCCTGAGGGAGGCCGCAATGTGACCGAAACCGGTACAATAACAAGTACAAATTAATATTGACTTAAGGGGGAGAACCTGCTTAAGAGAGGAATATGTCAATATTCATTCGATTGTTGTTGAACATACTACAAATATTGTTGACAAATGATACTCATATCACAGTAACGGCAAGCTTGTGGCAACCAAAAGCAACTTTTATAATGTCAAAATTATGATAAGAGTTTTTTAGAAAATTTTCAACATTTGCCATTTTTTTTTTTACCGTGCATCATTCTTTCAGGAGGAATAGTAAATATTTTAGGAGGTGGTAGTATAGATGATTTACCAAAAAAAATCCATATAGCATGTGTCCCATTTGTATTGCGTACCGAGATACAGATGTTAGTATATAAGCAGGGTAGTTGTTGTTTCGTGTGTTGGCACACCGGTTGCTATGGGCCCGTTTCTTGGCCACCAAGGTCCCCGGACTTTACCCCTTTGGATTTTAGCCTGTGGGGATGGTTGAAAGGCGAAGTCTACAAAGAAAGAGTTAACACAAGAGCCGAGTTGGTCGTTCAGAACATGCATAGTGCAGCCCTCGTCAAAGAACGCCAAGACGCCCTCCGAAGAGCTACACAGAGTGTTATCAAGAGAAGTGCAAAATGCATTGAAGTTGGTGGTGGAAATTTTGAAAATCAACTTTGAGCGTCCTTATTTGCCTTGGCTTTACATTTGTTTGGGTTAAATACTACCTGCTGTATCTCGGTACGCAATACAATTGGGTCACATGTTATATGGAATTTCTTATTGCAATTCATCTACACTACCACCTCCTAAAATATTTACTATTCCTCCTGAAATACCCTGTATAACCCAAGTTTATAAGAAATATCTTACTTTTCCTTTTATAAGTGTGTATTACATCTGTACCTTCAAAGTGTATTTCAATCACAAACATAAACTGTACATTAAGTACTTTTATTTCATTTTTATTCACAGCAGCTGAAAATACAGTAGTTTTTGTATTTAAGAATGAATACAGTATAATATTTTATAAAAACAAATATAAATCCCAATGACCTGAATGAGGTTCAGTTTCTAGGTGCAGATCTAATAAACGCTTTGAAAAAAGAAAAGTAGGAAATTACTTATATACTTCGGATATACAGGGTCTTTCACTCAAAGTGCGGCCGGCAGCGCGGCGCGTACAGGCAGCTCGCTGAGCTTAGGGTCGAGAGTCCGAAGCATCAATCCAACAGCACTTCTTACTTATGTTAATTATGACGTATGCTGTGACAGCAGCGCGCTGCGTTAAGCTAGTCTGACCTTTATAGCTGCACGTTCTACCTAGAGCGCTGGGTCGGCCGCACTTTGAGTGAAAGACCCTGAATAAGGGAAACGATGATGCACGGTAAGAAAATGTTGGCAAATGTTGAAAATTGTCTGAAAATCTCTTTTGTTAAGAATTTAGACTTGCTTTTGGTTACCACAAGCATGAAGTATAACATAAATTTCTCGCCAAATCAATACTTTTTTTATACTTACATTAAAATACTACAGGTACATGTTTCGGAAAACTAAATGTTTCGTTCCTCAGCCCACTGTGAAATGTGTTTTTTTTGTTTGTTATTTGGTGAGGTTTTCGATGTAGTATGATGTTATACACCAAAAAGTGGGCTGAGGAAGGAAACATTTAGTTTTCCGAAACATGTACCTGTAGTATTTTTAATTTAAGTATAAAAAAGTATTGATTTGGCGAGAAATTTATGTTATACTTCATGTAAACATGGTAAATGTGGAACCTGGAATGAGCGCTGTTCCTGTTTACCACAAGCATACCATTACTGTGATATGAGTATCATTAGTCAACAATATTTGTAGCATGTTCAACAATCGAATGAATACTGACATTCTTCTTTCTCCGTTAGGCTCTTCTGAGGACCATGAACCAATTTCAATGTTTAGTCTATTGTTGTTCTTTCTTCTTCCTCCAGTGCTCCTTTATCTTTTCGCTGTCTCTCTTCTTTCTCTCTTCCGACCATTTTGAGCCTGTTTTCTTATATTGCCTTCCTTGGAGTCCTTCCATTCCCAATAACTTAAAAAAAAAAATTCTCTCTCTAGTGCATCTTCTTCTTTTACATTGTTTTTTTTTTTTCTAAATCTTTCTTTACTTCTTGAAACCAGGCTGTTGTCGATTTCTTTTTCCAAAGATATTTAAAAATCAGTTTCGTTAAACTGCTATCATTCATTCTATATAAATCTCCAAAAAATAACAATCGCCTCTTCTTTATTGTCTCCGTTATGTTTTCAATGTTCCAATATATTTATTCGTTACTTCTTAATTTCCAAAACCCTGTAGTTCTTAATGGACCGAGAATTTCGCGTATAATTTTTATTTCTGATACTTCTAATTTATCCAATTTATAATTTAGTGTTAGACATTCACTGGCATATAAGCATTCTGGTTTAATTACTGTTCTATAGTATTGACATTATTTATTCCTCTTTTAAGCTGGTTCTTCCCCCTTAAGGTTTTTAATCATCAGGACTTATTATACCTCGTCAATGAGGAACAAGGCTAACATGTCGCATTATATTCATGCTGTAATGTTTTATTAATTTCCGAGGACTGTTTTAATTTAATTACAACAATATCGACTGTATTGTTTTTAAAAAAATATTCTAAATTAGCAATAATAATCCCGCTATTAATAACGATCGCTACCATTAACACGGGGATAATTTCAACAAATCAGCAAAATGTTTGGCCAAAAACATAAATTATGATAGCATTCTAATTAAGCAAAAACTTTCCTCATTAGCTAGAGTAAGCCAGCTCGTTGTGTGGGCAGAGCTTAACGAGTCATAATGTAATGTGGCTTGCACAAGGGAGCTTCAATATGGGACATCAAGAGCAAGTACAATGCACCAACAACAAGATTCAGTAATGAATAGGGACCGGACATTGTTGGTGCGGTGAAAACGATTAAGGGGGGATGTAAACGAAAATGCATAGGTGAATTTAAAGGTTCACCGAGTTCACAATATCAGACACAGAATATTGAAACTTTCTACAGTTGTCTAATGGTGTTTGATCTATTAAATGATAAGGAACAGCTATCTTGGGTAGCAAAATGGTACCAGTACAGTCACTGCAAAAAGTCTGTTACATCCTCTTACTTAGGTACACTTTACTACATTAATATAAAAGATCCTAGCGTGAGGTTTTAACTAGTTTAAATATATGGCTGTATCTTTAACGTTATATAGAATTATCAAAATACCATGAATAGTTGTATTTTCATGGTCATTTGAATTTTGGATTCCATAAACATCAGTGAAAATATGAATGAAAATGCATTCAAATGTTTAAATAGAAGCATAATTCTACACACAGTACATATGTGTGTAATTACTCAATGAACAGTCCTTGAAAATTTCAGTTATGTAGCATTTAGGGCTTCAGAGAAAAGTGTACGTCTATGGTAGAAAAATTGAAAAATGAAAATCCACAGCCAGCTTCCAGTCTCCGACCGGGTCAGGAATGGAATGAATGAAGCCCCCATGTAGCGGCGAGGATATGGACTGTGCCGGCTGCCGAGGCCTGACGCACTCCTCTGGGGCAATGATTAAATGAATGACAGATGAAATGAATTGATAGTGGAGAGTGTTGCTGGAATTACATTTTGACAGGGAAAACCGGAGTACCTGGAGAAAAACCTGTCTGCCTCCGTTTTGTACAGCACAGATCTCACATGGAGTGACCGGGATTTGAACCACGGCCCCAGTGGTGAGAGGCCGGCATGCTGCCGCCTAAGCCACGGAGGCTTCGGTGGAAAATTTGATATTGAGAAAACGACATTTGAAACTTGGAAATGTTCTTGTGCTCACATTTAATTAAATTTGTCTATTGGCAAGCAGCATCAGATGTAAATTATTTTAAAAATACCTCCATTTGAGTAATGAGCTTGAAATGTTTACACCAAGTATAAAAGAGGCCATACATGCAAAAAAAAAACATATTTCAAAATGTTGATATTTTGACTCCTCATCGGCTACATCCCCCCTTAAATATGCATGCAACTATGCACTAAAAATGTAGAAAATATGCATTAAACATTCCAAAAATATGCACTTAACTATAAGGCAATCTTATTCACTCACTTTAAACAGAAGCATCACAATACACAATAGATAATTGCAAGTTTTTCACTTTTTTTAGGAGACACATTACGTCTATTTTAATCGTTTTCAGTGCATAAATGTCCGGTCTCCAGTCATCAGTTGAATAATCACTATTACCTGACACCAACTGTTTTAATAAGTACTTTCTGCTGCTCTTCTCTTAGGCATTTTGAGTTAAGGATATGCAGACTAAGAATAAAGTAACACATTGACTGAAGAAACTCCTCACCAAACTAACCCCGGGCCACTGGCTGTCGAGATGGTGAAAGGGATGTCCCATCCATTCCCTTCTTCAAATAGCCAGGGAACATGCTTGGGTAAAATATTAGTTATTAATCTGTTGCTTAGAAAGTTGCTTACAAGGGATGCCCAACAACCAGGCGAAACCTATTTTGTTCAAAATGTTTTAAATTGTACTTAACTAGCAACCCGCTCCGACTTCACCCGGGAACAGTTATGAATGCATTACGTGATAAGCGCTTTTAATTTATATGTCAATTAACTACGACCTATATCCGTTTTACGTGTCGGCATGATGGGTTTAAGTCACGGACTGGACTATTAATTATATTATCATGGACATGCATGTGCAACGATTTCTTGTCAGACGTAATTTAAGAAAGGCGAGAAGGATGAAACACAAATCCCCCTTCCTTCCAAAAAGACACTTATAGTGGGTGATGTATTGAAGATAGAGATATGCTCTCCCGGACTTTTTTGTAGAACTATTCATGCTGAACAATTCTTACGCTCATAGTATATAGATATGTTTAAGGGTTTGCCCAGCGTAAGATTAAAAAGCGCACGGACGCCAGATATTTTTTTACTTTTTCACATATATCGTTACTGCTTGGCTACCTTCGATCATAATTAAATTATTTTCTACAGAAACTTACCTCGAGATATCCTTGACAGAATGGTGAAAACCGTATCAAAATCCATCCAGTGGTTCTCAAGATTACCTGTGACATCCACGAATCGGGGACTTCGTTTTCAGGTACTAAGTAGAGACTTCAACTGTATATGCTAAAATATGCTGTTATGTTCAGAATATGCAGATAATCCAATAAACCCTCATAATATTAATTTGCATAAGCGCATATGCATTTGCAAAATACCCGCTCCCTAGTGATGAACCGGGTTCGAGTCCACAATCGGACGTAAATGTAATAGGATGTTATCAAAATTGAGATGTTTGCCTCAAGGGCTACAACTGTGAAGCATGTGTACCACCTTCCAAAAGTGAAGTAAGGGAATAACAAGTAGCTCCGTGACGAACTAAAGAGCCTATTTTTCTTAAAATGTAAGATTCATGCCAATGCATAATCTATATATCTGAAATTAAATGTTACATTGGATCTATCAGTGCGCTATAAATCATGTTGGCAACAGTGTCATGTATGTGTTGCTTAGAATTAATCTGAAATATTATGATCTAATATTGTCCCAATTTTGGATAAAATCCATTTCCTAATATAGAGTTACAAGTATTTAAGAATTGGACACATCAGCAGGCTTAGAATCATGTTGGCTGTACTGACATGTATCAGTAATTCCAAAATCTATAATGTCAGGTACTACAATATACGTGTGCAAAATTTAGAGCTGTTGGTATTAGAATTTTAAAAATAAGGAGAGCATTTATTAACATTTGGCAGCCCTGCTGGCTCTCAAGAATACTCATAGTTATATCTGTAATGATACACAAAGCACATACGAAATTTGGTTGAAATCCAATTGATAGTCAAGAAGCTACATGCATTTAAATGTTGGATCTATCAGCAGGATTATAATCATGTTGGAAACACTGTCATATATGGGCTCCTGAAAATTAATCTGGCTGGTCATTATCTCTGTGTGTGCCAATTTCGAAACAGCTCGCACGCATTACTTCTGAGATATTCAACACAGAACTCAAATTTCATTTGTGTATTTTCCAGCACTGATGTCATTTTCAAATATGGCCGTGAGATATTCACGTTTAGAAATTTAATCGTACTAAATTTGGTTTTGATAGCTGCAACCGTTTAGGAGTTGACAGAGGGTGACACACACACAGACAGACTGACAGACAGAAGGACAGACAGACACACATTTGCCCTGATTGATCTCATAATTCTACTTTTTCGTCATTTTTAATGTGAAAAGTAGGCTAAGAAAAGGATATGCAGAGAAAAAAAAATACTATTTATATTTTCAAGGTCGTTATACATCAAAAGAAATATGATGAACGGCATAGCTATTTGACGTGGCGTACCTAATATTCAAATGTACATCAACTGTATAGCCACGAAATTATTAAAAATATATTTGAGATATACTCTTCTCTTTTCCGAGTCTGAACTTTTAACGCTAAGTTGATAGCTTAACTTCGGTTATTTTTCCCAAGTTTGGATCGTCGAATTCCGTGACCGGCTGTAAACTGCTAGCTTGTATCTCGTCTGAAGTCGGGGTCATTGGGGGGTGATATCAATTACCCTGAGGCTAATAGAACTCGCCCCTTTTGTAATGGCTTCACTTCTTACACACATCAATATAAAGCGAATATAGCTCTCACTTCTTGCCTGGTCAGGTAGTTACAGTAAATTAGGTTCCTGGAGGTTCTTGTTGGTGAGCAGGACTGAGATCAATTCTAATAGCACGCACCTCCTTTAACCTCGAAAAAAAAAAATGAAGTCATTTAACTCAGATGTGTCTGAAACCCTTCGAACGCCGATAGATATAAAATTCTTCGAACTCAGAGAAATATGAAACTGTTTGAACGCAGATGAGGAATGAAACTCCTTGAACGCAGAGAGGAATGAAACTCTTTAAACGTAGATCGATATGAAACTCTTTGAACGTAGATAGATATGAAACTCTTTGAACGTAGAGAGATATGAAACTCTTTGGACGCAGATAAGTATGAAACTCTTTGAACGCCTAGAAGAATGGAATGAACATAGTTAGGTATGAAACTCTCTGAACATTGAGAGGGATGAAATAAACGCAGATAAGTATGAAACTCTTTGAACACTGAGGGGGATGAAACTCATTGAACGCAGATAAGTATGAGACTCTTTGAACGCAGATAAGTATGAAACTCTTTGAGCGCAGAGAAGAATGGAATGAACGCAGTTAAGTAGAAACTCTCTGAACATTGAGAGGGATGAAATAAACGCAGATAAGTATGAAACTCTTTGAACACTGAGGGGAATGAAACTCTTTGAACGCAGATAAGTATGAGACTCTTTGAACGCAGATAAGTATGAGACTCTTTGAATGCAGATAAGTACGAAACTCTTTGAATGCAGAGTGGTATTAAATTCTTTGAAATCAGATAGGTATGAAAATCTTTGAACACAGATATGAAACTCTTTGAACGCAGAGAAGAATGAAATTCGTTGCACGAAGAGAGGAATGAAAAATTTGCACGCAGATAAGTATGAAACTCTTTGAACACTGAGAGGAATTTGAAATGTGGTGTTACGGGAGAATTATGAAGATCGGATGGGTAGATAGAGTATTAAATGAAGAGGTATTAAGACGAGTGGGAGAGGAGAGATTCTTCTGGCGACTGCTAATGAAGAGAAGAGGACACACACTAAGACATCCAGAAATAGCAAACTTAGTTATGGAAGGAAGGGTTGAAGACAAGAACTGTAGGGGTAAATCAAGATTAGAATATGTTAAACAGATTGCCTTGGATGTAAGGTGTGTTAGCTATGTAAAGATGAAACGATTAGCTCAGGACAGGGAGGCATTGAGGGCTACATTAAGGGAGGCTGGGACTGAATTTATGAAAAATGGTAATTATTGATAGAATTGAATGAAATTTGGTTGGTGGTGTCCTGGTGGTGTCCTGGTGGTGAAATAAGGCTATGTACCAATTTTCAGGAAAATAGCAACAGAACTTTCTGAGAAATTAACACCTATATTTTTTTAAATCGATAAGCATAAACAATGCTCCAGCTGAACAGTTACTTCAAATATCACATTGAAAACTGGTGTACAGGCACATCATGGTATGGACAGAATTTTAACAGAGAGAAAGTCTGCATATGTAGTCCATGAATGTGAGGAAAAAATATGTTTTATGTGTTTATGTTTTTCTCAAATTATGCTAAAAAATACCCTTTTGAAGGCTACTATCATTTAAAGTATCAACATTATAAAAAAGAATCCTGCTGTTAATATCAAGACAATATAGGTGTTAACAACCCATGACATTCTCATGGAATTTGAAACCAAATTGGTTCAGCTGGAACATTTTAAATACCTGAAAATATATATACGAAATAAACACATTTTAGTAAATAAAACATGGTTGAAGGCTAAACTAATACTTCAATTGCTCCAGACTTGTAGGTAGTCCCTTCCTTCTTACGTAATTTGCATTCCTATAGTAATGTTACCTCGTCAACTTACTAGATAGCAGCTCTGGAGGCAATTTGAGGATGGACATTGGTGAGAGCGGTATCTGTTGCGTTGAAGCTAGTGGACGGGGCTTTTCCCCAGCATTCAACCGGACTTTTAAATATCACGCTAGTACTTTAAAAATGGTGGAACACGAAAAATTCCACCGCCAAATGATCCGCAGGAGTCCGGCGTACAATAACATGCACAAATTGAAAAACGAATAATTTTTAATTTTTTCATCAAAAACTGGAACATCCAGCGTCCCTTAAACCTGTCAAAAGACTGAATACTCAAGCAACAACAACAGAGGTAATTATAAAAGGAACGATACATTATATTTGTGAGTAAAGGTCATTGTAAAGCAGTTATTCACGCAAGACGTGTGGAGTTATCCAAGAGGCAATGCAATAAACCACTTGAGTATTTGAGATCCCGTGTGAACTCGTTCTGAGCACCTACTTTGAAATACGTGCGTCATTTGAGGGTGCTGTCGACTCTATTAATTCTCTTTGAAGCGCTTGTCGTGCTTCAAATTGCCTCTGCTCCCCCATCTCCCCGCTCTTTAGCAGGTGTGCCAACCCAAGCTCGAGATTAATTGTTAATAATTAACGGTCCACTGAGCTGATCCAATAAAGTTCAGACTTACTTTTAATAATCTTGAGGGGATATTGGCTCCCGGATTATTTTCAGGTTTGATTATTAAACTGTAATAGCACAAGCGCTAAGCCCGCCACCTCCCCCCTCCCAACCTCCCCCTCCCTCACTCCATTAAGAGGTGTGAAATACAGCAAACTTATATTGCCAGTTGAGAAATTGGGATATGCTAATTTGGGCTCGGATTTTTAGGTGCTAAAAATCGGGAAAATATTTATTTTTTATGTATTAAAAATACCTGAAATATGTGACAAAAAAGTAAAAATATTTAATTATTATTTAATTTATTAATGTGAATATAAACAATATGCAGTACTCACGAATGCAATACCTCACTGACTGCTGAAGCATTACAATACACAACGAGATACATCTTCAGGGTGTCCATCACAAATGACCGACGATTATCACGAAACACTTCTTCTGAAGGCGCAAAACTGTGGAAATATGTTTCTTGCCCTCAAGGTGTTGTGTAATTTGAGATCGCTGTTCAGCCTTATTGCTTTCCCACATGGTTTGCAGAACAGAACGCCCCCATCAGAAGTAAAATTATCCTTAAATTCTGCAACAGACGATAACTTGTAGTTGTTTTTACTTTATGCATCGTAGAACTGTCTTACACTTCATAGAGCCAGAAATGAACTGCATGAGAGTGACACTGGTTCCAGGTAGGACTAGTACGTGGTGCAATGTGTCTATGGATAAGGAAATCCCCGACTTCCACAGTGAGTGGCACGGGGCGACACGTTAAGAATAATAGCTACAAGGTGACATACGCTCTGCATGAAGATTAGATAGCTCACAGGTTCATCCCCGTTGAAGTAACACAGAACAATAATGCAATAAACTGAAAGATCTTGCTCACTAATTAAAAATAAAATGTAAATATTATGTCTTTTTATGAGCTAATAAGTGAAAAGCAGGAATTTATTTAATTATAGAAAAAATGTTTTAAATATGTATTTACCTAAAATTCCGAGCCCTAATAATAATATTCAAGACGTGTTCGTCATGATGGTAGTGATGATCGTTATTTGAAAAGGTTAACATCTGGGTTATCGGCCCCTAATGGTTTGGCCGACAGTGAAATTGTTAATGAAATGAAACTAAATCTAAAACAAACTACATACCTACGAACTAGAAGAGGAACTGGAAAACAAAAATAAGAATAAGGGCAACAAAAGTCAGGAGGAGGAAAGGAAATGCCCTCAACCCTCGACAAATGAGAATTAATGGACTTGGAAGAAAGGAGAACCGGGAAAGGCAGATATGAAAGGAAGATATGAGCGCAACCACCCCAAAGGCAATGGAAAAAGGAGAAAAACCGGACCCAGCTCAGGAAGTCTTCGGGGTCGCCAACTCCCGAACTCACCAGATGTGAGTCCTTGAGGGCCTTGAGCAGAAGGCAGGAGATAACATGGAAATAAAAATATAATAATAATGATAATTGTTGTTTTAAGGGGCCTAACATCTAGGTTATCGGCCCAAAAGAAAAAGAAGGCTGACCCCTCGCATAAGGAGGGTATCAGAAAAGATGAGACAAGGGCCAATTGAGGCGGGAAAGGAAGAGACTCCCTAGGCCTCGTATACCGTAATACCGTCGGGGTCGGAAGAGAACACGAGTTGACCAAGTGAGGTCGACAGGAAAGAAGATGGAGAGTAGCCCAGCACAAGTAAGTGGAAGCAATGCCGGACTCAGCTGGAGCCCTGAGTTGCCAACCCACGTCTTACTAGATGTGAGCCCCTGAGGGGGAGTGAAAACGAGAATGTGTTAAAGTAACCTGCGTACAGACGAAGAAAACGACTAAAGATAAATAATACGGAAAATAGGCGACGAGGAAAATAACTGCCCTCAACGATCGAAGAATGAGAATGGAGGAACTTAAAAGATGTAGAGCCTTTAAAGGCACATAGAAGAAGGAAAAAGGAAAGGGAACGCCCAAAAGTCAATGGGAAAAAAAAATAAAAAGCGTCCTAGCTCTGGGAATCCTCGTGGTGGCTGTCAACTCTCAAGCTCACTATCAAGGTGTGACTGCACACATCCTGCTTCCTTTTGGGCTTTGCGGAGAAAATAAGAGAAGACGTCTGCCCCTCCAAGAATGAGGGTATCAAAATATACGAGGCAACGGCTAATAAAGGTGGTAAAATGAAGGACACCCTATGTCTCGTATACCCTTATACCACCGGAGTAGCAAGAGAACAAGAGTTGGAAAAGGGAGGTCCACAGGAGAGATGACAGAGAGAAGCCTGTTACAATGCCATACTCAGCTTGAATGCCGTGGTTGCATTCACTAGTTGTGAAACCCTGGAGGGTTATGACCAAGTTGTGTTGTTCTAAGGACTGTGTAGATTACATCCGAGGATCAAACCTTATCCTATATGTAGTCTTATACGCTACGATTATATTATTATTTTACATTTGAATTGAGCCTCTATGGACTGCATAATAACAACTAATTTCATTTGTGTCTACATCTAGTCTTGATCCTATCCTCCCAGTATTTCTAGAGTCCATCGATCAGTGCCTTCTTCCGTGCTTCTGGTAGAGTTCTTCTCCGTCTCCTGGGCTCAAATTTCGCTTAGAAATGTTGATAGTTTTATAATAATTATAATATTGTATGGCCTAGGGAGCCTGGTGCAATCTTTCTTAATTAACGCCCAGAGGGCAGCTTGCATGTGGAATTTTATCACTCCTCGGAGCGCTATGAAGGTCTAGGAGGTTAGATATCTAAGCTCCTGGACACTATAGCGCTTTCTAGCAGAGAAAGGAGGAACTTTGTGTTGGTGGAAAATCCCGAGATTAATTTTGCCATTATGAACACGGACTACTGAATTCAAAATGGGTTCTTTAACATGCCAACAACGTATGAAATGCCTACCGTAATTTTTGTCGCTTTTCAAAAGTCACATACCACGGCCAGGAGCGAACCTGCATGCTTGGGGTAGGTAGTCCGATACGATAGTTATGTATCCCGTCTAGGTTCGAACCCCAGACCCCATTCTAACCTAAAGGTTATGGTCCTTCTTCCTATAGAAGGAACATCATTGCCCAATATATCCCTCAATATGCTATTAACAAAGTGTTTACTTGATGAATGTTCATTCTTGGAAACAAGGAAATGACATTGCATACTTCTTTCACAACATGTTATTGTCAACGTAATTACTTCACAATCTGTAAATTGTTATTTGTCAAATACTTCCTAGAAGGAACTAAGGAAATGACTCTGTACATTTCCTCATATAATTATTCAATATGTTATTTCAAATGTGTTGACTCCAACAGCTATGACTGGTCAAATTCACGGAACTGTTATCAAAGACATGAGTCCATATCCTGTAAGATGTATATTTCCACATACATGTTATCGAGTGCGCCCCACCACTGTGACGCACATTGTTATGAAAGGATTTGTATAAAAGACCTGGGCTAAGAAGCAAAAGGCCTCTTCCAACAGCAGCAACTAAACAGGTTGTCTGACTGGTGTTCACTTGTATATATTGGATCGTCAAAGATTAATAAATACTTCTACAAACTAACCAACGAGTTCTCATTCATAGAAAGCAGATACTACTCATCAGAAGTAAGAACCACGAGACCTACTGACTTAGCAGTAGCAACGACTTCTTAGTACATCACTAAAGAAGACTGTTAAGCGACAAACTTAACTCGATAACCACTCACCCACACTGGCAAGCATTTAGGTAGTATTTAACCTTTTTGTCATAATTCAAAGCTGTCGTGGATTTTCGTTTCAGGAATACCAATTTGCATCAGGTCTTTCTCACATGCTTGAACCATCTCCATTTGGTTGTCTTTGGCTTTGTGAAATTCCAGATTTTCTCAAACAGTCGGTCATCAGCCATACGGAAGATGTGCCCGAAGGACAGCTATCCTAAATATAATTGGCTCTATCTTGTGTATATATGTTCATTGGATCTCAGTCGTACTTGTTGTCTACAATCTTCCGTAATATCCTTCGTTCCCGTGTTAATAATGTATCAACTTGTCCTTGTGTATACAAAGTGTCTACAGCTCTTCTGGTTTAAGATCCGTGCTATAGTACCTAAGCTTGGCACCCATACTCGACGCCTTCTTATTATTGATATTTTGCGTCAGATAGAACGACCGGTCTATATTCCAGATCCTGTCATTATTAGGCCTATTATTTCGTATGAACTATGTTTACTACAACAGATATGACTGCGTATTCTAAAGAGTCACCATGGTTGCCAACTGTTAATAAATGCTCTCTTTATGTTTTAACCCTAATACCAATATATCAGAAAGTATGCAAGCCAACAGCTCTAAACTTTGCACACGTATAGTACCTGCCATGCTAGATTAATTTAGTGTAACTAATATACCTCAGTGCTGCCAACATTATTCTAAGCTTACTGATAGTTTCAATTTTTAATTACATGTAACTTCTATACTAACAATTGGATTTTATCCAAAATTAGCACTATAATAGATCGTAATATTTCAGATTAATTCTGAGCATCACATACATGACATGGTTCCCAACATGATTTTACGCGCACTGATAAATCCAATATCAAACAGAATGTAACGTCCATACTATCCATTAGAATTCAATCAAATTTTGTATGTGCATTCTATACCTTAAGAGATAGAACTAAGGATATATTCTGAGTCACCAGGGCTGCCAACTGTAGTAAGTTATTGTTCATAATGTTGAATTTTGGGCATATGCCGTGTTTTATTATACTAAAATAAAACACGGCATAAGCCCAAAATTCAACATTATGAATAATAACACGGGCCGTGAAAGTCTAAATGACAATAAGTAGTAAGTTACTCTATTAGGCTACACTATTTCGGGTTTCAAACTGCAGTACGTAGAAATGTTAGTATTGCCGACTTGATTTCGTCATTATTCTAGATAGGTCTATATAGATTGGCATGAATCTTAAATTTTAAGAACAGTAGGCTCTTAATTCGTCACGGAACTAATTGTTGTACTTGGGTTGGGAAACTCAGTTTGAATTAAATTCTTGTTGTGCAGAATAATCCAGACCAAAATACATCCTTGTAGTAACTGCAACATGAATGTTAGTTAGTGCTAAACCATATTTCCTGTTCACCATTACCTTTGAGAGCAAGATGCATTAAAATGATCGATCGGTTGGTCTGTGTTTTACCACGTGGGGTGGAAGATTTGAATGTTGAATATAACATGAGGAATGAATCTAGTTTGTGTACACATGTGGTGTTCTAATTGTCTGTGTCACCTGGGGTATGCTACACCCCCTTAATTCCAGCTAATGCTGCCGACACACATGGTCCGGTGTTCAATTACCGGAACCTCAAATGGATGTACAACACTTTTCACCCCCTTCGCCATCTGCTTGTTCACTTCACTTATACCTTGTGGCACAAATAAGCCTACAGCGACAGCCACAGACAGCCTCTGCCGTACAAATACTAAATACGAGGGCTTTTTTTTTTTCAAGTTCCGATGGACTGAATAAAAATAACAGATTGACATACCAAACTGATTTTACTAGTAAAGGTTTGCTTGTTTTATTCTTATGTCTCAACATAATCGCCAAAACGATTGAAACATTTGTCGTATCGTTACACCAGCTTTCCAATGCACTCGGCCAAACATTCTGCCGCAAGTGAGGTGGTACGTCTGGACAGTCTCCTGAAGTGTTTCCTTTTTGGCGAGGCTTTGCCGCCCAACCATACCTTCAATTCTCGAAAACGGTGAAAATCCTTCAGTGCTGGTTTGGACTAAATGGAAGATGTTCCAAAACTTCACACTTGAATTCTTTGGAAAAGTCTATCGTAATGTTGGCACAGAGCGGTCGTGAATGATTTTCATACACAGGAGCCCCGCAATGAGCATTAAAATGCGCCGATTGATATTGGTCTCTGACCATCGTCGAGTTTCGGCAAGCTTTTCTTGCGTCTGCTTCACTACTGTATATGGTGCAGAAACATGGAGATTAAGCAAATGCACAGAGAGAAAGATGAAGGTTTTTTAAAATAAAATCCTCAGAAAGATTTTCGGACCAATTTGTGAAGCAGGTGAGTGGCGAAGGAGAAAGAACAAGGAACTAATGAAGTTGTATAAAGAACCCGATGTTGTTGCGGAAGCTAAGACAAGAAGGCTGAGATGGGCTGGTCACGTTTATGGAAGAGAAGAGGGATCTAGACTGCGAGAAGTGTGTGAGAAAAAGCCTGACGGACGAAGACCTATAGGCAGACCAAAAATGAGGTGGAGAGACCAGGATATGCAGCTACTGGGAGCGCGAGAGGAAGATGCCAAGGGCAGAACGAGGCGGAAGAGGCCAAGAACCGACTGCTGTTTGTGGAGCCAGGAGAGTAAATAAGTAAGATTGAATACCATGTTCGATTTTTCAGATAATAAGTCGTATTGTGACGAAACCATCAATAGTTAAACCAAAGAGATAAATATGTTTTTGCCATGTTGGTACTACTGTACACCCCTAGTGTCCAGTCCACAAATCTCGAGTGTCACCTGCTTGTTCCTTTGTTTGTTTGTCAGTAGTTACACTCATCGCTACAAACGCTGTTTGGGTTCACGGCTTGTGTTATAAATACGGCCCTAACACGACGCGAACATACCCCCTACCCCCCACCACTGCTATGTTGCAACAGAAAGGGGGCGGTATTGCGCTTGTGACTAACTAGCCCCCAGAGTGCGTTACACCAACATTTTAAAACCCCGTCCTAACACGTGCTGCTCAATAGGGAGGAAATACTACCAATACAGCACGAGGCGAATTTACTACGCAAGGTTTTCAGATGCGCCTGAGCTGACTAGGCTACGATTTCTCGTTGTGACAGATTACTGCGTTGACAGCTTTGAAGCCAATTTTCACTGTAGGTTTAGCGGCTTCGGTGGCGTAGTCGGTAGCATGCTGAACTGCTGTGCCCAAGATAGCGGGTTCAAATCCGGCCGAAGTCGTCGGTTCTTTAAGAGCGTTAAAATCATTCACTATGCCTTCCTTCGGAGGGGAAGTAAAGCCGGCGATCCCATGTCATAGATTTATGTATGTAAAAGAACCTTCCACTAATTACACTAGTGTGAAGCTAAATTATAGATTAGATTTGACTAACGCTCTTAGGTTCCAACGTTCGTCGCCAGGAGCAGACTGCGGTGGCATCTAGTAACTAAGTTCAGAACTAGTTGTCGTTGACGGTGGCGTTTGGTAGCAAAAATAGGAACTAGTTGGAAATTGAATTTCCGCACTCCTTACTTGAATTAAAAACAGACTAATACAGCCATCACAATTAACACCGGTTATCAGACAGATTCTACACAGACCCAAAGTACACGGGGCTACATGACCGTGTTGTCGCAGCCCCTAAACTGAGGAACCAACCAAACTACTGTAGACGTTGCGGAATGAACTACAAGTACTCTGCTGTGATGATGGTAACAACATAAAATAATTGTGTTTGATGTGAAATGTCTACAGGCCTCTTTGATGTTAACTTTAACTCTGAATTCTTTGAATTTATCTTTAGAAAAGTGTTGAGATTAACTTATACATATATACAGGGTGTTCGTAAAGTCACCGGACTCTAACTTTAAACAAGTAGTTCCATGAAGAAATATAAAGCCTATTTTCATATATCCTACTTATGTTTAAAGCCTCTATCAGCGTACAAAATTCCAGTTTGATTGCTGTAATAGATTTGTAGATATTGAGAACCGACTAAATATTTCGGATGGTCGCCATGTTCGACTGTTATATGTATACGCCATAGAGTCATGTACCATTAAAGGAAAATTATTGCGTAGGTTCATTATTCAAACTTTTATTTCGATCGCGTGATTACGATACAAAAATAAAAACTTAACTTTAAAATTCGCACAGCCGCCATCTTGAGGTTATGTAAACTATTGAACTAAATTCGATATCAGTGGATTACAATGTGTATAAACATACACTGTACCAAGTTTTATTGCGTTTGGTTGGTTAAATCGCGAGAAACGTCCATTTTAAAGTCACAATCTCGCTTGGCCGCCATGTTGCTTTCGTAGTTACCAGGTTTTTGAAAGTATCATTGGTGAACTTCTAGTACTTTCCTTTATCACCGTACAAAATTTCAGGGTGATATCGGTAATAGTTTCGGAGATATTGAATGCTGGTGAAATATTTCGCACAGCCGCCATGTTGAATTGGTGAGACGTAATAAAATTTAAGGGGCACGGTTAAGGTCAGCCAAAATGGAGCTATGACTTTACTGAATTTCATTGAAATCACTCCTGACACACAGACACACACAAGCACACACACACACACACACACACACACACGGACAAAAGGTAATCTCATAAGCCTTTTTTTTTTTTTTTCATAAAATGTAAATAGGCTAAAAATCGTAGCTCACGTATCGGATGGAAAAAGTTGGTAAGCTTGGATGTGAAATGTTATCAGACATGGTAGAATCAGTTGTAGTCTTGTCAGAACAGTGAGGCTGGGCCTTACGTAGAGGGAGTCTTGTAAGTTCAAGCGGGCGACAATGTGCGCACAACGGGTCGCTTTATTGGTGGCTTATTTTGAGTGCAAAAGTTATGAGAGATGTGTGGCAAAATGGAGACATCGATATCCTGATGAGCCCTCGCCTTCTTTGTATGATCGTATACGCATGTTTCGTCTCACAGACTTCGTGGGTGATAGAGAATAACGTGGAACCCTCAGGTTCTACGTTCAACGGCTTTGGGACTAAGCTTCGCAGCTGGAGAGTATAGATAATCAGTGTGGGGAGCATCTGCCCATACCATACTCTTAACGAGTCCATCCGTATTGTCACTGGATGTCTGAGACCTACTCTAGTGCAGAAGATCTACCCTCTCGCTGACATTGCACCTCCAGCTATTTGACGCGAAGTGACAGCAGAGAAGGAGAGACAAAAGCTTGAGACAGATCCCAGACATTCTACGTTCAACCACAAGGTAACAGGAAGAGTTTTATTAAGAGAACAGTACCCCTCCATACCAAACCAGACGTCCGGCGTGTGTCACTCTGGAAACAAATAGTACCAGAGGGGTTTACCCCTAAAGAAGAACTGAGCAGTGGTAGTCATTTGCCTTATACCACCTGGAGGTCCTTAAACCGGATGAGAACAGGAGTGCCAAAGTGTCCTAGCAACCTTGTGAAGTGGGGTTTTGCAGAAGATCCACGGTGTGACTGTAGAGAAATCCAGACTCCACAACACCTGCTCACGTGCCAAGATCTTGATGACACCTGTAGCCAGGAAGACCTTATTTTGGCCATAACCTCAATATGAAGGCTTCCAAAAAGATGGTGTTGGTAGTTCTCAGTGCTCCGCTGCGTTGTCTCGGCAGCACTTCCTTGTCGCCCTGTCTCTGGGTTAGTCGGCCGGCCGCGTGATCATGTGACCTGGCGCGACTCCAGGCTACTCGAGGCATGCAGCACATGGCTGGCTTATATCAGAACAAGCATGGCACGGCTTGAAAGTGAGCGAAGTAAATCGTGGCCATCACGGCTACAGCCAGTGTATTTAGTTGTGATATAGGTGTAAATATATAGTTTAAATATCGTTCCGGGAGAGAAAGGAACAGATGGTGTATTGGTTATGGCTGCTTATTTATTTCTTTCAGTAAAGAGTCGCAGGTACGCTTCATAAAAAGGGAGGTAGCGCGCAGTTCGCTACTTCTGTGGGGATCTGGGCGGGAACACAAAAAGCCCTCTGATGAGCCAGCTTGGTGTCCTAGGCAAAACCCCACATAATACACGGCACAAACCTAGAGAAACTGCTGAGTTTTAGTAATAATGTTGCTAAGTGTCAAGCTAGCCATCAGCGACTGTACCAGTTGTACCATATATATCTTCCTAAATTATCTCCCCACTCCAGCATCATTATCGCGAACCACAAAGGGAAACTGAAAACAGTTGATGCGTAATCGGACACCATAGATTAATACATAAACTAAACAGAGTTGGTGGGTGAAAGAGAAGTGCGGTTATGTTACAAAGCTGACAGCACTATTTCAAACGCAAAACTATTTACTGTGACTGGTTCGTGTGTGCATACATTGATACTGTACAGTGATTGGGATATCGATACGGGCAGTAACAACATATCGATTATTAAATAGAATTATTGAAAAGAAAGGAGCACACTATTCAAATTATGTCCTATTGCGTTGATAATGTTCATTCTCGGTGTTACAAATCTTGTTCAAACATCATATGCCTCTAACAGATAGGGAAGAGGTGAAAAGCAGGGGCGTATATAAGGGGGGAAGCTGCCCCCCCCCCCCCGAAAACACGATAAAAATTAAGAAAGTGTTGTTTTGGTAAAAGCATAAATTAATTGTAAGTTTGGTTGTACCTTTTTTTTAGCGTATGGCTTTTAGTGCCGGGAGTGTCCGAGGACATGTTCGGCTCGCCAGTTTTGTAGCTGCTTCGAGACGGACACCCAATGGGTGAGCTACAAGTACCGTTGGGGAGGAAAGTGGGAATGAAAGGTCGAGGAGTTGGAAGGTAGCGGCTGTGGCCTATAGTTAGGGACCAACCCCGGCATTTGCCTGGAAGGAAGATGGGAAACCACAGAAGACCATCTTCAAGGTTGCCGGGGGGGATTCGAACCTCCTCGCCTCCCGGATGTGAGCGACTGCCAGCAGGCATGCCGTAACGACCTCAGCTAACTCACCCGGTGGTTGTACCCTAATCTTAACTTATTGGTTAAGTTATAAACAATATTAAGATTGAAATTAGACTACCTCAAGGTGTAGTGGCTAGCATTCTTGGCTGTCACTCTTGAGGCCAAAATTCAATTCCCGGCTCTGTCAAGAAATTTAAATTCTGGTCGGAGGGCTGGAACGGGGTGCACTCAACCTCGTGAGCCAAAACTGAGAATTCCACAGGACGGTACTTTTGAGAAATAAATTATCAATTTGTAAAAATAAAAATAAAACTAAAAATAAAACTGTTTACCTTTCTACTTAATAAATTGTCAAATATTTTATTTAGATATTTGCCATAGACCATAATAGTAAATTCACTAGGTATCAAATTGTATTTTGTGTTGTGTTGTATTTTACAACTTCTTTTGCATTTTACCACTAATTGTAGGCTATATAAACTTAGAATTTGACAATTAACTCGTTTCCAAAATAATTACACAATGTTATATGCTCTAAGAAATTGGTTGATATTATTTCTGGGTATTTTGCGGTGACAATCCCCTGAGATTACTCACAATTTTCCACGATAGTCAGCCCCTCCCCTGCCGGAAGAATTTGTATATACTCTCCTGGTGGAAAGCTTACATAGATCATTCGTATAAGGGTTAGGAGATTGAGAATCATGCAATGGATAGGAAAGAGGAAATTGATGGGGAAGAGAAGGGACATTTATTTTTTAGAATGTGCCAGAGTATTGGAAGACTTAAGGAGGAACAAAGCACCAGGCATAGATGATATACCGATTGAGTTGCTAAGCTGCATAGGTGATGGAGGTCTGATCAGGTTATTTCACTTGGTGTGTAGGATTTATGAGACCATTGAAGTACCGTCTGATTTCAAGAAGAATGTTAGGCTATCATCCCTATACCGAAGAAAGAAGGAGCTGACAGATGTGACGATCACCATACAATCAGCTTGATCACTCATGCTTCAAAGAATAATTTACAACTAGCAGACCCGAGTGAGAATTCTCGCATAAATGGTTGTGTGCGCCCCATGTGTACAGACTATCCGCCCGGCTTTAATGCTATGTGGGCTGTACGCGACACACTTCTGCCAGGGGGTTTCATCTAGTTTATTTGTTTAAAGGCACTTTGGTTGGTTGGTTCTTAAGTTTAGGGGCTGCGATGACGCGGTCATGTAGCCCCGTGTACTTTGGGTATGTGTAGAATCTGTCTGATAACCGGTGATAATCGTGATGACTGTATTAGTGTGTTTTATCTGTTTTTTAATTTAAGTTCATACTGCAACTTAGAATTTTTCAAATAGTTCCTACTTTTGCCGCCAAGCACCACCGTCAACGACTAGTAGTCCAAATTCAGAACTTAGCTACTAGACGCCACCGCAGTCGGCTCTTGGCAACGAACGTAGAAACCTAAGAGCGTTGTTTATATTCTTAACCTATCCAATTTAGCTACACATAGTCTAGGTGCAATTAGTGGAAGGTTCTTTAACATGCCATAAATCTATGACATGGGACCGCCGGCTTTACTTCCCCTCCGAAGGAAGGCATACTGAGGGATTTTAACGCTCTTAAAAAATCCGACGGCTTCGGCCGGGTTTAAACCCGCGATCTTGGGCATAGAAGCTCAGCATGCTACCGACTACGCCACCGAAGCCGCTTAAAAGCACTTTATGAGCAAATAAATATATTTCCGTTGACTTTTCAAGAAATACAAGATTTTTCCTGTACTACTGAGATAATTTGGATGATTTTTCTACAAACCACAACTTTTAACTCCCTCTGGTTTAGGAGCTTGAATTTTGTGAAACATTCACCTTAGAGTATTAATAAGATAATTTACAAGATGGAAAGATAGATAAAAACCTAGTTGGGGGAAGACCAATTTGCTGTTCTGTGACGTAGACTGATCTTGGAAGGTAGAATAAGGAAAGATAAGAGAGCGTTCATGGCATTTGTAGACTTAGAAAAGGCTTTTGATAGCGTTGATTGGAGAAAGTTGTTTGGCATTTTGAAAAGGATTGGAATAAAATATAAGGATAGGAGGGTGCTCTACAGTCCATAAAGAAAGCCAGACAGCAGTCATTCATGCCGAAGGACATGAGAGAGAAGCAACAGAAGGTACAGTAAAGCCCCGATTATCCGTGAGCAGGTGCTTCGCAGTATGGATAACCCGCGACGGTTGCCACGAAAAATAGAATTGAATTTCGAACCTCAACCTTCAATGAACAGATGGATTTTTAGCCTACTTTTAACATTTTGTAAACATGAGGAGAAAGTAGACTTATGAGATCGATCCGGGGGCAAATATGTAAAAAAAAAGGAAGCTTGTAGTTTAACGTGACCGTTAATCTCGAGATCATGAGCCACGGGACCTCCTTTTTACGTGGAATCCGAACCACAGGACATGGCATTTCACATCGAAAATCTCACATGCATTGACCGGGAATCGAACCCGGACCGCCTTGGTGAGAGGCATTCAGCTAGACCGCTGAGCCACCACGCCCCCGGCAAATATGTATGTCTGTCTGTGTGTGTGTCGTCGTTGTCGCCGTCGTCGTCCCCCCCCCCTATCAACTCTTAAACGGCTGCAGCTATCGAAACCAAATTTGGTATAGTTGAATATCTCACGGCCATAATTGAAAATGACGTCAGTTTTACCAACTGCTGAAAAATCACAATTGAAAATTGAGGTGAATATTGGATATCTCGGAAGATATGCATGGGAATTGTTCAACATTAAAACCCATATAGACAATATTACATCAGACTTATTTCCAGGAGCCCATACATGAGGGTGTTGCCAACATGATTCTAAGCCTGCTGATAGGTCAAATCTTTAAATGCATGTAACTTCCATACTGTCTACAGGATTTCAACCAAATTTGGTATGTGGTTTGCTCACCAGAGCAGATATGAATATGCATTTTTAGTGTGTCAACGGCGCCGCCAACTATTGAAAAGTGCGTTCTATACATTTTTATCCTAATCACAATATATCAGAAAGTAAGCAGGCCAACAGTTCTAAACTTTGCATACAAATAGTACCTGCATACATAGGTTAATTTTCAGTAACCGATATACGACATTGCTGCCAACATGATTCTACGCGTACTGATAGGTTTAATGTTGATTCACATGTAACTTCCATACTAATAAATGAAGTTCTTTTAAAATTGGATCATAATATTTCAATTTAAGTGTGAGCATCTCATTTATGGCAGTGTGGCTAACCTGTATTTACGCATGCTGATAAATTCAATATTTAAATACCGGTACATGTAACGTGCATACTATCTGTTGGATCTCAACCACATTTTGCATATGCATTGTGTGTCTTAAGAGATCGAACTAAGAATATATTTAGAGTCAGCAGGTCTGCCAATTATTGATATATGGTCTCTATAATTTTAATAAAAATAGGCTCTTTAGTTCGTCACGAAACTACTTGTAAAGATGTGAAATCGAAGATGGCTGTGATCTTAAAAAATTTTGGAAGAATTCTGCAATTTTGGATAGCATTTACGATAGGCTATTACGTCTTTATGGGAATACAACAAACCCTGTCAAATCATGGAGAAAACTGCTTCCGCGTACCGAAACAAATGTCAACCTAAACGGTTTATGTTATCTCATTTGTTTTCAAGGATTTCTTTCTCAAGTATGCGAGTAGAGTGCATACAGAGAAAACGCTCCAACTCTTAAAAGCATTATGAATAATTATGAAGGATTCATTAATGGACTTTTGAGACACAACCAGAAGCAAACGACAATTAGAGACTATTTTACATAGTTGAAAACAGTTAACTGTATTGCAGTGCTGTGTACCGGAATCTGTTAGGTTATGAATAAATACAGTAGGCTATCAATTTTTAGACTATTTTCACTTTGTGAAAAATAGGCTTATGAGATCACCTTTTGTTCGTGTGTCTGTGTGTGCGTGTGGGTGTGCTTCGTATGAATATCCCCCTATAAACTTCTAAACGGCTGGAGCGATTTCAATGAAACTCGGTAAGATAATAGCACCATTATGGCCGACACCGACCGTGCCATTCAAATTGTATTGTGTCTCACCAATCCAACATGGCGGCTGTGCGAAGTATTTCACCAGCATTCGGTATCTCCGAAAATACTACAGATATCACCCTGAAATTTTGTACGGTGATAAAGGGCACTGCTACAAGTTCATCTATGTAACATTCAAAAACCTGTAAAGTACACAACGAGCATGGCGGCCAAGCGAATTTGAAATATTTTAATATACTTTTCTCGTGATTTAACTCTCTGAGCGCAGAGAAATGTGGTACAGTAAATGATTATACATAATGTAATGCACTAGCATCTAATTTAGTTCAATTGTTTACATAACCTCAAGATGGAGGCTGTGCGAAATTTTAAAATTAAGTTTTTATTTCTTGTGTCGTAATCATGCGATCAAAGTGAAAGTTTGAATAATGAAGCTACGCAATAACTTTCCCTTAATGGTACATAACTCTATGGCCTATACATATAACAATCCAAAATGGCGACCAACCGAAATATTTTGACGGTTCTCAATATCTACGAATCTTTTACAGCAATAAAACTGATGTTTTTTATGTTCATAAAGGCTATAAACATAAGTTCACCTATAGGACTTTCAGTAACCTGGTGAGCACAAATCCATCATGGCGGCGATGTGAATTATAAATATTTAAATGGACGTTTCTCGCGATTTAACCATCCGAGTGCAGTGAAACTTTGCTCGCTGAATGCTCATACAAATGTTAATCCACTGGCATCTAATTTATTTCAATTGTTTTCATAACCACAAGATGGCAGCAGTGCGACATTTTAAAATCTCGTTTTTATTCTTGGTCCTAATCATGCGATTGAAGTTTGAATACCATACGTACACAATAATGTTCATTTAATAGTGCATAAATAAAAATCCAACCTGGCGACCATCTGAAATATATAAACGGTTCTCAATATCTACGAATCTATTACAACCTTCAGACTGAAATTGTATATGTTGATAGTGGCAATTAACATAGGTAGGATATATGAAAATAGGCTGTATAGTTCTTCACGGAACTACTTGTTATTTATTGTTATCAATTGGTTAATATTATCAAATTTTCTGCGTCCCGTAGTGATCACAATTAGCAACGTCCGCTGTTGGTTGGTTCCTCAGTTTAGGGGCTGCGACAATGCGATCATGTCGCCCCGTGTACTTTGGGTGTGTGTAAAATCTGTCTGATAACCGGTGTTTATTGTGATGACTGTATTATTTTTTGTTAGCCGTTTTTAATTCAAGTAAGGAATGTAGACATTCAATTTTCAAGTAGTTCCTACTTTTGCTACCAAACGCCAACGACAACTAGTTCTGAGCTTGGTTACTAGATGCCACCGCAGTCGTCTCCTGGCGACGAACGTTGGAATATAAGAGCGTTAGTCAAATCTAACCTATAGCTTAGCTTCACACAAGTGTAGTTAGTGGAAGGTTCTTTTACATGCCATCAATCTATGACATGGAACCGCTGGCTTTACTTCCCCTCCAAAGGAAGGCATCCTGAAGGATTTTAGCGGGCGTCCACTGCATTTTCAATAACATATTTAAGTCGTTCTATGAAGATTGTTACTGGTATTTTAACAACTACACGCTACATCAGACTGAACCCTTCTACATAAGTTATACGTAATTGCTCAAGTATAATTTCCTTGTCAGGAATGTTTTCAGTGAATATATTAAATACTTTGTGATATACACTGTCAAATATAAGGGACAGTCAAATGAAAACGAGACGGATGGAGAAACAGTATGTACACTGTGTGATATTTCAAAAGTACAGCTTGCCACGGTGGGTGAGTACCTATCCTGTCGGACTGCTAATCCCAAGCTTGTAGGTTCGGTTCTGGCCGTGGTAAGTGACTTTGGAAAGGCGACAAAAATCACACCACGCATGCTAAAAAGAAACATTTGAATTCAGTAGGCCGTGAACTTTCATAGCGGTCCATGGAATGACGAAATTCGGCATTCAAGCTGCCCTCTGGGCGTTAAATACCAAAGCTTGCACCCGGCACCCAAGCCCATACGATATTATTATTATTATCAAAAGTACTCGTCATAAATGTTAATGTATTTAACCAGGGACGGCTCCTGATTAAAATGTTAGGGTGAGCCAGATGATACTATTGTTGTTACATGTTAAATATTGTTTTATATTTGCCATTCATTGTTGCCAATATTGCCAATATCATCATTCCACACAACACAACATTTGTAACAAGTTTTAATAAATAGTTGATGCATTAAAAACTGTACTCACATTGCTCCTTATTTATAAATATATTCTCTCCTGTGCTTGGATGAAGCAAATTTATCTATCAGCTTGGTTGATGAGGTCATAATTATTTAATTTCTAACTTTGTGTTCAGAGCTATAGAAGAAAATGGATTTGTTAATAAAAATTCCACTTTCATTTTCCTATGTCACATACAATATTGACATATTAAATAACTACGTACCGTGCCACAAAAGTTAAAACATATTTATACGGTAGAAATTAACTTCAGACAACAGAAAATGTATAAATATAGTTTTTTCTAATGTCAGAAAGCTGCGAACAATGGCTGAATACCTGTTTAAGGGCGTGAGGTGGTGTGGACCCTTCTCCCGTATTTAACACAGACAGAAGCAGGAAGTGAAATGAAGAGATCTTCTGCTTCGCTTCAAAGCTCAATCAGCTGGCCCTTGAAGAGAGAGAAAATTCCCATCACAGCACTGAAGAATTCGCATGCAAGACAGTGCTATGTCCACCGTTTCCTCACCTGGCCCATCAAGCCATATACTTAACATGGGACTTTCTGTGGACCGGCCCTCGCTATGACGATACACCGTACGAGACTGTAAGGATCTTAACCTAGGGATGAGTTATTTATAGTGAATTCTCTTTAGAGATTTTAGAAAGGTAAAACACTCATTTTAAGTTGAGTATCTGCAGTATAATGTGATTTAAAAAAAACTTAATTAAACAAATTCTTTGCCATGCTGCCTAACGCACCGTCCCTGCATTTAACCCACTGTGGTTGCTTCCGGAACCATGATTGTACTCACGCGTGCACCACTGCATCCGAAGTAAATTGACGCCTATGAATGTCTTTCTTCACGGCACAGCAGACATGGATTCCACTTACCTCTGCAGACAAAAGCCGCACTACACCTCGCTGTACCTCCTTCCCGGCATCCACAGTGACGTAGGACGCACACACGACTCACTGACCTCACATAGAGCATGTGTAACAGACAAATGCCACAGTGGTGAACGTTCCCCTGTTTCTCCCTGATTCCCAATAGAGGGCACTACTATACACACCCCTACCTGCGTTACCACCGTCCACGCCAAGCTCGCTATGTCGTCTATCTCGTTTTCATTTGACTGCCCCTTATATTACGAAGCTGCACTTTTCTGACGCTTCACATTTCCCGGTTTCTTTAACCTTACTTTCTTGCAAAAGTGGACTCGGAGTTCTCTTAGTGTCATTTAAAGAATGTAGCCCCGTGTACTTTGGGTGTGTGTAGAATCTGTCTAATAACCGGTATTAATTGTGATGACTGTTTTAGTGCGTGTTATCTGTTATTAATTCAAATAAGGACTGCAGACGATAATTTCAAGTAGTTCCTACTTTTGCTACCAAATGCTACCTTCCACGACACCTAGATGTGGACTTGGCTACTAGATAGAATTGCAGTCTGCACCTGGCGGCGAACGTTGGAACTAATAAAGCGTTATCAATACTAACCTACAAAATTTGGCTTCACATAAGTATAATCAGTGGAAGGTTCTTTTTTATGCCTTAAATCAATGACATGGAACCGCCGGGTTTACTTTCCCCCCAAATACGACGACTTCGACCAGGTTTGAACCGGTGACCTTGGGCATAGCAGCTCAGCATGCTACCAACTACGCCACGGAATCCGCCGAAAAGAGTGTTTTCAATATAAAAGTTTCAAAGAGGCCGTTTCGTCAAAAATAAGCATTTCCCCTTCGTGCAGAGAATACGAACATGGCTTTCTGGTAGGAGTTGACATAAATCTCCAGGTAACACAAATCACACTGTATACTTTGTTTCCGTTGAAGAGAAGATGAAAGGGATTCGAGAATGGAATTATAGATGTTTAATCAAGATAATGATAGAGAACTGATCCTTCATTCTTTTATCTGTTTGGAACAAATGATTACATGGTCTTCAATCACGTGTAATCAGTTCCATTCCGGTGATATTCTTGGAACAGATCATTGGATAACAGGTCTAAGAATACTCAGCCGAACACGACCACACCCATTGTTCCGACTCAATGTTGAATTTTCTATTAACAAATTGGAATTATTTGTGATTGAGCACTCTAATGATACTTAAGACAAACGTTCGCATGTCCGTATTGAGTTTAATATCTAACACAGTTAAGAAATTACTGAGCAGTGTAATTAATTACCCTAAACAGAGCGCACCTATTAGAGTCACGTTACAAAGTTGTCCAAATTATTAGACAAAGAAATTCAATCAGTCACAGAGTAGGATATAAGGCCGAAGCTGGCGCAGGGGCTAATAGGCAAGATGGCCGCCACGCGCAACCAGCCCTATGTTATTCTTATGGAGGGGTCAGTCAGAGCTGGCGCAGTGGCTAATGGGAATAATGGCCGCCACGCCCTGAGACCGTGCATGACGTCACAGGGGGAGTTCGACCGTGTAGTTACTAAATCGAATATTTATTATTATTATTATTATTATTATTATTATTATTATTATTAATTTTATTAGGTAATTATTGATTGATAGCTTGCCACGGTGAGTGAGTGGTTATCGTGTCGGACTACCAACCCCAAGCTTGCAGGTTCGCTCTTGGTCGTGGTAAGTGATTTCTGAAAGGCGGCAAAAATTAAGACACGCATGTCATACAATGTTGGCATGTAAAAGAACGCAGGGAGAGGTCGGCTATGTAGTTGCTAAATGGAATATTTATTATTATTATTATTATTAGGTAATTATTGATTGATCATGTACAATCAAGACTAGCCTTATATTGCCCCACTTTATGGTGTAGTGGCTAGCATTTTTAGCTGTTACTGTGGAGGCTCGGGTTCGAGTCCTGGCTCTGTCAAGAAATTTAATTCTAGGCTGAGGGTTGTTATGGGGTACACTCAACCTTGTGAGGCAAAACTGACAGGAGCTGCCTTTTTTGATTCATACCGCAGCCATTCTGCAACCTAACCTAACCTTACCTAACCTAACCTAACCTAAACTAACCTAACCTATCTTCAGAGTCAGAATGTACTATACATTTATTGTTTTTATACCCTCATAAATTAGATATAGAGAATGTCCACCACGATTTAGAGCCTCGAGCACACTTTCTGACATATCATTAAAACGTGTAGAAAGGAATGTCTGAAAATTTTCACTAACACATAGTACACGTTCACCATACATTGTGTCCACTTTTTGAATGTTAATGATACGGAAAAGAGTATGCACTGGTAATTCAGTGAGCTTTTTTTATTCTCTAATCAACAGTTCTACCCCCATAGCATTGTGAATATTTATTGCAGTAGCCTATAAAGATAAAAAATCATATCTATTACAGTTTAGCTATAAGTGACCAGAATCACTATTACCATAATGATGGATTGTGTGTAAGTAAACGTCCTTTGCTGCTTGATGCCACTACTAAACTGATACTCATACAACAGACAAGTGAGTTCATGTTTTCGCTGACGTAATCGTATGTTCCCACGCACTTCCTGTGTGTTGCACGCGCTGTAGTGGCTAAATTTGAAACTAAATGAGATGATTTGCTGACGTAATTGTATGTTCCCCCGCACGCACACGCAGTCCCCTGTGGACGGGTCCTTGTGGAGGAGTCCCTGTGGACGGGTCCCTGTGGACGGGTCCCTGTGGACGGGTCCTTGTTGACGGGTCCTTGTTGACGAGCCCCTGTGGACGGGTCCTTGTTGACGGGTCCTTTTTGACGAATCCCTTTAGACCGGTCCCTTTGGACTGGTCCCTATGGACTGCCCCCATGATCCCTAATGATATGAAGAAATTAAACAGTATTCCACATGAAACGCATGTGAAGAGCCGATTGCTACTATGAATTAACATGTTTTTTTGTTTTCTTTTTGTTTTTACGCATGAGTACTTGTTTTTTGTAAGCGGGCAGGCTTTTTGATTAATGATCTATAGATGAGTTTTTTTTAATTACCAAAAGATCCAAAACTAATAGGTCATTAGCTTTTTAATATTACTTGAACCAATAAGGCTAGGAACTTGTATGAGAGGTCGTTGGACTTGAGGTGACATTCTGTTTTTGAATGTATTATTTATTTTTTGTCAAAATGGCTAACTACACTTTTGTTAATATCGCGCTAACTAATAATCAGAGAGAGTCAAGTGAGGTGACACGGGACTCAGGATGGTCAACCCTTTTCCTTGGCCAATGAATTTACCCAAAATACCCAATACATCAAAGTCATTGACCTGAGATTTTATAAACTAATAATCGTATACAAACATGTGAGATGTTTACCATGCGTGACGAATCATAGCTAGGTAGAGAATGAATAAGTGTAGGCTACATGTATGGCGACTCACAAATCTTTTACCATTGAAACTTGTTTTCAGATCAAACTGCAGTATAGAGAGAGTATAGGTTGCAGGTATGGGTTAATAAATGAGAAACGTTGTACGCAAACTCTGATTTTTTCAAGAATTAAGAGTAGACTATCTTTAATTGATTGGTTAAAGATGATAGCTAAAACACAAAATAGCTCAGTGGTTACCGAGACAAAATGGTCGCTACACACAACAAGCTTTAAATACTTGAGTCTAATAATCTATACACACACACACACACACTCGCTTGTTCTAAACTAAACTGTGTTGCTGTCAGTGCTCAGACAGTAGGCTAATGACAAAATGCATTGCAAACAGAAATATAATCATTTCCGGTTGTCTAATGTTACCAGCTATCCATTTTTTTGTGTTGCAGTGGTAAGCACTTTTAGCTCTTGTACTGGTGGTCTTAACTCGATTTCCAGGTCTGAGGCCTAGAACGAGTCGAACTAATAAACAAGGGCATGGTGGTGCAGTGGTTAAGCTGTTAGCCTTTTCACCAGGGGTTCGATTTCAGGTTAATATGCATGTCATAAACATAGTAAACAAAACAAAACAGAGATAACGTTTAAAACTGATTACATTTGTGTCTTTTTCAAATTATTACTTGGATTACAAATACAAAGGTGAACTGGGTTTGATATACAGTTAATGCTGTCTATCACACACTAGACTGTAAGAAAGCCAAAAGAGCAAAAGGCGTTGGTAGAGCAGTGGTAAAATTGCTATATGTAGAGAACTACCTAGCAAAGCTATATCGCATAAACAGTGCAGGATACAATCCAGCAATCAAATTTGTATCTTGTGGAACAGAGAAATGCACTTACGTGAGAAAATGCAAGTTCATGTGTAATATGACCTAACACACAAGTGTTCACCTGTGCACGAGCATGATAAGAGCTAACAACTCACATTCTGTTTAGTTCGTACGTAACGTTAGGTTAGGGCAAATGCACATACCCTAGTACACGAGGCAAAAGCCATTTGAGAGCAGGTCAAGGGATCTAACTTGGTGGATGGATGTGTTCTAACGAGTTATTTGTAGTTGAAAGAGAATAATACATGTTCTTAAGATGTTAAAACTGAGGAGATGGTACGTACAGTAAGACGTCTTGTTATTTCCTGTGTCATATTACAGACATGGCAAAGACCGCACAGTTCTGTTGCTATGACTAACGCTGCAGTAATTTGAAACCCCAGGTGTTCATTAAGACAATGGGTGATGATTATACAATATTAGCAGTCATTGGATATTACACAGGTGTTCCTTCCGGTGTCATGTTGCTGACATGGCAGAGAGCGCACAGTTCTATTGCTAACGCTGCAGTAATTTGAAACCCCAGGTGTTGATCAAGACAATGGGTGATGATCATGCAAAGTCAGCAGTAATTGGATACAACACATCAACATGGACTATATCATAAACGTGTTGTCATAACCCGCAGAAACCTCATTTTATGATTTTACATTTTACATTTTAACATTTTACATTTTAACATTTTAGATGTTAGATTTGTTTTAATTTTACATTTTTATATTTTTTTATATTTTACATTTTAAATTTAAGATTTTTGATTTTTAGATAGTACTTTTTTACATTTTCCTAAAAGAGTAAACTACAAGGTCACATACCTAACCTCATTAAACCTAACTTTACCAAACCTAACTTAAGCTAATCCAAAGGCTAATGCTTATACACAAAATATATAAAGTACATGCAACTATCCTTATGCTAGTCTTACAGGTTACTGTACAACATGATCACTACCCCAAACGATTTTTTTTTCATTTTGTTGTTTACACATATGTCAATTTTCCAATTTCCCATTTTCAGTTTTTTAAGTCAGTTTTTAGTTTTTCAATTTCATAATAAGGAAACATGAATTTTGCATTTTGATGTTTACCCATTTATTAATTTCACAATTTCCCATTTACAGTTCTTAAAATGTCATTTTTAAGTTTTTCAATTTCATGATATAGAAACATGGATTTTCCAATTTGTTGTTTTCACATTTGTCAATTTACCAAATTCACATTTACAGTTTTTTTAAATTTCAGATTAATGTTTTTTTTTCAATTTGTCAATATGGAAACATGGATTTTTTACAATTTGTGTTTTACATGTCATGCAACTATCCTTATGCTAGTCTTATAGGTTACTGTACAACATGATCACTACCCCAACCGGATATTTTATTCATTTTGTTGTTTACACATATGTCAATTTTCCAATTTCTCATTTTCAGTTTTTTTTAATGTCAGTTATAAGTTTTTCAATTTCATAATATGGAAACATGGATTTTGCATTTTGTTGTTTACACATTTATCAATTTCACAATTTCCCATTTACAGTTCTTAAAATGTCAGTTTAAAGTTTAAAAAATATCCAGTTGGGGTAGTGATCATGTTGTACAGTACCATATAAGACTAGCATAAGGGTAGTTGCATGGCATGTAAAACACAAATTGTACAAAATCCATGTTTCCATATTGACAAATTGAAAAAAAAAAACATTAATCTGAAATTTAAAAAAACTGTAAATGTGAATTTGGTAAATTGACAAATGTGAAAACAACAAATTGGAAAATCAATGTTTCTATATCATGAAATTGAAAAACTTTAAACTGACAATTTAAGAACTGTAAATGGGAAATTGTGAAATTAATAAATGTGTAAACAACAAAATGCAAAATCCATGTATCCATAATATGAAATTGAAAAACTAAAAACTGACATTAAAAAGAACTGAAAATGGGAAATTGGAAAATTGACATATGTGTAAACAACAAAATGAAAAAAAAAATCAGTTTGGGGTAGTGATCATGTTGTACAGTAACCTGTAAGACTAGCATAAAGATAGTTGCATGTACCTTATATACTTTGTGTATGTGCATTAGCCTTTGGATTAGCTTAAGTTAGGTTTGGTAAAGTTAGGTTTAATAAGGTTAGGTATGTGATCTTGTAGTTTACTCTTTTAGGAAAATGTAAAAAAAGTAAAATCTAAAAATCAAAAATCTTAAATTTAAAATGTAAAATATAAAAAATAATAAAAGATGTAAAATTAAAACAAATCTAAAATCTAAAATGTTAAAATGTAAAATGTTAAAATGTAAAATGTAAAATCTTAAAATGAGGTTTCTGCGGGTTATGACGACACGTTTATGATTTAGTCCGTGTTGATGTGTGGTATCCAATTACTGCTGACTTTGCATGATCATCACCCATTGTCTTGATCAACACCTGGGGTTTCAAATTACTGCAGCGTTAGTCATAGCAATAGAACTGTGTGCTCTCTGCCATGTCAGCAACATGACACCGGAAGGAACACCTGTGTAATATCCAATGACTGCTAACTTTGTATAATCATCACCCATTGTCTTAATGAACACCTGGGGTTTCAAATTACTGCAGCGTTAGTCATAGCAACAGAACTGTGCGCTCTCTGCCATGTCTGTAATATGACACAGGAAATAACAAGACGTCTTACTGTACGTACCATCTCCTCAGTTTTAACATCTTAAGAACATGTATTATTCTCTTTCAACTACAAATAACTCGTTAGAACACATCCATCCACCAAGTTAGATCCCTTGACCTGCTCTCAAATGGCTTTTGCCTCGTGTACTAGGGTATGTGCATTTGCCCTAACCTAACGTTACGTACGAACTAAACAGAATGTGAGTTGTTAGCTCTTATCATGCACGTGCACAGGTGAACACTTGTGTGTTAGGTCATATTACACATGAACTTGCATTTTCACACGTAAGTGCATTTCTCTGTTCCGCAAAATACAAATTTGATTGCTGGATTGTATCCTGCACTGTTTATGCGATATAGCTTTGCTAGGTAGTTCTCTACATATAGCAATTTTACCACTGCTCTACCGACGCCATTTGCTATTTTGGCTTTCTTACAGTCTAGTGTGTGATAGACAGCATTAACTGCATATCGAACCCAGTTCGCCTTTGTATTTGTAATCCAAGTAATAATTTGAAAAAGACACAAATGTAATCAGTTTTAAACGTTATCTCTGTTTTGTTTTGTTTACTATGTTTATGACATGAACATTAACCTGAAATCGAACCCCTGGTGAAAAGGCTAACAGCTTAACCACTGCACCACCATGCCCTTGTTTCTTAGTTCGACTCCTTCTAGGCCTCAGACCTGGAAATCGAGTTAAGACCACCAGTACAAGAGCTAAAAGTGCTTACCACTGCAACACAAAAAAATGGATAGCTGGTAACATTAGACAACCGGAAATGATTATATTTCTGTTTGCAATGCATTTTGTCATTAGCCTACTGTCTGAGCACTGACAGCAACACAGTTTAGTTTAGAACAAGCGAGTGTGTGTGTATAGATTAATAGCCTCAAATATTTAAAGCTTGTATTGTGTAGCGACCATTTTGTCTCGGTAACCACTGAGCAATTTCGTGTTTTAGCTATCATCTTTAACCAATCAATTAAAGATAGTCAACTCTAAATTCTTGATAAATCAGAGTTTGCGTACACCGTTTCTCATTTATTAACCCATACCTGCAACCTTACTCTCTCTCTATACTGCAGTTTGATCTGAAAACAAGTTTCAATTGTAAAAAACTTGTCAGTCACCATACACGTAGCCTACACTAATTCTTTCTCTACCTAGCTATGTTTCATCACGCGTGGTAAACATCTCACATGTTCGTATCCAATTATTAGTTTATAAATTCTCAGGTCAATGACCTTGATGTATTGGGTATTTTGGGTAAATCCATTGCCCATGGAAAAGGGTTGACCATCCTGAGTCCCATGACACCTCACTTGACCCTCTCTGATTATTAGTTAGCGAGATATTAACAAAGGTGCATTTAGTCCCTTTTGACAAAAAATAAATAATACATTCAAAAACAGAATGTCACCTCAAGTCCAACGACCTCTCATACAAGTCATTAGCCTTATTGGTTCATGAAATATTAGAAAGCTAATGACCTATTAGTTTTGGATCTTTTGGTATTTAAAAAAAATAACTCATCTATAAGTCATTATTCAAAAAGCCTGCCCGCATACAAAAAAAAACAAGTACGCAAGCGTAAAAACAAAAAACAAAAAAAACATGTTAATTCATAGTAGCAATCGGCTCTTCACATGCGTTTCATGTGGAACAACGTTTAATTTCATCATAGCATTAGGGGTCATGGGGACAGTCCATAGGGGCCAGTCCAAAGGGACCGGTCTAAAGGGATTAGTCAAAAAGGACCCGTCTACAAGGACCCGTCCACAGGGGCTCGTCAACAAGGACCCGTCAACAAGGACCCGTCAACAATGACCCGTCCACAGGGACCCGTCCACAGGATCCCGTCCACAGGGACTCCTCCACAAGGACCCGTCCACAGGGGCCTGCGTGTGCGTGCGGGGGAACATACAATTACGTCAGCAAATCATCTCATTTAGTTTCAAATTTAGCCACTACAGCGCGTGCAACACACAGGAAGTGCATGGGAACATACGATTATGTCAGCGAAACATGAACTCACTTGTCTGTTGTATGAGTATCAGTTTACTAGTGGCATCAAGCAGCAAAAGACGTTTACTTACACGCAATCCATCATTATGGTAAGCTCTTTTTTCTTATCATTATGGAAATCTCCTTATTAGAATAAACTGTTATAGTGGTTCTGGTCACTTATAGCTAAACTGTAATAGATATGATTTTTTTTGTTTCTTTATAGGCTACTACAATAAATATTCACAATGCTATGGGGGTAGAAATATTGATTAGAGAGAAAAAAAGCTCACTGAATTACCAATGCATACTCTTTTCCGTATCATTAACATTCAAAAAGGCGACACAATGTATGGTGCACGTGTACTATGTGTTAGTGAAAATTTTCAGACATTCCTTTCTACACGTTTTAATGATATGTCAGAAAGTGTGCTCGAGGATCTAAATCGTGGTGGACATTCTCTATATCTAATTTATGAGGGTATAAAAACAATAAATGTATTGTACATTATGACTTTGAAGTTAGGTTAGGTTAGGTTAGGTTAGGTTAGGTAAGGTGGGTTAGGCAGAATGGCTGCGGTATGAATCAAAGAAGCCAGTTCCTGTCAGTTTTGCCTCACAAGAATTAAATTTCTTGACAGAGCCAGGACTCGAACCCGAGCCTCCACAGTAACAGCTAAAAATTCTAGCCACTACACCATAAAGTGGGGCAATATAAGGCTGGTCTTGATTGTACATGATCAATCAATAATTACCTAATAATAATAATAAATAATAATAATAATAATAATAATAATAATAAATATTCCATTTAGCAACTACATAGCCGACCTCTCCCTGCGTTCTTTTACATGCCAACATTGTATGGCATGCGTGTATTAATTTTTGCCGCCTTTCAGAAATCAATTACCACGACCAAGAGCGAACCTGCAAGCTTGGGGTTGGTAGTCCGACACGATAACCACTCGCTCACCGTGGCAAGCTATCAATCAATAATTACCTAATAAAATTAATAATAATAATAATAATAATAATAATAATAATAATAATAATAATAATAATAATAATATTCCATTTAGTAACTACACGGTCGAACTCCCTTTGTGACGTCATGCACGGTCTCAGGGCGTGGCAGCCATTTTGCCCATTAGCCACTGCGCCAGCTCTGACTGACCCCTCCATAAGAATAACATAGGGCTGGTTGCGCGCGGCGGCCATCTTGCGCATTAGCCCCTGCGCCAGCTTCGGCCTTTATATCCTACTTCACACCTTTATATCGAAAATTATTTTAGTGATCGACTGGTCATTTGACTTCGCCCGTAATTTTAATGGTTTACCCAACGTAAGCTTAAAAGCCACACGGTCGGCAGGTCCCATACGCAATTCAGAAAAGCCGAGGTGAACGGTGGAACTCCTAACATATATACTATACTCTTCTCTGAAGTCTTAACTCGACACGACTCGACAGTTTGATGCTGGCCGAAACTGGTGTGATATGCTCGCTCCTAAGCTAGTAATTTTAATTTTAACCAAAAAGAGATTGTTGGAAGAAATGAAAACGTAAAAACACTTATAGTGGGTAGTGCTGTCCCGGACTTTTGTGTAGAACATTTCATGCTGAACAATTCTTACACTCATAGTATATAGATATTTGACGATCTACCCAGAGTAAGGTTAAAAGGTGCACGGATGTCAGGTTCGTCTTCGACTCGAATCACTGAAATAGTTACTGTTCGGCTTCCTTTGGTTTTAATGAATGTTTCTCTACATAAAAATCCTTTCCTGAATGGTGAAAACCGCATCAAAATTCATACAGTGGTTCTCGAGATTACTCGTTGCATCCAAGAACCGGGAATTTGTTTTATACTAAGTTTATGTAGGGATTGTAAAAAATACTATGTGAGCTAATTAAAGGAAAATGTAATTAAGACTGCGGATTACACATTTCATATAATTTCAGTGCCTTGCTGATATATTTAGTGCATTAAGTCGTAGAAAGTATAAATTAGATATTTTGGAAATCTGGCGTTGAGTCTAAAATTTACTCACATCTGTACTGAGTCAACCACTTTTGTTCTCTTTCAGTCATTTACAGACTCCTAATTACATAAATAATTCCTAAAGTCTGTTCGGCGAGTCAAGATAGTGCGCGTAAATACTTGGCTACCCGGACAGGAAAACACGCCCAGTTCACGTCATCGGCTCTGCCGGACAAGGGTAGCCAAGAAGCTCTGAGATCATTAGTCACGCCGTAGCTCTAGAAAAGACAAGACTTGATGCACTGTATACTGCTGCCTGTCATAAGCAGTTAAGAACTTATTAATCAATTAAATAAATACATACACGAACAATAAATAAACCGCGCTGTAGCATGTAACCTTCACGTATAGGCTATACACAGCACTGCACGTTCAACAGGCACAGCCTGGCAGCCCTGTGTACAACTGTGTTTACTTCCAATATCTCGACTCGGCGAACAGATTTTAGAAGGTGTTTTCTCTTTTGTTGAACCAAGCGGGGTACAACTTCTGGCAGGAGACATTGTCTTGTTTTATTCTTTCTTCCTCTTCTTTTCTTGCGAACCGGCCAAAACTAAGGACCACTCAAATATCACTTCATTTCCTTCTCATCGTTCTTTCTTCCTTCCTCTTCCTCCACACTTCCTTCATTCTCTCTTCTGTTCATCCTCCTCCCTCTCTCTTTTCTTCCACAAGAACCTTAATGTTAGAAAGTCTTTCCGAGAATTGTTTTCTGTCTTGGGATTCCTAGCCTCCTGAGTTCTTCTTCCTTCATCCGCTTGGTGTCTTCAGATTGCATACTGCGTTTTATCAAAAATGTGTTTATTCATCCTTGCCGGGTCCATTGTGATCATAGAAACTCAGTCTTCCACCCTCTCGTATATCTCCTTGTTTGATCTTAGTCTGGACCACTCTTGGGCCTTAAATCCTTCTTAGTATTCTCCTTTCAATTTTCTGGAGCATTTCCAAGCTCTTCAGGTTGGAAGTTTCCCTCATAGGATCACCGGTTTCACCACAGCATTGTAGTGCGTTAATGGATAGGTTCTTTTTGTTACATATATCTTTGGTGGGAAGTTAAGGTTTTCTAATTTAAGTCTTCTGTTTTCTATTGCCTCCTTGTCCATTCCATTGTTGCTGATGATCTCTCCGTGGTATTTAAACTGTTCCGTGACCATTACCTGGCCATATTTCATCTTCACTGCTTTCTTCATGTGATTCCTGCCGGTGCTCATCATCTTGACTTGGTTATTGTTTTAAACGGTCTGTAAAACAAATTGTCTATATTCATGAAATCAGAAGCAGTTAGCCAATTCATTGGGTAATTGTCTTTCTTATGAATGCCCAATTGTTAGGATTGGTTACCTGTAAGCCCCCTCCAGTCTTCAAGTGAAGATTGGGATTTTAGTAGTATGTTAGGCAACGAGCCTGTAAAGGCAATAATTAAGACACGATTATTACCATAAAATTTCTTAATTACCATTATAGGCGAGTTGCATACGACTGTTTATGTTCGACGATAATTATAACGTTATTTTACTTTATGTTCTAACAGAAATATTCATAAATATCTGGTGAGATTCAGTCACTTGAATTTAGTGATCGGAATGCAAGCGCTGGGTTTGCTGTCTGTGCTTTTCAAGTTCTCTGTTTGCCACGGAGGGTGAGTGGTTAACGTGTCGGTCTACTAACCCCAAGCTTGCAGGTTCGCTCCTGGCCGTGGTAAGTGTTTTTTTTTAAGGCGGCAAAAATTATGACACGCATGCCATACGATGTTGGCATGTCAAAGAACCCATTTGAATTCAGTGGGCTGTGTTCATAATGGAAAAATTAATCTCGGGAGTTTCCGCCAACACAAAGTTCCTCATTTCTCTACTAGAAAGCGCTATAGTGTTCAAGGAGCTTAAATATCTAACCTCCTTGCCTTTGATAGTGCTTCAAGGAACAACAAAATTCGACTTGCAAGTTACCCTCTGAGTGTCAAATAACGAAGCTTGCACCCGGCACCCGAGGCCGTACGATATTATTATTATAACTGTTGTTATTGTTATTATTATTATTATTATTTTATTATCGATGCAGATAGATTCTAAACCCTTCAAGAATACAAAGACGCTCAGAAAACATATTGTTGGTTCTATGCTTCTCTAGCGAAGAAAATGTATGTTTTCACATTTTCTAGATGCTAGTATTTTCATCAATATTTCCGTACAAAAGGAGAATTTGAATACAGACTTGTTGTACTCTTTTTAAAATCGATTCTAACTGTAAGTTGCCGTATTTACTTTGTCCCTTTCATTGTAGAAGTTGAATTAATTAAATTGAATGTTCACATGGACGGTCACTACGAACAGAGAATTTCACGCTTCATGTCCGCTGCAGAGTTGGTTACCATGGCGACAGCGAGGGGTTTGTCGGTTGTTTTACACCGTCTCAATCCCTCAGAATAGTGGTTCGGTCTGCGTTAGCTGGTTAGGCACACTAACAGCTGTCCGACTCAATTAGGTCACCTGTTTAATATTATTGCCTGGCATATATTGCTCCGGAGAATAGCATTTACTGTACTATTGAGATCTTTTAACTTCCTCTGGTTTAAGAGCTTCAGTTTGGTGAAAACCTTCATAGGACAGAACCGCTTTTTGTTTCGAAGTTTTGTTTTAAGTTTTATTTTTGGTTTAGATTGTGTGTCAGTTTTTTAGCCTATTTTCATTTCATGAAAAACTAGGGTTATGAGATCACGTTTTGTCCGTGTGTGTGTGCGTGTGCGTGTGTCCCTAATAACTTCTAAACGGCTGGAGCGATTACAATGAAACTAGGTAAGATCATGGCCCTATTCTGGTCGACCCCGACCGTGCCCTTCAAATTTTATTGTGTCTCACCAATCCAACATGGCGGCTGTGCGAAATATATCACCAGCATTCAGTATCTCCGAAACTATTATAGATATCGCCATGAAGTAGTGTATGGTGATAAAGGGCTCTACTAGAAGTTCATCTATGGGACTTTCAAAAACCTGGTGACTACAAAACCAACATGGCGGCCAAGCGAATTTGAGACTTTTAAATAGACTTTTCTCGCGATTTAACTCTCCAAACGTAATGAAACTTGGTACAGAAAATGGTTATACACATTGTAATGCTTTGGAGTCTAATTTAGTTAAATTGTTTACAAAACCTCAAAATGGTGGCTGTGCGAAATAATGCACTGACATTCTATATCTTCGAAACTATTACAGATATCACCCTGAAATTTGGTACGGTGATAAAGGGTACTGATACAAGATTATCAATGTAACTTTCATAAACCTGTAAAGAACAAAACGAACTTGGCGGCCAAGCGAAGTTGAAACATTTTAATAGACTTTTATCGTGATTTAACTCTCTGAGTGCAGTGAAATGTGGTACAGTAAATGATTATGCGTATTGTAATGCACTGGCATCTAATTTAGTTCAATTGTTTACATAACTTCAAGATGGCGGCTGTGCGAAATTTTAAAATTAAGTTTTTATTTCTTGTGTCGTAATCATGCAATCGAAGTGAAAGTTTGAATAATGAACCTAGGCAATAATTTTCCTTGAATGGTACATAACTCTATGGCCTATACTTATAAAAATCCAAAATGGTGAGCATCCGAAATATTTAGACGGTTCTCAATATCTATGAATCTTTTACAGCAATCAAACTGAAATTATTTATGATCATAGAGGTTATGAACATATGTTCACCTATAGGACTTTCAGTAACCTGGTGGGCACTAATCCAACATGGCGGCGACCCAAATTATAAATATTTAAATGGACGTTTCTCGCGATTTAACAATCCGAGTGCAGTGAAACGTTGCACGATAAATGCTCATACAAATGTTAATCCCCTGACATCTAATTTGTTTCAATTGTTTGCATATTCACAAGATGGCAATTGTGCGAAATTTAAAAAAACTGGTTTTTACTTCTTGTGTTCTAATCATGCGATTGAAGTTTGAATACCACACGTACACAATAATCGTAATGTAATAGTACAAAAATAAAAATCCAACATGGCGGCCATCTGAAATATTTAGACGGTTCTCAATATCTAAGAATCTATCACAACAATCAAACTGAAATTTTGTATGTTGATAGAGGCAATTAACATGAGTAAGATATATGAAAATAGGCTGTATAATTCTTCACGGAACTACTTGTTTCTTTCGTGATTTTGCTTTTGTTTATATCTTCGCTTCTGATTGCGTCTGTTTGATTTTGGTTTCTATTTTGTATTTTGTTGTTGTTTAATTTTACTTTCTGTTTAGTTCTTGCTCTTGTTCTTTCTTTGAGTTTGTATTTATGTTTGATTTAGATTCTTTTTTTGCTCTTAAGTTATTTTTGTAAATTTTCGTTTGTTTTTGCTTATAATTTACTATTCGTTTGTCTTTGGTTTTCTTGTTTTTATATTAATTTGTTTGTCTTTGCTTTTGATTTTTTTTGTTTTCTGTGTTTGCGTTTGGCTTGATTTTTGTTTTATGTGTTTGTGTTTGAGTTTGTGTCTGCGTTTGTGCATGTTTTTTGTGTTTGTGTTTCTGTTTACGTTTCTGTTTGATGTATTAGAGTTTGTTTTTTTCTTTTTGTTTTATGTGTTTGAGTTTGTTTTGTGTTTGTGTTTAGGTTTTTGTTTTATGTGTTTGCGTTGAATTCTTCCGCTTTTTTAAATGTTGTGTTCAGCTTTACCCTAAGTGTTTTTCCTTTTGTTATCGTTTTAGTTTCATGCAGCAAATGAAGGAGATCCAGAATATATACGATTTGATTTCCAGAAATACGAAGTCTTCCACAAATAATACTGAAATATTCAACTCCAGCACTTCTCACGATAGTAGACACTGTGAATAACCTTACTTGTTACTTATTCCACCGCAATGCCCTGCGAGGAATAACAAGTTGTTAAATGGCTGCCTGCTTGATCTCGCCGACAGCTTCCTTCCTCGTGATAATGATAGTCCCGGTCACGGAACGGTGGTTCGTACAATTAGCACCGCTGATGTATGGCCTCGGCTAATTGGTGAGGGCTCGTTCTTCCTTTCCACAAACAAACGCACGATTGAATATACGAAACTCATATTTTATTTCAACTTTGCCAGCTTGAACGTCTTGTAATTGTTTCTTTGAATGAGATATAATTAACGTCAGGGCGCCATTTCATAAATAGAAAACTATGAACAATATTTTGGTAAAAAGCACAAACAACACTTTTATCTCAAGGCGTGATGTGCTTAGAACACCAACCAGGACGCTACAGTATACTAGGCAGGTTAATATCATACTGTAACATAATCATATATCACTTGTAAGCTACTTACGATATGGTTGAATACAGGGATAATAATATAAATCGTTCCAGTAATGCTGTCTCAATTATATAGTTTCCAATGTATTACATCAATCGATTTCTCTATTTTTATTTTGAATTCCTTGAAGAGTGATGCACATGACCTAGTTGTTAATATATAACCAATATGATGGATTAAATAATATAGTATAATTCAAGTTATATCTTCCTTTTGAAATACAGATCTTACAATTCATTTATATCATCGATAACCTATAACCATATTTTTTTAAACCCTCACATTGGAATTCACAGAGTAGAAACTCCCGTTCCACTAGTTCACGTAACTTCCACTCATGCGCTCCAACATCAACTCAAGTTCCGGCCTTCGCCACCATCAAAGAACACAAAGCTTACCACATATATGTGTCACAGTATACCTGACATATTAAATATTACAGTCTTAATACGAATAATAAGTAATGTCGTTTTTTAAGTTTGATGCTTTATAAGATAGAATTGTTTTTCTTTGGTTCGCCAATGCTATTTACAAGAAACCGTGACAAGAACTGCGTAGTCTATATTACTAAAATGTATCTTTAAAAGATACCATACATCGCCAAATTAAGAAACTTGGAAAATCAAACAGAAGCTGTAAATCTGTACCCCATGAATCGACCCCTGAACAGGCTCAACGTAGAGTGGATATATATCGTCAGCTTATCGGCAACCCCATGGTTGATAGATTTATCAGGAGAATTGTCACATGTGATGAACAGTGGGCTTAATACCTCAACGCTAGGCCTCAAAACAGTGGCTCAGTCCCCGTCAACCAGCCAAGGTCATCGTTAGAAAGGATTGGTTCAGTCCCAAAGTGACGTTGTGTGTCTGGTGGAATTTTGAAGGAGTGATTCACTGGTAGTTTGTTCCATACGGGCGTGCAGCCAGAGGATCTTTATTCTCAAGGGAACGAGTTCATGAAATTTAGAGATGGAGATACTTAATATAGTTCTCTAGCAGCTGGAAAATGCGAGACCTCACACTGGACCAACAACTATGGTGAAAATTGAGGAAATGGTAGGAGTTTAACTGCTAGCACATCCAGCACACAGCCCTCATCTTGCGCCTTCAGATTAGTATCTTTTTCGATCCATGGCCCATTTCTTGCTTCGAAGAAATTTTGAAAACATTGAAGCTGTAGATGTGGGTCTCGCCGAACTCTTCGCGTCAAAACCCAAGGACCGGTACTGTATGCGTATATTCGAGAGGCGGTCTGTCAGATATCCGAAGTAAAGCTGGATTTGTAGACACTGACTGCACCGGCTTAAATACTAGTCAAGAATCCACTCCAACATGACCCTCAAGAATCTACGTAGCTGGCTCAAAGTAGAGCACCTACCTTGTTCTCGGGGATCTCGTAGTCAGCTTCTAGACCTAAAAATGTGTTTCACAGTAGCATCTCACTATATCTAAAATAAATCAAAACAACGCGGCGTCTAACAGAACTTAAAAAAATAATAACAAGAGTAAACTATAACTAACCATTCATACTAATAAAAAACACACATTCATTCTCACCTCTTCTCATCTACGCCACTGAACTCCTGTGTTCCAAGAACACTGTGACAAAAATTTGGGGCGGCCTAAGCCTTCACAACAAGCTAAAACAATTAAACGAGTCTGGCGTGCTTCACATTCCCTGGGCCACGCTTACGAAGTGCACCTGCACCCTCGCAGCGCGAGTAAGAATCACGAGGTTGGTTATATAACAGACCCGTTATATCTCCACCATACCGGCTGATTCATTCATTCTGACTATGCTGGTGTCAAAAAGTCTTCACCTCGGCCTTGATCGAAACGAGTTCTCCAATAGAACTTCGCTCGACAGCACTTGCCATTATAATACACACTTCAGTCACCCAGCAGGCAACGTTACAAAAATCTCATTTATGCTAGATAGAAACGCAAATCATTCAAACATCCTTCATGTGAACTAATTGAAACTTCTACACACTGTTCCTTTCACTGCCTCGCGTTGTGATATCCCAACGGAGTTGTTACCATTCGCACTGAACAATAAGTAAACCGCATTCAAACACATTGACTTTCATATTTTATACACTATGCGAAAACATCGAGCAACTTCCTAAAACTAACACGCTATTCCCTGGATTGAAGAATAATAACAGTTTATAACAAATGAATTTAAATTACACTTAATAGCCATAGCTATTATCAAGATAAAATGTAATGTCTATTTACAAAAGAGCGTCTGCTCTGATCTCACATTAATGCCAATCGCAATTTAATGGGATCCTCACAATCTTCCAACACTTAAGAAATACTAACACTTATTCTCAAATCTGGTTTGTAGTCAAAATAAGTCGGATATGTTCAACCGGCAAAGGTAAAACATACGCAGTTACATACTTGGTTTTATTAAAGGTTAATAAGAGTAATACATAACAGACTTCAATATCCCACTTCCCGTTTAAATTTCGGCTGCAACCCTACTATCTTCACTTATCCGAAGTCGTGTATGAAATAAAAGAAGTTCTACCAACTCACATACTATGCCATGCCAAATAGTCTTGCCCATGCAATGACTGTATTACAATGCGGAAACTCCATCGCCAAAAGACCTCTCGTATGCCAACTGCACACGGAATTACAAACATGTTAACAAATATCAAAAGGTTATCATCTTCACTTCCTTTAAACTGGCATTCCTTAAAAAGGGCATAATTCCTCAGCGTTGCCAAACCAACCGCTGGTATAACAAACAATAACATCAATTGTCAATCCACTAATTTATACATGCCAACGACCATTGGACTAAGCGTGAAAGACCTCCTTGCAATTACTTTAAAAACGTTACTAGGATATCTCTAAACTGTTGCGTATACATTTAATAAAAATACTATACTGTTTCTCCATGCTTCAGGTTTCACTTTCACAGATGAAGGAATATCATGTCTACAATATGACATTATATTACCCATCGTGTAATAAATAACCACAAAAGTTATTTGTGTAGGTCCGATAAGAATCAATCTCGACGAGGTAATCAAACTAGAACTTCTCTAACGTCGGATGATAATAATCTTCCAAGAAGATTCTCTTCTCAAATTAATTTAACTGACTGAAAGATTATAGCTTTCTTCAATAAAATATACAGTTAGTCATATTCGTGTTATCTCCATTCTGAACTAATGTCAATGAGTTCTGACGACTTTCATCGTTTCCACGTTAAATGTTTCTTTCCAATACGATGTTAAATTCGTAACAATGCTGTGATATTTCACAATATATCACTATTTCTTTCTTCTTTCTTGATGTTACTTCTCGGCGGATAAGAAGCCCAAATTAAACTAATAAAATTAATTTAACTGGTAACATAGACGAAAATGTATATCTCCTGAATTCAAAATGAATTCATAAACGTCGAAAATAAATTACTGTTCCTTAAGGGAAAAGACAGGAATGCTAATTCCTTAAACAAGTTAAGTATCTCAGTTCAGAAACTGGATTGCAAACAAACAATACTAAAAACGTCGAAAGACGATCACTACAAATGATGTCGAAGAATAAAATGTCTATACATGGAATACAAAATAGTTGTGTTGAAATATGGATAAAGGAATTGCTCTAGAATATCACTAATAATGCTCTAACTACTATTTAATGAACACAGCTACCTTGTATGGAGCGTTGGAAGTTCAAGATGAATATTGGATAATACTCAGATGTTACAACCTTCAAGGACCCAGGCTGGATCCTAGTTCGTCTCCAAGAACTCACGACCTCAGGCGAGGAACGAATCTCTCTTCCGGAAACCATCAAGCTCCAACCGGGATCGAACTGCGGACTGCCATCCGTCATCTTCATTGTGACCGGGAAAACCCTGGACATCTTGAAAATCTTCATGTTTCTTCTTTCTCCGTCGTGGTATCGATTCATCGTAACAACGAGAAGTGTCGAAAGTTCAGCTTCACGTTCCAAATTAAATTCGAAACGGAAGTCAGGGACCTTACTCGTACACAGAATATTCATAGAGATGGACTATGAATATCGTTTTGTAGTCGCTGTTGATAAATGCGAGCCAATGTTTGACGATAATGCACTAGAATGAGGTTGTACTTAACGTCTCATGTTTGCTCGTAAAGTAGACAGTCATGAACAAACTCCTCTAGCAAAGCTCCATCGTTGAGTATATTACTCTAGTCTGCTTATATTCCTGGTGCACATACTTATCTGTGCATAATTGCAATCATATTACAATGTTTAATAATGTTCTTCCGTTTAAAATACACCGTCATCAAACTGGTGTTACAATAAAGTTCCTCACTAGCAATGCTAACAATCACTGTTACTCACGTGAATCTGTGCATTCGCTGTAGTCTGTCTCGAACAAAAATGTTTTTCAGCTCTGGATACCAATACTTTTCTCTCGCATTACAAAAATGCCTGTATTTCGTAAAGTCTTGCCTCAAATTCGGTGAAAGATTATAATACACCTCTACGTGGTCTATACTATAGACTGTAGTTGAAATTATGTTCCTAATGTCGATCTGTATGAAGTCATTGTGGCATTTGCAATCCTCACAACTTCACTTGTTTTACGAGCTCGACAATCTCCACCAACTAGCCTCGCTGTACCGTGTCTCCACGAGTCGACCTTTCACGAACTCGGTGATACACTCGGGACTATAACTCTCCCGGCAAAACACGTCTGATCGCTTCCAACTTCAGATGAACAAGAGCCTCGATGCTTGGCGTCTCCCCTCCAAGTCACCAAATCTAGCCGCCTTTTTCGTTCCCTCGATAATTTTAGCGGGCTCTAGAAATTTGCTTATTTCTTCGTATTGCGACCTGCAATCAGCTTATAAAATATCTCCAATATTTTATTATAATTGTCTTCACTTTACCAATTCATAAATTCACTCTCTTGGGGCTTAAATGTGATAATAATCTATAAAATTTAGTTGCTGGAACTCCCGTCTTCTCTAAGACTTCTTCTTATTGGCTGTAGGCTCATATCCAATCGGATAATTTATAGAAATGTTTAAACAATTCCTGGGATGATTCGCTGTTGCTAGGCCGATTATAGGCTTCTCGAACCTTCCATTGTGCAATGTAATCACGTGACGGAATTTCCCTCCTGCTCAACGTCGCCACAAGACTGGTTAGTGCCAAGTTCCAGCCTCGATATTGCTTGGTTAAATTTTATCATGGGCTTCGAAAAATATTCCCATTTTCATCCTGAATAATTCATTTTACGGGGGCAGTACCGTCCCGGGATAAAAACCTCGGTGAAAGATAGCTCAATACTATAGAATCTGATGGTCTCCACTTTCAAAAATAGTTTAATTTCTTGTCAGAAAACTTTCCTAATAAGGTTTTCTTTATGTTCGACGATGTCCAAATGTAAATAGTATATGTTAGAAAACTGTGTCATAATGGAGGGTCATGAAAGTACTACTTTCCATTGTGATACAGTTTCTCCAACCAATCAGAGCTCAATATTTTCATTCATTGACCAATTAGGTAAAGATAGCTTCGCGCATGCACTCAAAATTCAACATGTCGGACATGAATTACATTACATGAAATTTGACAATGTAGCCTATATTAGATCAACCATTGTAGTTACAATCCCAGACACAAAAACAAATTCATCACGAACCTTTACAGTAACAAGAAAATACTATGAAACATGCATAAAATGTAGGAATCTACGTCCAGAAGTTTGCAACACACCATGCTACCCTAGCCTATACCGACATGGAGTGTGTGCACCGTCCGTAATGTTTGCATAAACAAACTGCGGATTATTGTAAAAGAAATAGCACGGTACCCTAATATCCACAACTCCAATTTCTACATGCAGCATTACATTCATAAGATTTCGTCGACAATTTTAGTGAATGCTGTTGTTGATATAAACACACCAAAACGTCATGGAGAAAGTAGGCGTATATCATTAGATCCATGGAAATTATAATCCAGCTCTCTTTTCAGTGAAGGGATTTCTTATGCGAAACTTTTCTGCCAGATGTCATGATTGTTCAATTTGGGACTCCGTTGATTTGCCTTCCGTTGACATTCAATACGAATCGAACTTGAAGAATAACTTGTTGATAATACGGTGCATTTTAATTTTAAAGCGTTTGTAACAGCATATTTTGTGTTATTTGGCCAAAATAACAAAATGATCCTACATAGTACCTGCGCGCTATCTGTTGGTGCTACTTCAGGATAAACAATGTTTCAAAACTTTGGAATTCGTTATTGGGTAAAGATCAAATGCTGAGTCCTCACAATTCCCATGAAGAAGAAGTCAACCGACAGAATGTCGACAGATATTTATGAATATTTATGTTAGAACATATAATAAAGTAATAATTATCGTCGAACATAAACAGTCGTTTGCAACTCGTCTATAATGGTAATTAGGACAATCGTATGGAAATTATTGAACTCGCTTTGCTCGTTTTAAAAGCATACTCGTGTCTTAATTATTGCCATTAGAGGCTCGTTGCATAATGTACTATTTTACCAGCCACGGTGGTCGAGAGCGCTAACACGCTACCTCATGCCTCGCTGGCATCGGGAGAGAGTGGGTTCGAATCCCACCTCAACAGTCCTGATACTGTGTCTTTTTTTCTTTTCATTTTTACCACTAGGTAAATGCCGGGACGGTCCCATTTAACAGGTCCACAGCCGACTTTCTTCCAAAATCCCTTTCCAGACCTCTTTAATTACACCTAAGTAGCAGTCAGCCGTGACCATCCCCTGTTGTATCTTTTGACAAAGTGTGCTCAGCTCCCTGACACCGCTCTTGCGACGGTAGATCCCTCGTAAAGACCGTGAGTGAACCAAGCTGAGAGAAATACTAATTATATATCGTATATCGTAATTGTATAAGTTAAGCCTCCGTGGCTTAAGCGGCAGCACACCGGCCTCTCACCGCTGGGTCCATGGTACAAATCCGGTCACTCCATGTGAGATTTGTGCTGGACAAATCAGAGGCCGACAGGTTGTTTTCCGGGTACTCCGTTTTTCCCTGTCACCAATTTCCTTCCAGCAACACTCTCCACTATCATTTCATCTGTCATTCATTTAATCATTTCCCCAGGGGAGTACGAATGGCTTCGGCAGACGGCACAGTTCATATCCTCACCGCTAGATGTGGGCTTCATTCATTCCATTCCCTAACCTGGTCGGTCGACTGGAAGCAGGCTGTGGACTTTCATTTTCATATTGTAATTGTATAAGTGTATTTGAAAATGTAATTATTCCAGTGAAATGTGCAAAGCCCAAGTGTTGTGTGCAATAACGTGTTGTGTCTTGCTGTTTCAGCCGGCTCCAGAGAAAGTGGTGGTCTCAGCAGGTTCCCCGTGCTGGTCTATGTCCACGGAGAGTCCTACGAGTGGAACTCGGGGAACCCTTACGATGGCAGTGTTCTGGCGAGCTATGCGGGGCTGGTGGTGGTCACCATCAACTACAGGCTGGGGATATTGGGTGAGTACTTACCCGTCATTTGTCTATAACTAGTATAATACACGGTCGTCGAAAAAGGTGGCCTTAATTTTGATTTGTAGACGATATTCAAAGGGACAAGGGATGGTACGCCAGCAGATGTATATCATCGTATATTTCTATCGCATGTTTAGAACACGAGATTTACTGTATGAACGTCATTTTAAATAATCAGCACAGCCGCCATTTTGAAGTCCTCAGAAATATTACTAAACTATACATCAATATATTGGCCTTTGTATGAAGATTCACTGTGCTAACTTTCACAGCTCTCGGATAATTAACTCGCGAGAAAATCCATATAAATCTTTAAATTTCGCGTCACCGCCATGTTAGATTTGTGTTCCTCATCTTATTGAAAGACCCATAGGTGAACGCATGCTAATGTCCTCTGTCAATTTACAAAATGTCAGTTTGATTACTGTAATAGATTTGCAGATGTTGAGACCTGTCTAAATATTTCGCATGATCGCCATGTTGCATTGTTCTATGTGTAGGTGAACCATTACATGAAGATTATTGCCTAGGTTTACTATTTAAACGTTCACTTCGATCGCATGATTAGGATACAAGATATAAAAAGTTAACATTACAATTTCGCACAACCGCCATATTGCTTTTATGAGAACAAATGAATTAAATTAGATTCCAGTGGATTAAATTGTGTATTAACATGTATCGTACTAAGCTTCACTGCGCTCGGTTGATAAAAGTTTGAGAAAATGTCATTTAAACATTTTAACTTCGCCTGGCCGCCGTATTGTTTAGTACTTGACAGTTTTTAAAGTGTCACTTACGATAGACGATATTCAAAGGGACAAGGGAATACATGTTACTGACCAGCAGGATGGAGCACTGCCTCACTACAGGCTTATTGTACGTAAAGCTCTCAACAGAAAATTCCCTGATCAGTGGATTGGTAGAGCTGGTCCTCTTGCGTGGCCGCCAAGGAACCCTGACTTAACTCCTTTAGATTTTCTTCTTTTGGGGCTGCATAAAAACACATTGTTTACGCTCAAAATATCCAGTGCCTGCAACACCTAAAGGAACGAATCACCGATGTGATCACTCCTGACCTGGACGGAGGTGGACTATCACTTGGATGTGTGTCGTGCCACAGGCGGAGCTCACATCGAAACCTACTAAATACACTAGGTAGACAAAACTTTATGATCTTCTCTGTCGTTTGGTGTAAAAATTATTACATTATCTTTATTACAGCCTGAGCTGTTACAATTCAAAATTAAGGCCTCCTTTTCGATGACCCTGTATTATTATTATTATTATGTTAAGGGGCAGATAACCTCGCTGTTCCGCCCCTTAAAACCTCAATAACTAACTAACTTATTATTATGTGCGAATGGACCAAGATGAAATGCGCAGTACTATTTTGATTCACCTTTCTGATCTTCCTTATAGCCCTCATTCTCTCTCCGTGGCCATCTTCCTTTCCTCAGTCCACTCGGTCCCTTGTCTCTTGGGAGCGTCATCCATCCATTTACCCTACACCGGAACAGGTTCCTGTCAATGACTTCCACTGTTCTTACTTGAGCCCTCTCCAAATCCTGTTTGATTTGCTGAATCCACGGAATATTCTTTAGTTTTTCTCCGTAGGTCATGCATGATCTTGTGTGTAAGCCTAGTCGGTGAATACGTCCATGAAACTTGAATCTTCGTTTTCTGATGTCCGCCGCAAGATTAGAGAATTTCTTATCTGCTTTACGAGATTTCAACCTGTAACCATTTTCTGTTCTTTCTGGGCCAAGAATTTTCCTCAAGATGTTTCGTTCTTCCTTTAGGATATTTTCCAAGTCACCCTTCCTATTAAGTTTTAGAGTTTCACTTGCATACAGAGCTTCCTGTTTGATCACCGTGTTGGGGTGTCTATGAATAGTATAATATATATAAGCCGGAGGCTGTAATGCGCAAACCGGTGACGACATCGGCTAATCGCGGCGTGTGTAACGAGATGTGGTTCCGACCAGAGCGTGGAAGGACACAGCCCATCGCTAGAGGGCACGCGTGCACGTCACGTGACGATACAAAGCGAACAGCAGCATTCATCAATCGTCCAACCAAGACTAAGACAGTAGGCCATTCGACATGCTTCCTGGTGTGGTTGAAGACTGTGGGGCACCCATTGGGCACACACTTTCCGCAAGTGCAGTCGTTCCTTCATGATGGTGTGCACGCTTCCGACGCTCAATCCGACCACAGCGGCTATGGCGTTCACTGTCACTCGGCGGTCCTGGGTAATGAGTGCATCAACCAGCTGAACGTTGTCATCGGTAATGCAGGGGGGTGTCCCAGACCAGGCATCATCGGCTAACGACACCCGTCCTTCCCTGAAGCGCTTGTGCCACGCCTTGTCCCTTGCAAGGGACATGCAGTGTTCGCCGTACACTTGTGACAATCGGCGATGAATGTCCGTTCCCGCTACTCCTTCCGCTGTCAGAAACCGAACAACACCTCTTTGCTCTTCGTTTGACGCCTTCATGTCACTGTTTGCAATGCTACTGGCAGCGTTGGACGATTGATGCATGCTGCTGCTCGCTTTGTATCGCCACGTGATGTGCACGCGTGCCCTCTAGCGACAGGCTGTGACCTTCCACGCTCTGGTTGGAACCACACCTCGTTACACACGCCACAATTAACCGATGTCGTCACCGGTTTGCGCATTACAGCCTCCGGCTCGTTACTTTTTGAACGCACCTTATATAAAGTCTTCGAATTTGTCTGTCAAATAATAGAAGCTGGACTTTTCTCTCGCATCACACTTCCTGGTTCCCTTAACGTGTTGACTGACTGAAAAGCGATGTCTTACAAGTTTATGAAGGTAACACGTGACTTCTAAAATTTCTATCGCTTTACCAAATCGCACCTACTGAATAAATTACATGCCTTATTGTGCAAGGAAAGGATATGCTCCAAACACACTGGTTTTTAAATGGTTTTCAGTGATTTCACAGTCTCACTTCCCTAAAGTAAGCTTTTAATAGGCTATGGCCGCGTCGTTCAAACACCTAGCCTAGTTGCAGTCATATTCATTCATTTCTGTTCCCAGTAACTCTCCATAAGGAGTTGACGTCAAAAAGGGAATTCCTCTAGAACACTAGTTCTTAACCGGTGGTCCGCCGACCACAGGTGGTCCGCGAATGCCTCGGGAGTGGTCCGTGGGTGAAAAGGGTCCACCAGCACGTATAAAAAGTGGCCAATAAATGGGGATTTCGAAAACGATGGGCGATGACTGTCAGGTTTTGAATTGAAATATCTTTAAATTCGCGAATATTCAAGTTGTAAAGAGTACACTTGGCAAAATATCAATCATGAATGCTATGACTGATTTATCCTTGGTATGAATAATCAGACTTTATCAATTCAGCTACTGGTGCAGTGGTTAGGGGTTTGTCATTCCTTCATAGGTATATCAGAGCGAAGTTAGTTTTCTGGGAATATCACAGACACTGTTAATTTAAGGGCCTTTAAATGTGGTTTTCGGAGACCCTTTAAAGTCGGGTGAAAAAGACCTTTCGTTCCACACTCACACCTGAAAATTTCGTGAATAAACTCTAGGGTGCCCCTTGACCCCCTTAAGCGCATTATACTGTATGTATTGATGAATTTTTCAGCTTTTTGTTTCAGTGATAATATTATAACCGTCTGGAAACTTTCACAGTAATGTAATAATTGGAATTGCATTGCGTCTTACAGAAATAGATGGACCTGTGAGATTCTGTTACCATGGTTACCGTGTTGCATTCTTTCATTATTTCATTGTAAATATACATGTTTTAAGGTATTTATTTAATTGTGAGGCATTTAAAGAGTAAGTGAGTGCGTTTCGCTTACGCATTGGGTTATGCTGAACCTGTATGTATCCCATATGTGTAGGATGGTGTTAATGGGACCTTTTTTCGGTACAAAACTGGAATGGGAACTTAGCAGAATAATATAGGGAGAGATTGAGGAAGGGGTACAACTGATAAGGTGTATTGGGGGGGGGGGTCCGTACATGAATCAATTGCAGGCTAAGTGGTCCTTAGACTTCTACAGGTTCAGAACCACTGATCTAGTAAAACCATCTGCTCAACCGGACTTCATACTTATGCAGCCTATTGGCTTAAATGTTTGATGAGTTGCCTATCCTGCAGGCAAAGTGAAGGCGGTAAGGGTAAGTTCACTCGTGCCCAAGCTGTTTGCCCGCGGCTTCCAGACCACGAATAAATACACCAACTCCATTACCGCATGACGCTATGCCACGCTGGTCTGATCGGCTTTCAATGGAATGCCTGCCTTCGCCATTGATTACCTGGAGCGTCCTAAAGCGACACCTCTCCTGCAAAGGTTAATTAAGGCCATAAGCTCTGTGAGTCTCTCTCTCAGTATCAGTGACGTTACGTCATTAAAGAGCTCAGGACAGTTTTCCTCAGTTATTGGTGTAAATGTCTTTCATCTAAACTGTAGACATCCTTTAGTCACGTCTTCTTCTCTTCAGACACCCTTTCCTGAGCAAATCGTTTCATATCTACAATCTGTTCCGATTCAACACGTAACTGTGAAATGGGTTGCCTACCCACCCGCAGTCGACTTGAAATCTGCTCGCAGCGTGCTATCGATGGGACTGAGTGCGATTTCACTGATTGCCGCCTTCTTATGCGGCATTGCAAAGTATTTTGCTCTTTGTAAATATATATACACAGGCCTCACAATATGTTTGAACGATTTCTGTTTCCGAAACTGTTATTATAGGCTTCTGTTAATGGCTTTTGCAGAGCATTTCTATGAAATAATATTTTATTTTACAACATAGTTTATTACAACACAATATATTGCTTTTTAACCCAATACCACAAAACGAGATACAATTTGGAAATGATTTGTTACAAAATTGTAATCAGTCTTCGATGCGACTAAGAAGTTAATTTGTGACAGACGTTACATCTTCTGCAAATGGACATTTACATAAGGTGTTCGAAGTGGCGTCCATCATTTTCCAAGCAGAGGGCCACTCGTCGCATGAAGTTCTCTCTTGCGTTCGACAACATCTGAGGAGTAATTTCCGCAAAGGCTTCGGTAATGACGAGCTCCATTTCTTCGGGAGTTTGTGGTGATCTTAAAAATACTCTCGACCTGACTCGACTCAGCCCCGTCACTAGCGCTTCGAGCAGATTTCAAGCAGATTGCAGGTGGGTAGGCAACCCATTTTACAGTTCCGTGTTGAATCGGAACAGGCTCTACATTGATACCACCCCCCACCCCCCCTCATCCGAGAAAACCTGTTTAATATAATCTAGCCTCGAACTATCCCTACAGTTCTTACTGTCAACCTTTCTTCCGTAACTAAGTTTTCTATCCCCGGGTGCCTTAATATGTGTCCTACCAACCTATCTGTTCTCTTCGTTAATACTCGCCAGATACATCTCTCCTCGCACACTCATCATATGTTACTCTCCTTGCCCATCCAATCTCCAACATTCTTCTTAACACCACATTTTAAATGCCTCTATTCTCCTATTTTCTGCTGACGTGCCGTGTGCTTCCAAATCCCAATTCAAATTACAATTACACACATTAGTGCATATCGAAGCTAATGACCTCAATGTCCAATTATATATCAATTGCCACCAATGGTCATAGCTGGGTATTTCATATTGACGCCCGGGGGCTTTCGACAACTTCAATTTTTAAGTAGTTTCAACGTCTGTATGTCCACTGCAGTCTCACTGGTCCTGCCGCCTTGATCATTTCTATTGCCACTTCGTCGATTCCCTCAGCTTTCCCCATCTTCATCTTCCTAACTGTCCATTCCACTTCTGCCATAGTAATGTCTGGTTCTTCTTCTATTTATTTTCCTCCGCCGTTTTGGCTGTTTGCGTAACTTTTCCGCATGTCTGGCGTCTCACATTCGACAGCTCGCTAAAATATTATTTCCATCTGTACGTTATCTCTTCTAGTTTTGTCAATATTTCACCTTCTTTGTTTTTCATGAACCCAGTGTTCACCTTTTCATTTCTTCTATTTTATAATTCCAAACAGAAATTTATTTCCACAATTAAAATCCTCCCTTATTTCCTGAGTGTATTATTCCCAGCTTTTCTTCTTTTCCTCTGCAATTACTTTCTTGCAATCTCTGTTTCCTTTATATATTTTGATCTACTTTCATCAGTATTATTTGTTCTCCATTCCTTCCAAGTTTTCTTCTTCTCCCTTACATTTTCTTTCACTCTATAATTCCATCAGTTTGTCGCCTTTTCCCGTACCTTTCCTGATGTTCTACCACATGTTTTCTCTGCACTGTTTACAAATGCACTCTTGAACTTTTCCCATTCATGTTCCACATGGGTAATATCCGTCCTTGCAATTATTTCTTAAACTCTTCTGCAACCTCCTTTTCCTTTAGTCTCCAGACCTTAATCTTTCTTTCCCTTTTTTCTGGTAATAACTTTTCCTACTTTTAATTTTTCTGCCACTGCCCTATGGTCTCCTGCAAAGGCTTCCTCTGGCATGGCTGTGACATCCATTAGACCTACCCATGTCCATTTTCGACTAAAACATAGTCTATCAGAATTTTCGTTCTTCTACTTGTATATCAGATGATGATGATGATAATTGTTGTTTTAAGGGGCCTAACATCGAGGTTATCGGCCCCTAGACTTGTATATCAGTTATAATTAAATTAAAACTTAACATAATAAAATAATTATTCTTGGTCAACGCTGCTGGAAGTTCCATAAAATAACAATTCCTACTATTTAGAACCGCTTCCTCGTTTATATATTTTTTATAAATAGGTGTAGTTAAATGGCCGTCTGTTCAAATTTTACTTACATTCAAATTACAAACTCTAAAGAACACGGAGAGATCGTAATTGCCGTAGTAATTTCATAGTGCATATTGTTTTTGAAACTTGATGCATATTTGACCAATAATTAGTGCATTTTTGCATGCACATTTTATTAACTTATTAGTGGGTGAACTCCCGAGCCTTACTGTTTAATTGTCAGAGGTACGCCTGCATGGTAGGTAACCAAACTTACAGTTGTGTCTTACATGCTGCACGTATTGTGTATCCCAAAGGGGAGATAAAGGACTAAGTAGAAGGAACTGTTTATTTTTCTTGCATATTATAATGAATTTATTTCCCTCGTTGTTCGTAACTCTTCATAATACTGCTGCTTACAGTGCGTAAAGAAGAGAACTACGGAAGGTTAAAACTAGAACCAATAGCGACAAAGCAAGATTACTTCCAGGTTCACTAGATGAGTGGGTTCCATTTCTAGTGTCTTTGAATTTAAACTATTGTTTAAATATAACCTTCGATATGGTACTATATTAATACGCATTCTGCTTTTATAAGAGCTTCTCAAAATTACAAAGTTACCTAAAATAAGGTAATCCACTTTTGGAATTAGCGGTGTACGACCAGCGAACAGCGATTGAGTTATGTGAATTGTTACCAATCTTACAGCGGTGAGTATTCACAACTATCGCTGACAATCAAGAATATTCATGCCACGGTGGGTGAGTGGATAGTGTGTCGGTCTACTAACCCCAAGTTTGCAGGTTCGCTCCTGGCCGTGGTAAGTGATTTTTGAAAGGCGGCAAAAATACGACACGCATGTCATGCGATGTTGGCATGTCAAAGAACCCATTTGAATTCAGTAGGCCGTATTCATAATGGCAAAATTGATCTAGGGAGTTTCCGCCAACACAAAGTTCCTCATTTCTCTACTAGAAAGCGCTATAGTGTTCAAGGAGATTAGATATCTAACCTCCTTGACTTTCATAGTGATTCAAGGAACAACGAAATTCGACATGCAAGCTACCCTCTGGGTGTCAAATTACAAAGCTTGCACCCGGCACCCGAGGCCATACGATAGTAGCCTACAGTAAAAAAAAACTCTATTAACAGTCATCGTCGGGACCGTGCTCGTGACGGTTGAGCGGATAATAGGAACACTGTATTATTCCTCCAAAACATGACCTCAATCAATTATATTATAGACAGACATCACTCTCCAGTAAGTTAATGTAAAATATTTCGGAACGAAAAGAAATTAAACACGATTGTAATAGCAAATAAAACTATTTATTAGATGATAAAAACATCCGTACAGTAGCTACAAATGTGTACAGTGCAGTAATATAAACTTACAGGTGAAATAGTTCATGTTGCTTGAAAATAGTCAGTCATTATCTTCTGCCACTTTGATGCTCGAGCATTCACTGCGGCAATATTTCGTATTCTTCGGAGCAGTAGTGTCTGCGTTGCATTGGCCTCTTCTTGACTTTCAAACCATTCTATACACTTGGATAGCATTGTTTCAGCCTCTGAGTGCTAATTGTTTTTCGTCATGGTTTGAATAAACACTATGGTGGGCAGGTACACTCACTTCCCACTAAAATAGAGTAAGTAAGCAAAGCGACCGCGTCACTGCACCTTAAAGCACTTTGTTATTACAGTATTATTATGCAATAACGGTTAACAGAAACTGACGGTTTAAAGAGTGACGGTTAAACGAAGTTTTACTGTATTATTATTATTATTATCTCATAACTCCGTTATATTCTATCAGTTGCACCATGGAACGAAGATTTAGAGACAGGCTACAGGAGCCTAACAAACCCAAATCATAGATGACGAGATTAAAGTTATGAGGACCGAGCACACATTTCTTCCAGAAAATGAATGCATTTTTCCCTTCTCTATTGTATAAACTAAGATCCTGCATATTAAAGTACATAACAAAATTGATATAAAAATATGCTACATTGGCTTACGGCCAAAGAATTAAACCTCTGCAATTTTTCTAGTTTTATGCCGTGTCTTATGAGGGGCTTCGCTTAGGAACACCAAGATAGGCTCATCAGCGGGATCATGGTGTCCGTTCCCGGACCCCCACAGGCGTAGCGAACTGCAACAATAACAATGTGTGTAGTTTCTTTCCTACCGCCATGCGAAGCGCGGGGATAGGTGGGCCGTCGGCTGAACTGGCAACCTTTAGGCATAGGGGTGGAATTAGTGAACTGCGCGCTACCTCCTTTCTTATGAAGCGCACCTGAACGTCTTTACTGCGAGAGACAAAAGCTTATGCAGCCGTTCACCTCCTTATAAAGGCTTCCAAAAAGATGGTATATTGGCTTTCAGTGCAAAGGAATTAAAACTCTGCAATATTTCTGGGTTTATGCCTATCTTGGTGTTCTTAAGCAAAAGACACGGCATAAACCATTTTGACTATTATTCACGGGAGTTGCAGCTAATTGTCAAAGATTCCACAAAAAGGGATAAACAAGAAAACATGGCAGTGAAAAATTTAACACTTAACGAACAAAAAATATGTTCTGATACGATGATGATTATGATAATTGTTATCTTAAGGGGCCTAATATCTAGGTTATCGGCCCCTAATGGTTTGGGTGATAGTGAAACATGAGATGATAATGAAAACTATAACTAATACTAACTACAGTGAGATCCTTTTGCTGGAGCGGGGACGGCTGCCGACTGCCGGGCGCGCGCGCTTTCCGCCAGCCAACCGAGCTGGGGCCGCACGGTTGCACGAAGTGGTGGCGAGCTAGCCAAGGTCATTAAAGTCATCAAGTCACCTTTCATCAACGAGGGTGTGAAGTATCAGCGCACAGATCAGAAGGTAACATAAACAACAGCTGCAAAATTTAATTAAAGAAACACAAATGTTTTTTTTTTATATTTCTTAGGAATCTGGATGACCACACGTCATCAGTTAAAGGTTAGAACTTATCTTTTCACAGAAGATATTAAAAAGCAATGGAAAACATGGGAGTGGAAAAAGGGACTGTAGACAGAGTGAAGGAGATGTATTGTGGAAGTGTGAGTTGTGTGAAAGTTGGAGGGTAAAGAACAGACTGGTTCAGACAAATGTGTGGCCTGAAACAGGGTAGTGCACTGTCACCCCTTCTCTTTATTGTGGTTAAGGACGAGGTAATGACACGGGTAGCAGGAAAGACAGGAGAAGATAAGATGAAAGCAATAGTGTTTGCAGATGATCTCATGGTCTGGGGAAACAAGGAGGAGGAAATTCAGGAGCAACTGAATGCTTGGGAAGAAACAGTGGGAGAGAATGGATGGAAGTTCAACATCAGTAAATGTGAGATCGTGTTAACGACCAGGAAAAGGGACAGACCAATGAGTGGGATAACACTTGGAGGTGGACAGCTGAAGAAGGTGGAAAGTCTCAAGTACTTGGGAAGTATAGTGGAGGAAAACGGGATAAATGACAAAGAGATTACGGAACGTGGCAGAAAGGCAGAAGCATTTCTGAGAAGCATTAGGAGCTTAGTGTGGAATAAAGATGTCCCACAAAAAAGCAAGGAAGTGTTATACAGAAGCTACTATATCCCGATACTGACCTATGCATCAGAAACGTTGATAATGAAGAAAAGAAACATAAGCAGAATACAGGCAAGTGAAATGAAGTTCCTATGAAGTAGGATCGGAGTAACCAGAAGAGACAGGGTGAGGAATGAAAAGGTCATGGAAATAGTGAAAGTGGAGCCCTTGCAGGGTAGGATTGAGACATCAAGACTGAGGTGGTCTGGACACTTAAAGAGAATGGAAGAGAAGAAGATTCCCAAGAGAATACATGAGATGCAGATGCAGAAGATCCGACCAAGGGGAAGACCAAGAGATAGATGGCTGAAAGGAGTGGAGAAATGTGTCAAGAAGAGAGGCGAGGACTGGACTAGAGTGACAGCGGAGAGGTGGTGGGAAGAAAGGACTAAGTGGCGAGGCTTATGTTCCAAACAGACCCAGCAAGATGATGATGATGATGACAGATCAATTACCCGTACTCTAGTGGAGCTGGAGAACAATATACGGCAGCAGATATCCCTCACAACAGAAGGGAATTACAACGTGTAAACGCTAATTTATTTACACGGTACAACCCGCCTGTCTGTCAGCTTAAGGAAAACACTGTCAGCTTCTCCTGTGGATAGGTAAGTTCTGTAATCATGACTTGCTGATGAATTTACCATTAATTAATGTACTTTGTTACGGTTTCCACCAGCGCGCAATCCGCGGTGCGAGCTCGGCCGGCCCCGCTCCAGCAAACGAATCTCCCTGTGCAAACTTACATACTGGAAGAAGAAATGGTAAATAAATAAAGGATAGGGCAAATGAAGGACAGGAATAAAAGAAATGCCCTCAACCCTCGAAAAATGAGGATTAAGGGACTTCGAAGGAAGGAGAGCCATGAAAGGCAGATAGGAAAGGGGAAAAGAGGAGAGGGCCCGCCCCAAGGTCAGAGGAAAAAGAGAACAAAACGGACCCAGCTCAGGAATCCCTCGGGTCGCCAACTCCCAAACTCACCAGCCGTGAGCCCTTGAGAGTGTAGTACTATCCAGGGTGCACATACACCCTGCCTCATTGAGGGCCTTGTGCAGAAGGCAGGAGATAACATGAAAAGAAAAAGAAAGCTGACCCCTCGAAGAATGAGAGTATCAGGAACGATGAGACAAGGGCCAATTCTGGCGGGAAATTGAAAGACAACCTAGGCCACGGATACCCTAATACCGTCGGAGTCGGAAGAGAACAAGAGTTGACCAAGGAAGGCCGAAAGAAAAGGTGACAGTGAGGAGCCCGGCACAAGTAAGTGGAAGCAATGCTGGACTCAGCTGGGGTCCCGTGGTCGCCAACCCACGTCTCACTAGTCGTGAACCCCTGGGGGGTAATACCGAACGAGGTGGAGGATTTGACTAATAATATCAAGAAAGGTGGACACTAAGGACGAACTTGAGAAGCGTAGCAATGCCAAACTCTGTTGGGGTATCACGGTCGCCAACCTAATTCCCACTAGTTGAGAGTGAGATGTGAGATGTGAGGTGTGTATTTACCGGTTGGTGAACTCAGGCAGAATGGTTATTGCATTAACCTCTGCGAAAGGTGTCGCTTGTGCCATTCGGGTAATCCATGTTGAAGGTATTCCACTCAAAGCCGATCAGTCTGCGGGATAATCGAGTTGGATGTAGGACATCTGGATGTACAATATCAAATTTGTAGTCTTGAAACTGGGAAGCCGAGGCAAACTTGTCCTTGCCATCGCAAGCTAGGCAACCCTTTTAACACATATTGCACTGGCAGTATGAATTCAAAGAGACAATGGAGTCATTCATATAATTTTCTGTGAACATTAATTTCATGCTTTCCTCACTTATGAACTTGGCCTGAAAAGATCCATCTCGTGGCGTAGTGATTAGCATTTTTGTCTGTCACCACAGATATCCGGTTTCAATTTCTTGCTCTGCCAATTGACTGCTGCACAATTAGGCCAACTTTCACTTCCATAGAGAACCACGCTGGAGATAAGCATGAATCAGTGTTCCGGTGACAGAATTATGGGCATCACAGGGCATTTCCGAAGTCACGTAATTTGTAGGTACAGTAGTTTAATTTTGTTTGTATGTTTGTTCAATTGTTTATTTGTAAGTTTGTATGTTTGTTTATAAGTTTTATGTTTATTTGTAAGTTTGTATGTTTGTTTATATGTTTTATGTTTATTTGTAAGTTTGTGCTTATGTTTTATGTTTATTTGTAAGTTGGTTTATTTGTTTTATGTTTATTTGTAAGTTTGTAAGTTTGTGTTTATGTTTATGTTTATTTGTAAGTTTGTACGTATGTTTATTTGTTTTTATGTTTATTTGTAAGTTTGTATGTATGTATGTATGTATGTTTATTTGTTTTATGTTTATTTGTAAGTTTGTAAGTTTGTGTTTATGTGTTATGTTTATTTGTAAGTTTGTATGTATGTATGTATGTTTATTTGTTTTATGTTTATTTGCAAGTTTGTAAGTTTGTTTATTTGTTTTATATTTATTTGTAAGTTTGTTTATTTGTTTTATGTTTATTTGTAAGTTTGTATGTTTGTTTATTTGTTTTTATGTTTATTTGTAAGTTTGTATGTATGTATATTTATTTGTTTTATGTTTATTTGTAAGTTTGTATGTTTGTGTTTATGATTTATGTTTATTTGTAAGTTTGTAAGTTTGTTTATTTGAAAGCTTGTTTATTTGTTTTATATGTATTTGTAAGTTTGTTTATTTGTTTTATATTTATTTGTAAGTTTGAATGTTTTGTGTTTATGTTTTATGTTTATTTGTAAGTTTGTTTATTTGTTTTATATGTATTTGTAAGTCTGTTTATTTGTTTTATGTTTATTTGTAAGTTTGTTTATTTGTTTTATATGTATTTGTAAGTTTGTTTATTTGTTTTATGTTTATTTGTAAGTTTGTTTATTTGTTTTATGATTATTTGTAAGTTTGTATGTATGTATGTTTATTTGTTTTATGTTTATTTGTAAGTTGGTAAGTTTGTATGTTTGTGTTTATGTTTTATGTTTATTTGTAAGTTTGTAAGTTTGTTTATATGTAAGTTTGTTTATTTGTTTTATATGTATTTGTAAGTTTGTTTATTTGTTTTATGTTTATTTGTAAGTTTGTTTATTTGTTTTATGATTATTTGTAAGTTTGTATGTATGTATGTTTATTTGTTTTATGTTTATTTGTAAGTTGGTAAGTTTGTATGTTTGTGTTTATGTTTTATGTTTATTTGTAAGTTTGTAAGTTTGTTTATATGTAAGTTTGTTTATTTGTTTTATATGTATTTGTAAGTTTGTTTATTTGTTTTATGTTTATTTGTAAGATTGTATGTTTGTGTTTATGTTTTATGTTTATTTGTAAGTTTGTATGTATGTTTATATGTTTTATGTTTATTTGTAACATTGTGTGTTTGTGTTTATGTTTTATGTTTATTTGTTAGTTTGTTTATTTGTTTTATGTTTATTTGTAAGTTTGATTATTTGTTTTATGTTTTATGTTTATTTGTATGTTTCTATGTTTGTTTGGATGTGTGTATGTTCGTTTGTTGGTATGTTTGATATATTGAAATAGCTAATTCCTTTAATTATTTATTTATTTATTTATTTATTATTATCATTCGCGTACAAAAACCCTTTAAGGAGAGCGCTAAAAACTCAAAAATCTAACTTTTGGTGGTGGCTCGTTTCTTGTTTTTTATCTTCGCAAAATCCTTTCATCCGTTCACTGTGCGCCTTCTCCTCTTCATCTGTCCATTTACGCCTATATCTTTTGGGTTGTGATCCAAATTCACATTTCTAGCTTCTAACTAGAAAACGCAGTGAAGTTCGTTACACATATCGCCTGAATGAACGACACCAGACTGACTAAAGGAATATTCAACATAATTTCTACGTCGAAACTGGATACTTCTTGATACAAAGAAACTATGGAGGATTTACAACTATTACATATCACCATAGAAGACATTCACGACCGCAGCATTTGTAGTGTCGTGATGGATTCACTATTTCTGTATAATTATTTATTCATTTATTGTAATCGGGAGTGGTCGATGGATACAAGCCTTTTTTGTTTGTTGTTTTGTACATTTACAAATACAGATACAAACACTACCCCATGTTATGTGCATTGTTCACTGCTGTCTTTCGTTTCATTGTAAACAATGATCGTAATTATCATTCAAAAAGAGGCACTTCCACATCGATGGCTTCCAGCGTTCTTTCCTTAGGTGATCTAGGAAACCAGTCAAGAAGTTTACTCGTCTACTTTCCTCAAAGTAGAAGTACTGGACCTTCATGTGTTAGGAAGTTGAGAGATTAGAATACATAAGGCAGTGAACCCGTTAATAGTGTTAGCTTTTATCTCATTGGAACCGCAATCTCTCAGATTTCATTCAGAGTAACTCTCGGGATGTTCTGTAGAGATGTTTAAATCTTAATGTACCAGTGTTCGCTCAACCTCGCGTACTTCCAAATATTACAGATTAACGTAATGAATGGGGAGGAAAATTTCAACCAGGGCTTCTCAAACGACGTGGTAGTGAGGTTTTGGTGGCGAGAAATTTAACGAACTTGCAAAGCAAAAGCAAGGCAAGAAGGAGAGGAGGAGGAGGTGGAGAACGGAATAGAAGCACACGTAAATTAGATTTGTGCTGTATCTTAGTAAAGGAATTATAAATGGTTGGTGCTGCGTCTTCGCAAGTAGTTAGGGGAGTAGAAGGCGATGTGGTTTTCAGTAGTTCAGAGCACGCGGTTACTTCCAACTAAACTCGCTCTTAAAAAAGAAAAGAAAACCACGAGCAAGCTTCTTTTGTTCGTGAGCAAGAACAAGAAAACAAAGACAAACCACGCAAGGAATCATAAGGAATTCAACACCCTCGCTTCGACCAACGAGCTGCTCCAACCAGCAAATAAATAGAAATATTACTTGGATATAAAATAACGCTGACATATTTCTAAGAAACAGTGTGTTAAAACTCAGCAGTATTTCTAGGTTTGTGCCGTGTCTTGCGTGGGGGTTCGCCTAGAAAGATTGTTGAGTTTTAAATCCCTGGCCGTGAAAGCCAAGTATACCATCCTTTTGGAAGCCTTCATAGGGAGGTTATGGCTGCTTGAGCTTTTAGTTGTGGCACGTACTCTTGCATGATGAAAAAATCGACTTTTGGATTTTGGTGCCATAAAATTCTTCATTCTTTTCTGAATTAAAATATATATAGTTTGTTGGGGTTTTAATGTCTACAATTACCTTAAATTCGTCTTTTAAAATTAGCGTCCCATGCTCTGAATAATACACTTTTAACTTTGCCAGCTGTTTTCCGTTAATACTCATTTTTCAGGTTTAGGTACCAATAACTAGAAAACCATATAAGATAGAGGGCTATTTTTAGCCTACTTTCGATTTTTGCAAAAAATGATAGTAGACTTATGAGACCAACACAGGGCGAAAAAAGTGTGTCTGTCTGTGTGTGTGTATGTGTGTATGTGTGTGTGTGAGTCTGTGTGTGTGTCTGTGTGTGTGTGTGTGTGTATGTGTGTGTGTGTGTGTGTGTGAGTGTGTGTACTCTGAATGTCTGTCCCCCCCTATCAATTCGAACACGGTGAATGCGAATTGAACGAAATTTGGTACAAAGGTAGCGCTAGCAAAGGACACCTCAGTGTCATGTTTTATATCGCCGCCATCTTGACGGAAACGTAATGGCGGCCACACAAATGTTCAAAGCTTAAATCAAATTACGACTAACCTAATCATCCGATCTCTACCAAATTTTGCAACAACATACCTTTATGAGGGAAGCATCCTTTGACCAAACCAATAGGTCATCAACGTAATAGTTTGCGGATGGCGGCCATCTTTGAGTGAAAATCGATTCCCCCTATTAATTCGAACACGGTGCAACCGAATGGAACGAAATTTGGTACAGAGGTAGTACTAACAAAAGGCGCCTCAGTGTCTTGTTTTATATCGCCGCCATCTTGACGGAAACGTAATGGCGGCCACACAAATGTTCAAAGCTTAACTCAAATTACGACTAACCTAATCATCCGATCTCTACCAAATTTTGCAACAATATACCCTTATGGGGGGAGCATCCTTTGACCAAACTAATAGGTCATCAGCGTAATAGTTTGCGGATGGCGGCCATCTTTGAGTGAAAATCGATTCCCCCTATTAATTCGAACACGGTGCAACCGAATGGAACGAAATTTGGTAAAGAGGTAGTACTAACTAAAGGCACCTCAGTGTCATGTTTTATATTGCCGCCATCTTGACGGAAACGTAATGGCGGCCACACAAATGTTCAAAGCTTAAATAAAATTACGACTAACCTAATCATCCGATCTCTACCAAATTTTGCAACAATATACCCTTATGGGGGGAGCATCCTTTGACCAAACTAATAGGTCATCAGCGTAATAGTTTGCGGATGGCGGCCATCTTCGTGTGAAAAACAATTCCCCCTATTAATTCAAACAAGGTGAAACCGAATGGAACGAAATTTGGTAGAGAGGTAGCACTAGCAAAGGGCATCTCAGTACCATGTTTTATATCGTCGCCATATTGACAGAAACGTAATGGCGGCCACACAAATGTTTAAAGCTTAAATCAAATTACGACTAACATAACCATCCGATCTCTACCAAACTTTGCAACAACATACCTTTATGGAGGGAGCATCCTTTGACCAATCCAATAGGTCATTAGCCTAATAGTTTGCGGATGGCGGCCGTCTTTATGTCAAAATTGATTCCCCCTATTAATTCGAACACGGTGGAACCGAATGAACGAAATTTGGTACAGAGGTAGCACTAGCAAAGGGCATATCAGTGTCATGATTAATATCGCCGCCATATTAACAGAAACGTAATGGCGGCCACACAAATGTTTAAAGCTTAAATCAAATTACGACTAACATAACCATCCGATCTCTACCAAACTTTGCAACAACATACCTTTATGGAGGGAGCATCCTTTGACCAATCTAATAGGTCATTAGCCTAATAGTTTGCGGATGGCGGCCGTCTTTATGTCAAAATTGATTGCCCCTATTAATTCGAACACGGTGGAACCGAATGAACGAAATTTGGTACAGAAGTAGCACTAGCAAAGGGCACCTCAGTGTCATGTTTTATATCACCGCTATCTTGACGGAAACGTAATCGCGGCCACCCAAATGTTAAAAGCTAAAATGTAATTACGACCAACCTAATAATCTAGTCTCTACCAAATTTTGCAACAACATATCTTGATGTGGGAAACATATTCTGACCAAACTGCAAGAACATCAGCCCAATAGTTTGCAGATGGTGGCCAAGTATGTGTGCAAATCGATTCCCCCTATCAATTCAAACACGGTGAAACCGAATTGAACGAAATTTGGTACAGAGGTAGCACTAGCAAAAGGCACCTCATATTCATGTTTAATATCCCTCTAGCACGTTTTATTTCAACAAGCTACTGCAACCAACATTCAATCATACTCCTTGAAAAGGACAAAGAGTTATACCAATACCCATGCATTTAGGAGAAAGTAGGCTATATGTTCTTTACTGAACATCTTGTTTACATTAACTTGCGTAATGGAGTACTTGAATGTTAACCTATTTTCACTTCCAAAACATAGTAGGCATGGATTGGGAAGAGAAAAATTGATACATATTTTTGAATATATTTAAAAAGAAAGAGTTAGGATTTTTTTCTTGTATTCTGTCCCAATAATAATGAAACAAAGAGGTCACTCATCTGCCATGATCCATTCCAAGTATGTGAACAAAATTTGAGAATATTTGATTGAAAAACAACTGAGAAATGTGTACCTGAAGCAACTTATATAACATTTATTTTTGAAAATGTATCTGCCCAAATTTGTATTCATTTCACACATCCTATAAAAGCAAAGTAGCACTACATGGTCAAAAACAGCTCAGAATATACCGCTTCTTATATGTGACAAGAATCATAGCTGTACCTTTAGAATAAAGCCAGAAAATACTTAGTAAAGTGATGCCACAAAAATAGACTTTTTCATCGTGTAAGAGTACGTGGTGTCCTTAAGAGGTGCAGGTGCGCTTCATAAAAAGGAAGGTAGTGCGCAGTTCGCTACTCCTGGAGGGGGGGGGGGGGGGTCCGGGCGGGGACACCATGAGCCCGCTGATGGCCAGATTGGTGAATCCCCATGCAAGACATGGCACAAACCTAGAAAGATTGCTGAGATTTAATTCACTGCCCGTGAAAGCCAATATACCAAAACAGTGTGTTGTTTCTCTTTGGTCTTATTTTAAAAGGGGAATTACGTCACAAACAGTGTCAAATATTAATGGCATCTGAGATATGAACAGTTGGTTTGCTCTTAGGGTAGATGGGACGACACACCTACTGGATCCTCCGACATGCAGTTACCATCTAATTAAAATTTCCCTCTCTCGGAGGATGTGACAGTTTCCTATTGGTGGTTGATTGGTTGGTTCTTAAGTGTAGAGGCTTCGACAACGCGGTCATGTAGCCCGTGTACTTTGGGTGTGCGTAGAATCTGTCAATTGGTGGTTCAAATAACAGATGATGTACAAGGGAATAACAACTCCCTATTGAAACATAAACGAGACAGTTAATTGACCAATATGGCGGCTTCAGTGGGGTATTGGTAGCATGCTCAGCTTCTATGCCCAAGGTCGCGGGTTGGAAGCCGGCCGAAGACGTCGCATTTTTAAGAGCGTTAAAAATCCCTCAGCATGCTTTGCTTCGGAGGGGAAGTAAAGCCGGCTGGCCCATGTCATATAAGGTGCATTCAAAAAGTAACGAGCCGGAGGCTGGAATGCGCAAACCGGTGACGACATCGGCTAATCGTGGCGTGTGTAATGAGGTGTGGTTCCGACCAGAGCGTGGAAGGTCACAGCCCGTCGCTAGAGGGCACGCGTGCACGTCACGTGAAGATACAAAGCGAGCAGCTGCATGCATCAATCGTCCAACGCTGCCAGTCGAATTGTAAAGAGTGGCATGGAGGCGTCAACCGAAGAGCAAAGAGGTGTTGTTCGGTTTCTGACAGCGGAAGGAGTAGGGGGAACGGACATTCATCGCCGAATGTCACAAGTGTACGGCGAACACTGCATGTCCCTTGTAAGGGTGAAGGCGTGGCACAAGCGCTTCAGGGAAGGACGGGTGTCGTTAGCCGATGATGCCCGGTCTGGGGCACCCCCCTCTGCATTACCGATGACAACGCTCAGCTGGTTGATGCACTCATTACCCAGGACCGCCGAGTGACAGTGAACGCCATAGCCGCCGTGGTCGCTCCACGACAATGCACGACCTCATACGGCCAACACAGTCGCGGCACTCCTGCAGAAATTCAAATGGGAGGTTCTCGGCCACTCTCCTTACAGTCCAGACCTCTCTCCCTGTGATTACTCATTGTTTGGTCCCCAGAAAAGGGCTCTGCGGGGCCAACGATTCACCTCGGACGCCGACGTCCGGCTGTACGTGCGGAACTGGTTCACATCGCAGCCCAGGGAATTTTAGGAGACAGCCATTCACCGCCTCGTGTCACAGTGGGTCAAGTGCCTCAACAGCCAGGGCCAATACTTCTAACATACAGGTACTGGTTTCTGTAATTATGCCTCCGGCTCGTTACTTTTTGAACGCACCTTATAGATTTATGGCATGTAAAAGAACCTTCCACTAAATAAACTTGTGTGAAGCCAACTTTGAAGCTTAGGTTCGATTAATGCTCTTAAGTTCAAACTTCCGTTACCAGGCGCTGGTTTCGATGGCATCCAGTAGTAGCCAAGTTCATAGCTAGGTGTCGTGGACGGTAGCATTTGGTAGCGAAAGTAGGAACCACTTGAAATTATCGTCTGCAATCCTTACTTGAATTTAAAAAAAAAGATAACACACACTAATTCAGCCATCACAATTGACATCGGTTATCAGACAGATTCTCCACACACCCAAAGGACACGGGGCTACATGAACACGTTGTCGCATCCCCTAAACTAAGGAACCAACCAACATACATACACAATGTATCTCTTTTGGGTTTGAAGTGCAGTTGCCAAGGTTACTAAGTTGCGCTAAGAAACAAACGCCACTCTCGCTTGCTTCTTCGTAAGGAAGAACAACAAAACGAAATCAAACAAACAACCGGAATGATCATAAAGAATGCAACATCCTCTCTCCAAACTGTAAATAAATGGCTACATTAGTTCCAAATAAATTAAGGCCTGGCTTCTTTTTTTTTTCTAAGAAGGCGTATATACTTTCTCTTTTGTTTCGGAATATTTTAGCGTCCTTTGGATATCTTAAAAGCGCTGCCTGGAAGAAATACGAAAACGGTATTAATTTTTAACGGAATCTGAGATATGGGAAGTTGCTTGGTTCACGCTTACATGAGATGGGACAATTCCTCCAAAGTTGGACAGTACTCACTGTTCGATAGCAGCCCCATATAGCCCCGTGTATTAGGGTAAGTGTGGACTTCTTTGTCTGATGCCCTTTGTTAGTGTGATGTCTGTAATGGTGTGAGTGTTCGTAATTCAGAAGAAGGTGACCGTGGCCGTCAGTTTGGAACCATCCCGGTATTTGCCTTCAGTGAGAATGAGAAAGAACGGAAAATCACTTCCAACCTTTCCCACTTGTGCCTCATGAGGCTGAGTGTACCCCGTTCCAGCCCTCTGATCAGAATTGTATGTCCTGGCAGAGCTATGAATCCAACCTGGACCTCTGTGGCAACAGCATAGAATGCTATCCAGTACACTGGTAATTGGATTAAAAATGGAACCGTACATGCTGTTACCTAGCGGTCCTCAGGGAAAGAACGGGCTAATACCTTTTTTTTTTCGAAAATGAGTTTATGGCGCATTCTGGTGGCCAGTCATCATCTCTACTGGTCAGTTGAAATTAATTGCAAATAAAGCTGAATGGCACCGTGATACAGAGGTTTTTATTGTTTGTGTAAACGGAAAGAACGTCCCATATCCTCTCTCTTTTTCATAATTTAACTTTAGTTGTTATTTGTTTTACATGCAGTTCCTTTATCTATACTAATATATAACAAGATGTTCAGTAAAGAACATATAGCCTACGTTCTCCTAAATGCATGGGTATTGTTATAACTCTTTGTCCTTTTCAAGGAGTATAATTGAATGTTGGCTGTAGTAGCTTGTTGAAATACAACGTGAATATGATGTGCCCTTTGCTAGTGCTACCTCTGTACAAAATGTCATTCAATTCGGTTTCACCGTGTCTGAATTGATATGGTGAATCGGTTTACACACATGCATAACCGCTATCTGCAAACGATTGGGCTGATGACCTTGTAGTTTAGTCAAAGGATGCTTCCCACAAAAAGGTATTTTTTACAAAATTTGGTAGTGATCAAATAATTAGGTTGGTCGTAATTTGATTTAAGCTTTGAACATTTGGGTGGCTGCCATTACGTTTCCGTCAAGATGGCGGCGATATAAAACATGACACTGAGGTGCCGTTTGCTAGTGCTACCTGAAATTCAGTTTCACCGTGTTCGAATTGATAGGGGGGGACAGACATTCAGAGTACACACACTCACACACACACACACACACACACACACACAGAGACAGACACACAATGTTTCGCCCTGTGTTGATCTCATAATTCTACTTTCACTTTTTGCAAAAATCGAAACTAGGCTAAAAATTAGATGGTGTGTGTCTGTGTGTATGTGTATTACTCAATCACTCAAGAACCACTGGTCCGATTTACTTGAAATTTCACATGGAATTAGCTGATTTACCTGGTTAACATATAGGCTACTTTTAATTTCGATACTTTGCACTATTTATAGATTGACGTCACTACACCGTTTGGCTTCAAACATTCATATTTCCATTTCCAACAAAAAGAGAACGCTAAGAAATAGCAAACTTTTGATGGCATAAACGAGGTTTAAAATTTAATTTTCTATCCGACAGGTCCTTATCCCTTTTTGTATCTCCGACGGTTAGCGAGTAAAACCTAAATTTGTGCTATAAAATCCGGTCTACGCCGAGCGGTGTAGCCGGACAATATGTTCCATCATAACTCTCCCTCCACGCAGTACCTCGCCTATCCCCTGTTTTAACTGTCACCTTCACATTTTATTTTATGACCCGCAGCGAAGCACGGGTACTTCAGCTAGTAAAGGAATAAATTTGGCAAAATAACTATATTGCTTACCCTCAATTGGGGTGTTTTAAGTATTTCCTAGGTTGCCACGGTGGGTGAGTGGTCAACGTGTCGGTCTACTAACCCCAAGCTTGCAGGTTCGCTCTTGACCGTGGTAAGTGATTTTTTTTTGAAAGGTGGCAAAAATTACGACACCATGTCATACGATGATGGCATGTCAATGAACCCATTTGAATTCAGTAGGCCGTGTTCATAATTGCAAAATTAATCTCGGGAGTTTCCGCCAACACAAAGTTCCTCATTTCTCTACTAGAAAGCGCTATAGTATTCAAGGAGCTTAAATATCTAACCTCCTTGACTTTCATAGTGCTTCAAGGAACAACGAAATTCGACATGCAAGCTACTCTTTGGGTGTCAAATAACAAAGCTTGCACCCGGCACCCGAGGCCATACGATAAAAAAAATTCCTTTTACTGTTGAAGGTTTAAATCCTCTCTCCTGGAAAATTTACAGAATGTGACTTACCCCGTTCTTCCCGTGGAGTCCTCATGTAGATGTAGTCATTTATCCCCGTATACTTGGGTGAGTGTGAACATTATTGTCTGATAACATATGTAATTCTGATGCCTGTATTAGTGTGTGCATTTATAATTCAGGTCAGGATTGGGAAGGAGGCAACCGTGGCCTAGAGTTAGGAACCACCCGGCATTTGCTTGGAGTAGAAGTGGGAAACCAGGGAAATCCACTTCCAGGATGGCAGATCCGTGAATCGAACCCGGACCTCTCAGTTCACAATTAGGCAAGCTAGCCGCAACACATTGAGGGGCGAACAGCGCTCACTTCTCCTATACGTTCACTCACTTTAGCAGCTACGGGGAGATGAATGGAAGTCTGAAAATCGAGGGTCCCAATCGCAGCTTCCATAGCACGACTTACGTCACACTCTTACCTACTTACTTGCTCGGCACTACAGCCCTGAGTGAGCCTTAGCCTCCTTCACAACTTCTCCCACCATCCTTTAATCTTCATCTTCTTAAGGTCCGTCGCAGCTGAGTCCGGCATTTCCTCCACTTACTTGTGCCGGCTCCTATCCGTCTTCTTTCCTGTCGACCTCACTTGGTCAACTCTTGTTCTCTTCCTATCCCGACGGTATTAGGGTATCCGAGGCCTAAGGAGTCTCTTCCTTTCCTGCCTTAATTGGCCCTTGTCTCATCATTTCTGATACCCTCCTTCTGCGAGGGGTCAGCCTTCTTTTCTTTTCATGTTATCTCCTGCCTTCTGCTCAAGGCCCTCAAGGATGCAGGGTGTATGTAGCCCCACCACTTTTGGTGCACCCTAGTTAATGCTACACCCTCAGGGGCTAACGGCTGGTGAGTTCGGGAGTTGGCGATCCCGAGGGATTCCTGAGCTGGGTCCGGTTTCCCCCTTTTGTCCCTTACCTGTGGGGTGGACCCTCTCCTCTTTCACTTTCCGATCTGCCTTTCATGGCTCTCCTTCCTTCCAAGTCCCTCAATCCATATTCTTCGAGTGTTGAGGGCATTTCTTTTCCTCCTGTCCTTTATTTGCCTTATTCTTCTCTTGTTTTTCATTTCATCTTCTAGTATATAAGTTAGTAGTTAGTTTTAGTTATAAGTTTACATTTCATTTTCATTTTCACGGTCACCCAAACCATTAGGGGCCGATAACCTAGATGTTAGGCCCCTTAAAACAACAATTATCATCATCATATTCTTAAGGTCCTCTTTTATGTCTTCGATCCATGCTTTTCTGAGTCATCCTCTCTTCCTTGTTCCATATATTCTTCCATGCATTACTTTCTTGGCATTCTTCCCTCCCCATTCGCTCCACATGATCCAACCATGACAGCCTCCTAGATTTCACAAATCTTACTATAACCACACCATTGATAATATCGTCCAACTCTTTATTAGATCTAATTCTCCAATGATCTTCGTCTCTTATGGGGCCATAGACGATTCTCAATATTTCCCTTTCAAATACTCTAAGAGAATTTTCACCCGCTGCTGTCATGATCCATGCCTCCGCTCCATATGTAACCACTGGTCTTATCAAGATCTTGTACTGCTTTAATTCAGTTGCTCTAGACAGCAGCGTGGACTTTATAAGGTTTTGGTTAGTTGTTACCCATCATCATTCGTTCGTTTATTAATCTCCATTGAAGCAAGCGGCTTCGGTGGCGAAGTTGGTAGCATGCTGAGCTTCTATGTTCAAGATCACGGGCTCAAACCCGGCCGAAATCGTCGGATTTTTAAGAGCGTTAAAAATCCCTCAGTATGCCTTCCTTTGGAGGGAAAGTAAAGCCGGCGGTCCCATGTCATGTTAAAGAACCTTCCACAAATTACACCTGTGTGAAGATAAATTATATATAGGTTAAACATTTGACAAACGCTCTTAGGTTCCGACGATCGTCGCCAAGAGTAGACTGCGGTGGCATCTGGTAATCAAGTTCTGAACTATTAGGCGTTGACGGTGGTGTTTGGCGGCAAAAGTAGGAAATACTTGAAAAAAAATCAATGTCTGCAGTCCTCACTTGAATTGAAAACAGATAACACACACTAATACAGTTATCACAATTAACACCGGTTATCAGACAGATTCTACACACACCCAAAGTACACGGGGCTACATGACCGCGTTGTCGCAGCCCCTAAACTGAGGAACCAACCAACCAATCTACACTGAGATAAATAATAAACGAACAGTAAATAAAGCGCGCTGTAGCATATAACCTTCACATGTAGGCTATACACAGCACTGTACTGCGCCAGAATTTATTTAAGGCCATTACCAAAGAACCAATCTGGATATGAACTAAGACCCAGGAAAAATAAAAGAATGGATTAAAATCTTTTATTCCTTAGAATTCGTGAGATATGGGAAAATCTGTGTAGAAATTAGTGAAATACTATGCATCTTATACAATTATGAAAGGCAAGAAAGAAGGAATGATTTAAATATGGATATATATTTATCATATGAATGTGGGTTGGTCTACATTGTGAGAGAACATCACGCCACATGAAGCGAGAGTTACGTCATGAAGGAGGAGAAGGGACGAAGGTCGAACTACGGACTGAAGAGCGGAGAGCTGGTAGATGTTACGTCACACCACGAGAGGGGAGGCAGAGTGAGTAACTTGCCGAGCGCAGAGATCCGGACAGAGGAGTTCTTTCCAATTTGAGATTTCATCGAGTTAAGACCTCGAGGAGAAGCTAGTATTTGTTATAATAGTGCCACGCTTTAGGAAAGTTGGAAGAAGACGAGTGCAGTGCAGTAGACTGTAACGTGCGGAGCAAGCAACATTTCTCACGCAGAACAGCACAGCATATAACTTGATATTACAGTGTTTTAAACAAAGCTGTTATATATCGCATGAAGAACATTTCATTTCTACAAAAGAGATTCACTATTATTACGTTTGAACTCATACTTGAACATTATACATAAAAATGCAATTCATAAATCAGCAACGGGGAAGTCAGAAAAGTATCATCAGTGAAATGAGAATGACCATGTGCTAAGCTACATCATAGGGAAGTGGAAACTACAAAGATGAACAGTTGAATTCCAGAATTCACAATTATGGAAGGCGCAGCAGAACATCCACGTGATGCGCACAATCACTGAACGAACCTCTACTTTTCAACAAGAGTTCTTATACATCTGGTATACTCGCAAACACTTGTATAAACGACGATTTTCAACCTTGAGAAGAGATGGAAATGCAGAGATGGGGAATCGAAGGAAGAGCCAGACGACTTGCAGTGAACGAGAGAGAAGGAGCGGACGGAGCAGGCTGTTTCACGGCAAGGTCGCTCACCCGAGCATGTCACCGACCTTGTTCCACTGGAGGAAGAGTCCATCTGGTCCCGTCACAACCGGTCTACATAGCTGTGGGCGATGCTCAAATACGTTTGGTTTGGCAGGCGAGAGAAGGTAATCCCAAGACCAGATTCAACTCAAGGTAGAGAAGAGATTGCTTAATATTACGTAGAATTGTAGTTATGTTCTGTGTTTATCCTAATTGACCAACCGTATAATTTTGTCAGTGTAATTAAAATTATGTAGATTTTTGAGGCAGTAGTAATTTTCGTATTTTCATAGGAGTCATTTTTCTTGTTCTTTGAAAATTTCAGTCACTTGGAAGAAATTTTGCATAGCGCTGTTGTTAACGTTAAAATCATTTCAGAGTAAAATCATTTAGAATTTTTCATATTTGCGTTAGATTTAAACTAATTAAATCTGTTTTATGCGCAGCGATTGAATGTATAGTGAACTATTTAAAAGGAGTATAATTTTGAACAAATTAAGAAATGAGTATAATTGTGAACGAATTAAAGAAAGTATATTGAACCAAATTTAAGTACCGCATATTTAAGAAATTATGGCACGAAGTGTCAAACATTTCGACAACTCATGATGTTGATTCGAGTGTCAGAAATTTATTTTCAACTAATTGTGAACGAAATTGAATTGTTATACGACACAAAGTCTGATATAAAGTTAATCAAATGCTTGATAGATGATTAAACCAATGTATATTAGATTCACAGTAATGAGACAGATAGATATGTAGATCTATGCTGTAACGTGATAAACAACATTTTCTAATAACGAAAGTATTACAAGAACTTTTATATACATATGTCCAATGAAGATTTAGAGCATTAAAAAGGCCTAGATAAATTTGTTAAACAAATATTTTCACGGAAGGAAGATACACTTATATCATTTGTTAAAAATATGAATTCTTACTGATAATTCTTTAAAGGTTGTAATAATGTAAAACTGAATTTAAACACGTGAAAAAAGAAAGAGTTAAGAAAGTTAAATCACAGGGTGATCTAAAAGTAAAAGTACAGAAATTATTGCAGAAGTGAAATTATAAGCACGAGGCGAAGTTGTATAACGATAGAGAAGAGTGTTAAAGTTGTAGCAGTGTTGCTAGCCCACACGTTGAGCGACAAGTGTAACGGTTTACCTTTGCCTAAGCTATGTTGTTTTAATGGGCGCCAAGACCTCAATGCAATGCTGAAATCTAAATTTGTATTTAACAACGTCTAGCTCTGGCAGAACACCTTCAAGACTCTATTCACTCAGATCGTGGTATAATTTGATCATTAACCCAACAAACAATTGTATCAGGAGAAGGAATTGGTCTATATCTAATGCTACCTACTGAAAGCAAAGATTGCATTGTAATAGAAATGAATTTATTATATAAAACAAGAATAGCAAAATTAATAATAATAATAAGTTTAAAATTTAAATTGGAGCGTTGCGATTTTAATATTACCGATAGAAAATTACGTGAAAACGGAGTCTGATAAATTATTGATTTTACTCTTATTCCCAAGCTATGAAGTTACTGAAATATGAAATATAAAACAAAGAAAAACGAGAGATTGCGTATTTCTGCGTCATTCGCGCTTACCACTGGAAATGGCCGAAGCCTTTCCCTCGTACTGGATGATGCTGTGAGCTTCCCACAGTCTCCTGGACGTCTCCATCTCCGTCGATATATGATGATATTCTGGTAGATTAGATAATTCTATGGTCCGTACATCGGACCCAAACACTTGTACAACCACACTGGTTAAGTTTTACAAAAGTTAGTCCTCCAATCCACGGAACATCGGAGCGACACCCGCGTGCAACCGTACTCGTTAAGTTCTACACAGATTGTCCACGTTCCACGGAACATCGGAGCGACTCCCGCGTGCAACCACACTCCGCAAGTTCTACACAGATTGTCCTCGTTCCACGGCGCGTCGAACGATATATCCACACGCCGGCTACCCACTCTTCATCCGACTTCTAGCTTACGTGGTCTCCACTGATTGGCTGCACCCCACGCGCTATACTCCCCTCCTCTGGCTCATTACACTCGGCGGGAGGGTTCCGTTCCAACTATCCGCCTTTTCTTGACGCTGCCACCCCGCTTGCGTAATACTTCTCGACAAGATTAAGCGTGTACATGAATTCCCAGTGATTCACGTCTCTCGATATACCCTAACTGACGAAACTCCGTAAAATTCCGTATTCACATAACTTTCTATGATATTGTCGTTCGTAATAATTTGCTTGATAGCGTTTTCTGAGACATAGAAAACCTATCTGTATGCTTATAATTTTTATAAAATGCTCCGAAAATATCTTAATAATAATTGTAATAAATTAATAATAATAATAAATTTACATGAAAAATTATCTTGGCTGAACAATTTGCCGCGAAAATAAATATAGAATGGCTTCCTACTGACTTATGCCAGTTGTATAAAAACCCCTCGAAAAACACGTTACATATTCGCCTCGGATCATCGGATGATTTACCGTGACGACGGTCCATTATCCGATTATCCCAGACACGTTAATAAACCCCATCCAAAATACATATTACATAAATGAGATCACCCTAAATTACAGATATATACACTCATAATTTTCCTTCACGCACTTTGCGTCAAAGTTTGTTGTCACTATGGATTGCACTTTGCAACCAGTCCAATGTTTTACATATAGAATAGTGTTCCACGGATATTTCCGCCTCTCAAATTTCTCTATGTTGGAGAAATAGACATAATTAATGTGTGAGCACAATGTATTTATGATGTCATATCACACGCATTGAAGGTGTTCTGATATATTTATATCTCCATAGAACTTCCTAATTTCACTGGAGGTCCCTTCCTTATGGTGAAATTTAATCTCACTCATCACTGAGCACACGATCACACTATTGTGGCAGCGCCTCGTGACCATAATACTTAATCTCTCTTTAAAGTAGATTAAATTAATATTGACTTCTGAAAAAAAAGCAGTAAATGCGCATTACATATAACACCAAATATTTCTGTGCCGTAATCACCCTGTCTTGTTAAGTTCCCATAGACCATATTCTACTTAATACTAGTTCTCAACACAGACCAGTTCTCCTCACACAAATAATACCATTGTACAAATTACCTAAATTACACACTTACAAATCTTACATGGCGAGGCCGTAAACAGAAATCACGTGTGCTGATATGTATGAGTTTCATGAAGGACTATCTCGCCTTCTGATGGCCCATCTTTTGCCTCGTGGACGCCTTAAGCAAAAATACCCTGTTCAAGCGCTCACCCATCTCTTGGAGGCAAATGGGAATTCACCAGCGCTATCAAATTCTGGCCTTGGTGTATCGAGACATTTTAGTGCTCAAGAGCATCCGACAATCCCGTCATATTTCCCTGTACCTTAAAAACTCTCATTTACTTACATACTACCACCCTGTGGGACTTCTGATACGCCTGCCTGGAAGACCATCTTCCACGCACCAAACACCACACTTACTCATTTGATAGGCTGGCTCGCCAGCTAAACATCCTCACTCAATGACTTATACTTTCGGAGACTATGTATATTATACGTCCCGTATAATCTGTTTCCCTCACTATTCTCCAGCACATATGCTGTTTTCCCAATACGTTTGGAAACTATAAATGTTTCTGCGTTACCTGCTTCCAATCTTGCAAGTGGCTCCCTTAAATGAACGTCATCACGTTGCTCTACCTAGCATATTTCTCAGTGTCTGCAACGATGCCCTGTTGCTACTGTCCACACATGCACATATTAAAATACCGTCCTCTGCTTTAACCACAGGATAATCCCTACATAAATTAGTGTCCCTCGATAGCATGTCTGCAAGAATGTTATCTTTACCTTTAATATATTTTACTGTGAATTCGTATTCCTGCAGAGCAAGAATCCACCTACTAACTCTGTTAGAACTGAGTTTACAAGTTCTCATAGACAGTAATGCATGGTGATCTGTGTGGATCTCAAATTTCCCCCCTACTAAATACATTCTAAATTTCCCTAAACTGAAAACAATACCTAAAAGCTCTAACTCAGTAATCGTGTATCTTTTCTCTGCTGCTGTCAGTCCTCGCGAGGCTAAAGATACAATGCACAGATTACCCTCATCATCTTTCTGACATAATACTCCAGCAATGCCTATATGTGAAGCATCTGTCATAACCCCATATTCCTTTTCTTTTAACGGATATTTCAGCACTACAGCTTTCTCAAAACCTTCCTTCAGCGCTCTAAAAGCCGGATCATGCTTGGACTCCCGTCTCCACCGAGTCCCACTTTTAAGCAATTCCCTGAATGGTTCCTACAACCCTGAGTATTTAAGAACGAACCTCCTGAAAAAGTTGCAAATTCCCAGGTAAGATTTTAACTGTTTAACATTCTGTGGCACCTCTGCGTTAAGTATTTTATTAACCCTACTTTCTTCTGGTGTTACACCTCTACTCGACACTCTATGACCTAAAAATGTCACTTCTGACTGACAGAATGACGACTTAGACAGCTTCAAAGTGAACCCTGCCTGATCTAACTTCTGAAAAACTATATCTAAATGACGTAGATGCTCCTCAAAACTGCGTGAACTAATTACCATATCATCTATGTAAATGGTTACAAACTCTCCTGTGTCATCCCCTAATGCGATGTTTAAAGCCCTAATTAAATCTGCTGAACTACTCTTTAACCCATAAGGTGTTCTACAAAATTGATAAAGGTTATATTTATGACTAAAAGCTGTAAATGGTCTATCTTCGTACGTAAGTGGCACTTGCCAAAAACTGGAACTCAAATCTACACAAGTGAAATACTTCTTCCCCTCAAATGTTTGCATTAATTCCTCTATCGACATAGATTTCAGCTGATCTGAACTAATTCTACTGTTAACCAAACGAGCGTCTAAACAAATACGAACTGTGCCGTCGGTCTTGGGTACCGTGATCAAAGAATTAACATATGGACTGTTAGAGTGCTCAATAATCCCATCTTCAAGCATCTGATTAATTTGTGCCTCAACTGCACTCTGATAAGCGAAAGGTACAGGATATCTATGTCCTGTGAATACTGACCTATCAATAACGTTCAATGAATGTGTATAGCAATTGGCCATACCAATGCGATCCTCAAAAACTCTCCTATTACACAATAACACATCATAGAGCCGAACACACTGTTCATCCTCTATATTTCCCTGAAATGCAGCATCACGTAACGAGTCCTTTAGACTACCGTTCGTAATCACACTGTCCACAAAACATGGAGAACCCCGCTCTACGGCTGGCGATATCTCATTTAAAGTACAAATCACACCTAGAATACTACTCCTCTGAATATGGTCATTGAACGCTACTTCTACTTCAGAATCTCCCCATTTAAAATTTCAAACTCCCTACATCATAACATAAGTTACCAGACACTCTACTTAGCCACTCTGAACCCAAGATAACACTGAATACTAAATTTGGAATTACAAGACAAATCTGCTTCTCTACATGATTATTAATTTTAATGTCTACTAAAACTTGCTTAGAAATTACTTTAGACCTCTTCCCAACAGCTGTGATAACAAAAGTGTTTTTAATTGGCATCTCCTCAAAATTTACTCCAGTTCCTTTCATTTTATCATAAAATGCACTACTTATGCAACTCTTCATACAACCACTATCAATTAAAACATCTGTGTACGCCTCGGACACGTTAAATTTAACTATGGGGCTCTTACTAACCACTTCCTGAATAATACCTTCATCATTTAGTTCATGTAATAATTCATTTCTTACATTTAGGTCATAGGGTTCCTGTATAATTGTATGGACAGGGCATGCTACAGACTGAGATTCTGACCTTACTTCACAGCCTGGTTCGCGTTTAAAGAACCGCTACAGCTGGCCGTAGTACTACTAACTACCGAACTGGTCTGGTTGTTCTGGGCTGTGTTGTCATTGTTTGGCTGTATATTACTACCACTAGGCGGTCCTCTTCCTTGACCCCTATTCTGGTTGTAATTATTGTCATTATAATTTCTCCCTTGATTTCCCCTGAAATCATTGTTTCTCCCTTGATTTCCCCTGTAATCATTGTTCCTCCCTTGATTTCCCCTGAAATCTTTGTTCCTCCCTTGATACTGATTACCATAGCCATTTCCTCTGTTCTGATTTAGATGATTATTATTATTTCTATTTTGAGCGTTGGCCCCTTCGCCACCGTTCCCTTGAACTTCTTGATGCCTGGCTTCATTAGGTCTATTATCATTATTACCCTGGTTCCTATTGAAATTGTCCTCATAACCCCCTATCCCTAGTGCATCAAATGTGCTTAACAAATTTTCTACTTGTGATATAGTCTTTACATTCTGGATACAAGCAGCCTCCTTGATCATATAGGGAAAGTGCCTAAGTAGCAACCTCACCACATCACTTTCCTCCTTCAAGCCATCCAGATATTTACACACTAATACCTGCCCTAAAAAGTATTCGGTCATGGTGGAGCTTCCTTTAGGGTTATATTTACCACACACTACTCCCTCACGTTGCTGCGACTGAATAACCTCATTCCAGAACTTTTCACAGAATTTCATTTTAAAATCATTGATATCAGTAAACTTGTCTCTGTAGACAGCAAACCAATTCCTCGTTTCCCCCACAAATACTTGTTCTAAAATTTCAACTACCTGGCACCACACAATACTACCATTTTCCAACCTCTCCCCGAATTTATTTTCTATAGTGTTCATGAACTCAATTGGGCACCCCTGTCGATTGCTGAACTTACCCAGTTCTACCTCCCTGTGTGTGCTATTCACAAAAACTGGCCTATTCTGACTATTTTCTTGCCTGATCCTAGCTTTTAATTTTAACTCTAATTCTGCGATTTTCTCCTCAGCCTTCCTCTCAATACTGTTTACTGTTAATTTAATGTTTCCTTCTGATTCTTCTACTTTATCATATAGCTTTGCTTGTTTCTCCTCAATCTTGCTAATGCTCTCTCTATTACTCTCTCTTAAATCATTTACTTCTGCAACTATTTGCGAGTGGACTTTCTCAATTCTACCCCCCAGCTGTTCCTTAACCTCTTTAGTTGATACTTGAATCTTGTCAATTTCTCCCCCCAATTTCTTTTTAACCTGCAGTGTTTCTAATTTAACTAATTCCTTTAAATTTTCAGCCTGTGTGCTGATTCTACTTTCCAACTCCTCCTGTACTTTTCCTAATTTCTTGTCTACATCTGCAATGATCTCTTTAACCTTCTCTTCCATTACTCCTCTGATTTCTCCTCTAATCTGCTCCATTTTCACACTAATTTCCTTGTTGTTCATATCTAATTTTGCATTATTCTGTTCTAATTTTTTATTTAAAGCTTCTGTACTTTCTTTATTTTCCCTACTGTTTTGTTCTAATTTTGCATTATTCTGTTCTAATTTCGCATTTAAGGCATCACTACTAACTTTGTTCTGATACATGAACTCGAGAAGTAAAGTTTTTAATTCTGGTTGGCCGCCTACACTCCCTGTTAGGTAGATTTCTTTAGAAAGCTAACTATTGCAATGGGTCCCATGTTTCGACTTCCGGAAAATTTCGACATATCTTCGCGTTTCACATCCCCCAGACCCCGAAACCACCGTCAGTTCAAAAGTTTATATATAATTTATGTATGTATATATATATATATATATATATATATATATATATATGTATATATGTATATCAGTTTCTTGTGGACACGATAACTGCCGCAATTTTGCACCAATCACTTTCAATTTTTTACATAATATGTATCCCTATAAAATCTCGGTCGAGTTCGTTAATGGGCACAATCGGCCGAAGGGGGTGAAAATGGGGGTCTTTTTTCGAAAAATTGAAATTTCGCTATAACTCTCTTAATACGCAAAATATCGAATCCATTCAAAGTTCATAATATGTGTCGGATAAGTGCCAACAATTTATGTCAAATAAGGTTTTTGATAGCACCAACCATTGACCAAAGGGGTGGAAAAAAGTGGGTTTTTCGGTAAACAATCATATCTCTCTTAATAGGCACAATATCAAAACCGTACAAAATGGACAATATTCCCCTAATAATTACCTAAAACGTTTGTCTGAAAGAATTTTTGATATGACCCACCATTACGCCAAGGGATGAGAAAAATGATTTCGGAATTATAAGAAAATGCCAAGAGCTATCAGAGGTTGCAATGGCAACACTACTAAATTGATGAGGGATGAGCCGTTGCCATGACAACGCACTTGCACGAGATCAGATTCAGTATTTCCATCTGACTAAGCCGGCCCCGTGGTGTTGGGGTAGCGCGCCTGCCTCTCACCCGGAGTCCCCGGGTTCGATCCCCGGCTCCGTCAGGGATTTTAAAACTGACGTGAGGGTTGGAACGGGGTGCACTCAGCCTCGTGAGGACAATTGAGTAGCTGTCTGACAGTGAGACAGCACCCCGATCACGAATACCAATATTAACGGCCGAGGGGACCCGACGCGCTGATCACGCGTCACCCCAATATCTGCAGGCCAAATGGCTGGGCAGCGGTTGCTTGGTCGGCCTTAGCCCGTCATGGGCTGGTTGGTGCCAGCGGTTGACTTTAACATTTGACTAAGTGGGAAGCGGGTTCGGTGACGTAACTGGTAGCATGCAGAATGTCTATGCCCAAGGTCGCGGTTTCAAAGCCGGCCGAAGTCGTCGGATTTTCTAAGAGCGCTAAAAATCCCTCAGTATGCTTTCCTTTGGAGGGGAAGTTCCGACGTTCGTTACGAGTTGCTGGTTGGGGTGGCATCTAGTAGCCAAGTTCACAGCTAGGTGTCATTGACGGTAGTACCTGGTAGCAACATTAGGAACTACTGCTTGAAATTGACCGTCTGCAGTCCTTACCTGAATTACAGACTAATACATCCATTACAATTCACACCGTTTATCAGAGAGATTCTACACTCACCCAAAGTACACGGGGTTAGATGACCACGTAGTCGCAGCCCCTAAACTGAGGAACCAACCAGAGGTAGATTTCATTAGAAAGCTAACTATTGCAATGGGTAGGCTACCATGTTTCGACTTCCGGAAAATGTCGACATATCTTCGCGTTTCACATCCCCCAGACCCCAAAACCACCGTCAGTTCAAAAGTATATATATATATCAGTTTCTTGTGGACACGGTAACTGCCGTAATTTTTCACCAATCACTTTTTACCGAATATGTATACCTATAAAATCTCGGTCGAGTTCGTTACTGGGCTAAACCGGTAGAAGGGGGTGAAAATGGGGGGCTTTTTTCGAAAAAGTGAAGTATTGCTATAACTCTCTTAATATATGAAATATCGAATCCGTTCAACGTTCATACTATGTGTCGGATAAAGCCCAAAAATTTATGTTTGAAGAGTTTTTTTATATCACCAACCATTGACCAAAGGGGTGGGAAAAGTGGGATTTTCGGGAAACATTAATCATATCTCTCTTAATAGGCACAATATCAAAACCGTACGAAATGGACAATATTCCCCTAATAATTACCTAAAACTTTTGTCTGAAAGAATTTTTGATATGACCCACCATTATGCCAAGGGATGAGAAAAATGATTTCGGAATTATAAGAAAATGCCAAGAGCTATCAGAGGTTGCCATGGCAACACTACTAAATTGATGAGGGATGAGCCATCAGACGTTGCCATGACAACGCACTTGCACGAGATCAGATTCAGTATTTTCATCTAAGTGGGAAGCGGCTTCGGTGACGTAACTAGTAGCATGCAGAATGTCTATGCCCAAGGTCGCGGTTTCAAAGCCGGCCGAAGTCGTCGGATTTTCTAAGAGAGCTAAAATCCCTCAGTATGCTTTCCTTTGGAGGGGAAGTTCCAACGTTCGTTGCGAGTTGCTGGTTAGGGTGGCATCTAGTAGCCAAGTTCACAGCTAGGTGTCGTTGACGGTAGTACCTGGTAGCAACATTAGGAACTACTGCTTGAAATTGATCGTCTGCAGTCCTTACCTGAATTAAGACTACTACAGCCATTACAATTCACACCGTTTATCAGACAGATTCTACACTCACCCAAAGTACACGGTGTTAGATGACCGCGTTGTCGCAGCCCCTAAACTGAGGAACCAACCAGAGGTAGATTTCATTAGAAAGCTAACTATTGCAATGGGTAGGCTACCATGTTTCGACTTCCGGAAAATTTCGACATATCTTCGCGTTTCACATCCCCCAGACCCCAAAACCACCGTCAGTTCAAAAGTTTATATATAATTTATGTATGTATATGTATATATATATATATGCATATCAGTTTCTTGTGGACACGATAACTGCCGTAATTTTGCACCAATCACTTTGAATATTTTACCGAATATGTATACCTATAAAATCTCGGTCGAGATCGTTAATGGGCTAAATCGGTCGAAGGGGGTGAAAATGGGGGGCTTTTTTCGAAAAAGTGAAATATTGCTATAACTCTCTTAATATGTGAAATATCGAATCCGTTCAACGTTCATACTATGTGTCGGATAAAGCCCAAAAATTTATGTTTGAAGAGCTTTTTTTATAGCTCCAACCATTGACCAAAGGGGTGGGAAAAAGTGGGTTTTTCGGGAAACATTAATCATATCTCTCTTAATAGGCACAATCTCAAAACCGTACAAAATGGACAATATTCCCCTAATAATTACCTAAAATTTTGTCTTAAAGAATTTTTGATATGACCCACCATTATGCCAAGGGATGAGAAAAATGATTTCGGAATTATAAGAAAATGCCAAGAGCTATCAGTGCTTGCCATGGCAACTCTACTAAATTGATGAGGGATGAGCCATCAGACGTTGCCAAGATAACGCACTTGCACGAGATCATATTCAGAATTCCATCTGACTAAGTGTGAAGCGGCTTCGGTGACGTAACTGGTAGCAAGCATGCTGCATGTCTATGCCCAAGGTCGCGAGTTCAAAGCCGGCCGAAGTCGTCGGATTTTCTAAGAGCGATAAAAATCCCTCAGTATGCTTTCCTTTGGAGGGGAAATTCCAACGTTCGTTGCGAGTTGCTGGCCGCGGTGGCATCTAGTAGCCAAGTTCACAGGTAGGTGTCGTTGACGGTAGTACCTGGTAGCAACATTAGGAACTACTGCTTGAAATTGACCGTCTGCAGTCCTTACCTGAATTACAGACTAATACAGCCATCCCTAAGTACACGGGGTCACATGACCGCGTTGTCGCAGCCCCTAAACTGAGGAACCATCCAAAATCTCTGCGGGAGATATAATTTTGCGTGAAGAAGTAACAGACAGTTACATAGTTACACATCAGTGTCGAAACCTAGCATAAGGACAGTGTGACCACAAGTATAAAAATGGACCCCAAATGACAAGAAGGTTACCGTTCCCATAAGAAAAGAAAATGTTTAAAATAAGCATAAAATGACGAAAAACAAAGTTAATTAAGCTCCAATTATAAAATACCTTCTCGCAATAAATGAGGTCTGATCCATCTACGAAAACCTGCATATTCTGCCTATTTTCGCCTATCCCCAAGTTTGTCCGGTGAAATCTACCTCCGCCTTCCGGCGTGCCGAGAGGACTTTTTCAGTATCGGGATTTACCTCCGCTACCCCGGTACTACCATCACTCGACATACTGCTCGTATCATCACTCTCCAGTTGATGACCACTACGTAACCTCATCTGTCTTTCTTTCTCATCCGCCATAATGATATACACTGATAAAGAAAAATAACCCCCAAAATACAGGCACAGAAATATATACCCTTCTCCTTCCACAAATGTTATTAGGTTTTCAGCCCCAAGTTGTCGGCGACATTTGTAGCAGTGTTGCTAGCCCACACGTTGAGCGACAATTGTAACAGTTTGACCCTCACGTTGAGCGACAAGTGTAACGGTTTACCTTTGCCTAAGCTATGTTGTTTTAATGGGCGCCAAGACCTCAATGCAATGCTGAAATCTAAATTTGTATTTAACAACGTCTAGCTCTGGCAGAACACCTTCAAGACTCTATTCACTCAGATCGTGGTATGATTTGATCATTAACCCAACAAACAATTGTATCAGGAGAAGGAATTGGTCTATATCTAATGCTACCTACTGAAAGCAAAGATTGCATTGTAATAGAAATGAATTTATTATATAAAACAAGAATAGCAAAATTAATAATAATAATAAGTTTAAAATTTAAATTGGAGCGTTGCGATTTTAATATTACCGATAGAAAATTACGTGAAAACGGAGTCTGATAAATTATTGATTTTACTCTTATTCCCATGCTATGAAGTTACTGAAATATGAAATATAAAACAAAGAAAAACGAGAGATTGCGTATTTCTGCGTCATTCGCGCTTACCACTGGAAATGGCCGAAGCCTTTCCCTCGTACTGGATGATGCTGTGAGCTTCCCACAGTCTCCTGGACGTCTCCATCTCCGTCGATATATGATGATATTCTGGTAGATTAGATAATTCTATGGTCCGTACATCGGACCCAAACACTCGTACAACCACACTGGTTAAGTTTTACAAAAGTTAGTCCTCCAATCCACGGAACATCGGAGCGACACCCGCGTGCAACCGTACTCGTTAAGTTCTACACAGATTGTCCACGTTCCACGGAACATCGGAGCGACTCCCGCGTGCAACCACACTCCGCAAGTTCTACACAGATTGTCCTCGTTCCACGGCGCGTCGAACGATATATCCACACGCCGGCTCCCCACTCTTCATCCGACTTCTAGCTTACGTGGTCTCCACTGATTGGCTGCACCCCACGCGCTATACTCCCCTCCTCTGGCTCATTACACTCGGCGGGAGGGTTCCGTTCCAACTATCCGCCTTTTCTTGACGCTGCCACCCCGCTTGCGTAATACTTCTCGACAAGATTAAGCGTGTACATGAATTCCCAGTGAGTCACGTCTCTCAATATACCCTAACTGACGAAACTCCGCAAAATTCCGTAATCATATAACTTTCTATGATATTGTCGTTCGTAATAATTTGCTTGATAGCGTTTTCTAAGACATAGAAAACCTATCTGTATGCTTATAATTTTTATAAAATGCTCCGAAAATATCTTAATAATAATTATAATAAATTAATAATAATAATAAATTAACATGAAAAATTATCTTGGCTGAACAATTTGCCGCGTAAATAAATATAGAATGGCTTCCTACTGACTTATGCCAGTTGTATAAAAACCCCTCGAAAAACACGTTACAAAGTTAGTAAGAAAATGCATTGAAATGGGAGTTTAGATTTGAAATACCGTGCAAGAAAGGATATGTAGACGTAAATGAGTTACGTATTTTTACGAAAGGAGGCTGAGGTGTCTCAAGTTTTTCTGGTATTGTTCGCAGCGATTGTGAAGTTATTTGAGTGTATTAAAGGAAAGTTCTGTACAGGGTGTTTAAGAAATAATGTGTTTGTTGTATAATTTTGGAAGAGAAGAGTGGAATGAAGGTCAAATGCCATGCACTTCTAGTATTCACGTTTATCAGAGAGTTATTAACAGAGTAAAGAATTTCAGGAATTTTTCAACATTTTATAATCAAATGGGAAAAGACAAAGTCAGAACAGTGCTTAGCTTAAATGTTTGTCACTTATGTTCCATTGATTAAGACAAGTATTTATACTTTCAACCGATAGAGTTGCGGTGTTTGTTTGATTGATTGTTACGGAATTTGTGTGATAAAGACTCATTTGAAATATAGACAATTTAATATTTTGAACACAATAAAGTGTATATTTGTGCGAACCATGAATTAGTGTAAATATGAATATAGTTAATGTTGAATAATTTTTCTTAGATGTGGAACTACGGTTCAGAGATGAAACGGATTGTATAAAATAGGGTAATGCTTAAAATCACGCCGTTTCATGATTTTCTTATTACATCAGTGCCACGTGCAATCTATTTTGGAGATTATTTTTATTACAGTGTCAGGGAGACACTATATTCAGACAGGAAGTCAGTTTTATTTGAACTGTTATTAGCACAATAAACGGCTGGCGCTCCTTAGCGATTCAGTCAATTTATATCTTAGCTGACATCGTTTTCATTGTCGTCATCGCCGAAAATAGTACTGCTAGGTATAGATACAGGCGCTCACTATAGATTAACCTTATCACCCCTCGAGATTGGAGTTTCTCGATTTGCTCTAAATGTAAATGATGGTAGAAATTTGTACCTAGGCTGGTAGTACTATTTTCTTACAAATAATATCTACCCTATGTGTTCCTGAAATTCCCAATTTTTACTTAGCAGACAATGGTAAGTTTGTGAGCTGGGTATTTACATGTCTGCAATCCTTTACAGTGCAGCGGATATAGGTACTGATTGGTGAATTCAGGCGCAGTACGTTCATCAGGCACAGCTCTATGCACCCCTTGCGGGCAGCCCTGCAGTCACGTGTACAACTGTGTTTACTTCCACTATCTCGACTCGGCGAACAGACTTTAGATACTAAGCAATGGGGGAAATTCAGGCTGCTTCTGACCAATAGTCGGGTGCCATATTCTATATATCTGTCTATCAATGTGGGGAATGCTAACAGGTAACACATTCTAGATTATCTTCGGAGAAATTCTTCCCCAAACTTACTAATGGATGATTTCCGACATTCCCTTTTATCCTATTTTCAATTTTTGAAAAAATAGGCTTATGAGATCACCTTTTGTCCGTGTGTGTGTGCGTATGTGTGTGTGTGTGTCCCTAATAACTTCTTAACGGCTCGAGCGATTTCACTGAAACTCGGTAAGGTTATATCACCATTTTAGCCGACCCCGAAAATGTCCTTAAAATTTTATAACGTCTCACCAATACAACATGGCGGCTGTGAGAATTATTTCACCGGCATTCTATATCTCCGGAACTATTACCGATATCACCCTGAAATTTTGTGTGGTGATAAAGGGCACTGCTAGAAGGTCCCCTATGAGACTTTCAAAAACCTGGTGACTACAAATCTAAAATGCCGGCCAAGCTAATTTTATCCTTTTAAATAGACTATTCTCGCGATTTAACCATCCAAACGCAATGAAACTTGGTGCAGCAAATGTTTATACACATTGTAATGCACTTGCATCTAATTCATTTCAATTGTTTTCATAACCACAAGATGGCAACTGTGCGATCGAAGTTTGAGTACTACACGTACACAATAATCTTCATTAACAGTACATAACTTCAAGACCTACATTATATAGAAATCCGGCGTGGTGACCAACCAAAATATTTGACTGTTATCAATATCTACGAATCTATTACAGCAATCAAACTGAAATTTTGTATGTTGATAGAGGCAATTAGCATAAGTAGGATATATGAAAATAGGCTGTATAGTTCTTCACGGAACTACTTGTTTTGTATTGCCTTATCCTCTACCATCGCAAGGACGGTGTCTGGGAGCAGAACACACTTTGTCAGCAGATACAACTGGGGATGGTGACAGGTGACCTTGGTCTAATGAAGGAAAGGTCAGGGAATGGAGTTTGAAAGGAAAGTTCCTGGCATTTGCCTGGTGGTGAAAATTGGAAACCACGAAAACCATTTTCATAACGTCCGAGGTGGGATTCGATCCCAAGCTCTCCCGATACCAGCGAGGCTTGGCCCAGTCACCGTGTCTGGTTCGCATATTCATCTAGGTCATTGACTCCTGTAGCTTGGTGTCGGATAGCCTATATTCCTGTGATGACTGGGGCAGTGTGTTTGCCCCGGGACTTGAAGTAAGGAACAAATACCGGTGATTAGCTGTGCACTTGACCTTTAGAGCTTAGCGGTAGGAGTGGGATGTAGAGTGGTGCGGGGATCATGCCAATTACTTCCCTATCCGAGAACATTGAAGGGCCTGAAAATAGGTTCTCACAATGAGACACAGACACGCAGAGCTAACGGCCGGTAACTATACTATCCCAGCATTTGCATCGAGGGAGTGTGAAGAAACCAAACTCAGGTTAGCCACTGACAGGGCCGTGATTCGAAATTGCGATGTCTGGACTTACTTCAGCTACCCTGGTGGCCGTGGTGCATGAATTGACGAGCACTGCTACGATACGCGACTACTATTATGTTTTGGTACCATCTACTTGCATGCGATTCTCTTCAATAGTTTTGATAACCAAACCATAACAAACGAACGGACGAGACAACACACATACAGGTAACAAACAAGACAACAAACAGGCAACAGACAAGTCAACAAACAGGCAACAGACGAGACAACAGACAAATAGGTAACATGCAAGACAACAAACAGGCAACAGACAAGACAACAAACAGGCAACATGCAAGACAACAAACAGGCAACAGACAAGAAAACAAACAGGCAACAGACAAGACAGCAAACAGGCAACATGCAAGACAACAAACAGGCAACAGACAAGACAACAAACAGGCAACATGCAAGACAACAAACAGGCAACAGACAAGACAACAAACAGGCAACAGACAAGACAACAAACAGGCAACATTCAAGACAACAAACAGGCAACAGACAAGACAACAATCAGGCAACAAGCAAGACAACAAACAGGCAACATGCAAAACAACAACCAGGCAACAGACAAGACAACAAACAGGCAACACACAAGACAACAATCAGGCAACAGACAAGACAACAAACAGGCAACAGACAAGACAACAATCAGGCAACAAGCAAGACAACAACCAGGCAACAGACAAGACAACAAACAGGCAACAGACAAGACAACAAACAGGCAACATGCAAGACAACAAACAGGCAACAGACAAGACAACAAACAGGCAACAGACAAGACAACACACAGGCAACATGCAAGACAACAAACAGGCAACAGACAAGACAACAATCAGGCAACAAGCAAGACAACAGACAGGCAACAGACGAGACAAAAGACAAACAGGTAACAGACAAGACAGCAAACAGGCAACAGACAAGACAACAACCAGGCAACAGACAAGACAACAAACAGGCAACAGACAAGACAACAAACAGGCAACATGCAAGACAACAAACAGGCAACAGACAAGACAACAAACAGGCAACATGCAAGACAACAAACAGGCAACAGACAAGACAACAAACAGGCAACAAGCAAGACAACAGACAAACAGGCAACATGCAAGACAACAAACAGGCAACATGCAAGACAACAGACAGGCAACAGACAAGACAACCGACAAATAGGCAACATGCAAGACAACAAACAGGCAACATGCAAGACAACAAACAGGCAACAGACAAGACAACAAACAGACAACAAGCAAGACAACAAACAGGCAACAGACAAGACAACAAACAGGCAACATGCAAGACAACAGACAGGCAACAGACGAGACAAAAGACAAACAGGTAACAGACAAGACAGCAAACAGGCAACAGACAAGACAGCAAACAGGCAACAGACAAGACAACAAACAGGCAACAGACAAGACAGCAAACAGGCAACAGACAAGGCAACAAACAGGCAACAGACAAGACAACAAACAGGCAACAAGCAAGACAACAAACAGGCAACATGCAAGACAAAAAACAGGCAACAGAGAAGACAGCAAACAGGCAACAGACAAGACAACAAACAGGCAACAGACAAGACAACAAACAGGCAACAAGCAAGACAACACACAGGCAACATGCCAGACAACAAACAGGCAACAGACAAGACAACCGACAGGCAACAGACAAGACAACCGACAAATAGGCAACAGACAAGACAACAAACAGGCAACAGACAAGAGAACCGACAGGCAACAGACAAGACAACCGACAAATAGGCAACATGCAAGACAACAAACAGGCAACATGAAAGACAACAAACAGGCAACAGACAAGACAACAAACAGGCAACAGACAAGACAACAAACAGGCAACAAGCAAGACAACACACAGGCAACATGCAAGACAACAAACAGGCAACAGACAAGACAACCGACAGGCAACAGACAAGACAACCGACAAATAGGCAACATGCAAGACAACAAACAGGCAACAGACAAGACAACAAACAGGCAACAAGCAAGACAACAGACAAACAGGCAACATGCAAGACAACAAACAGGCAACATGAAAGACAACAGACAGGCAACAGAGAAGACAACCGACAAACAGGCAACATGCAAGACAACAAACCGGCAACAGACAAGACAACAGACAAACAGACTAACATTTACCTGTGCTCTGATTCGGGAAATATAGCAAGTTTTCCCCCAAAATGCATATGTTCAGACAGAAATGTATTTTCATTTATCCTGCCTGGCGAGCAGAAGTTTCTGCTTCGATTCCCGACAGGGCAGTGGTCTGGTTTTCATATCAAATATGTTTTCTTTGCGGTCGGACTAAGGAGCATGCAAAGTTTTATAAATATTGGCGACGTTCCTTTGTAAGCCACGACACGACCTGGCTTCCCTCTTGCAGCCCCATGAATTATGAAGCGAAATGTTAAGGAGACACCACATTTATAAGTTAAGCATTTCATTTTCCTTTGAAGTCATCCCACACAGAGAAGGGCTTGGCTAAACTTTTCTCAAGTAGGTCTTACGAGCAAAAGAGTTATGCAGGCTTTGTGCTTCCCCTCACAGTATAATCCCTGTCAGGGTATCTTGAGCAGAGTGAATACAGGGTGACACGGACATACAGACAGACATCTAGGAGGCGCCCTAGTAACAATAAAAATAATAAATATTATTATTATTTCTTTATTTAACCCTTGAGAACTGGCGAGAAACAAGAAGTTCCGTGACGAACTAAAGAGCCTACTTTTCTTAAAATTGAAGATTCATGCCAATGATTAATCTAAATGGATCTATCTAGAATAATGACGAAATTAATTTGGTAATATCGAAATTTATAATTAGTTTGAAATACTGTATACCTGGCATAATGTAGCCAAATAGAGCACTACAGTTGCCAGCCCTGGTGACTGAATATATTCTTAGTTCCATCCCTTAAGGTACAAAATACAAAATTTGGTTGACGTCCAATGGATAGTATGGACGTTACATGCAGTAAAAATTGGATCTAACAGCGTGTTTAAAATCATTTTTGCAACAATGTCATGCATGTATTGGTCAGAAATAATCTGAAATAATATGATCTATTGGTGTGCCAATTTTGAATGAAATCCATTAGTTAGTATAGAAGTTACATACATTTTAAAATTGGACCTATCAGCAGGCTTAGAATCATGTTGGCAGCACTGATGTGTATTAGTTACTCCAAATTAATCTAGAATGCCAGGTACTATACGTGTGCAAAGTTTAGAGCTATTGCTTTGCATACCTTCTGATATATTGATATTAGGGTAACAAAAATAGAGACAGCGTTTATTAACCATTGGCAGTCCTGGTTGCTCTTAAGAATACGCATAGTCATATCTGTTATGGTACACATAGCACATACGTAATTTGGTTGAATTCCAATTGAGAGTGTAGAAATTATATGGATTTAAAAATTGGACCTATCAGCAGGCTTATAATCATTTTGGCAACACTGCCATGTATGGCCTCTTGGAAATTAAACTGAAATATTATTATCTATACGAGTGCCAATTTTGAAATAGCTCCCATTCATACCTTCCAAGATATCCAACATTGAGCTCAAATTTCAATTGCGATTTTTCAGCAGTTGGTAGCACTGACATCATTTTCAAATACGGATTTGAGATATTCAGGTATAGATCTTTAGTCCTACCAAATTTTGTTTCGATTGCTGCAGCCGTTTAGGAGTTGATAGGGGACACACTCACACACACACACAGCCAGACAGATAGACAGACAGAAGGACAGACAGACACACATTTGCCAGAATCGATCTCATAAGTCTACTTTTTCCTCATTTTTTTTTTCAAAATGTGAAAAGCAGGCTAAAAATATACCACGAGGACTGGCGCCATGGGTAAATCTGACCCAACCGTAAATAATATAGAAATAAGTTCGGTGTTCAAAAATCTATGGACATGTTTCTTTTGCAGGGTGAAGTTCAAGACTAGGAAGGAAGGACAGTAAGCGACAGGAAATAAGAACTGACCAACACTAAAATATAGAGAATTAAGCCTCGGGTCAAAAATACGCATGCGCCAGTCTTGCGGGTTAATACTAGCTGAACCCGGCATGCGTTGCTAACCAAAGAAAGTGTTCGCGTTGTAATTTTGTTTCTTGAAGTGCTTTTGGACACACAATGTCTTCCGTTAACTACCTCAAACATATTATAAAATGGATTTACTAATTCAGAAACATTAGTGGGAGCGTGCACAACAACTCATCAAAGATTCATCGCAATCGGATGAATGGTTTCTGAACGTATACGGGACTTAAAATGAAACGATGCACGTGCTGTCACTCATTTGTTGAAACGACTCGTGCGTTACCTATTGTAATATGGATTTACTAAGACAGAAACCTCTGCATGAGTGTACACAACAACTCACCAAAGTTTCATCGCAACCGTATGAATGGTGTGTGAACGCATACGGGACTTTGTTGTCACGATGAACGTGCTGTCACTCATTTGTTGAATTTACTCGTGTGCTACCTATTGTAAAATGGATTTACTAAGTCAGAACCTTCGCAGGAGAGTACACAACAACTAACAAATGTTTCAACGCAATCGCATCAATGGTTTATGATCGCATATAGGGCATACAGACCGACTTTCACGTAACGTTCATTTTTAGAGATTATCATTATTATTATTCGAAGTTAGTGCTTTTCAGTCGGTCAACATCACTCTACCAATTGTAATGGATGTTTCCCTAAACCTGTAAAAAATATATTAATAAATGAATGCAATTTGATGACCAGTTTGCATCGCCAAGCGATCATCATCAGGTACTTTATACAAGGGGCCCGAGAATGTTCTCCGCAGTGGTTACGTGCAGCTGTGAGTGGTTGCCTCATCGGTTTAGTTGGTAGCACGGTGTCTTTGACAGGGTGAATCCCACACGTGTGGGCTGTAGCCAGTCAGTGTGTATTGCAATTAGCGAGCGTATGTGTCATCAGCACTTCCAGCATCTGTTATGAATGGCTGTGGTGAGTACAAAGTATACTGTTTGCTTGTTATTAGGGACCACAGCGATGACAGAACGCATTCTGCACATAAGCGGGCTGCATTGCGCGTCATATGAGCTCATGTCACCACGGACAGTTAAACGATGACAGAGGCTACTTGAGCTGAGTCATATCCTACTCGCGCAACTGTACCTGTCAACAAAGCAGGCAGACGTGTGACACAAGTAAACAAAGAATAGTTCCCATCTCGACCGCCGGCAATCATTTCGTGAAAGGCTAATATGATGCAAGAGGCAGCAGTGCTGCCAACGTAACTGCTGTAGCTAGCTCTCCCACACGCATGTAGGCGCTGCGGAGAACATTCCCGGACTCACTGTATAGCCGTTAGTATGTGGGTGATGGTGTTTGCAATATATACCGTACACTTATTTAGTTAGAGCAGTTATTATAAAAATATGGTATATGGTATATGGTTGAATTAAAACTCAACAATTTTTCTTGGTTTGAGCCATTTCTTGTGTGGGGTTTCGCCTAGGACACCAAGCTAGCTCATCAGCGGGCTATTGGAGTCCCCGCCCGGACCCCCACAGGAGTAGCGAACTGTGCACCACCTCCCTTCATATTAATCACACCTGCACCTCTTTACTGCAAGAGTTAAAAGTTCAAGCAGCCATAACCTCCCTATGAAGACTTCCAAAAAAATGGTATATTGACTTTCACGGTCCGTGAATTAAAACTCAGTAATTTTTCTAGGTTTGTGCCGTGTCTTGTGAGGGGTTTCACCTAGGACACCAAGCTGGCTCATCAGCGGGCTGGATTGATAGAAAATGATAGCGTCATACATGTTTCCCATGCAGCAGAAAGAGAGAGGAATATCCCTATTTAAATCGGTGCTTCATTCTAAGCATTGGATGCCTTAGAACCTCTCATCCTCTCTTTGAATATCAACCTGCTGAAAGGAGATATCAGTCACGAAATAGCTTCCTAACAAGTTCTCGATCTGCAGTACCGAGTTATCATGTGGAAGGAGAGAATATTCAATCTGTCACACTGGATGCATCCTCTAGCTCTCGGTCACTTGAACAATTGGATAGTCTGAGCGAAAGTTGTAAGATCCAGGGGCAACTTGTGTAACAGGCACGTTAAAGATGCCAATCGGGGCAAAATTCTGGCACCCAGTGTCTTTAAAAGCCACAGTAGTTAAAAGAATGCATCATGAAAACACATTTAGCTACAGTTGAGTGTAAAATATAGCGCCACGATGTCAATGCAACATGACATAAGATCGATTTTACTAAAAAGGGGACACAGTTTATCGTTTCTTCTAAAATTATGGATATCTAATTTTTCGAGCATTTATATCAAATATACGTAGTTCTAATATCGGTCAAAAAAAGATCGGCAAAATATATTTTTACCGGAATATGGTGTTTCTGGTTCACCTATCATCCTGTCTTTGAATATCAAACTACTGAAAGGAGATTAAAGTCAATAAATAGCTTAATAGCAACTTCTCTATCTTCAGTAGCAGCGCGATTGTGGAAGGAGAGAAAGCACAATGTATCAGACTGGATGGAACCTCTAGTGCCTGGTCACTTGAACACATGGAAAGTCTGGGCGGAAGTTGTGGACAACTTGTGTAACTGCTGAATTTAATGTTGAAAGCATTCGTTAAATGACGCTAAGAGCACTCAGGGTCCAGTTTAGCAAAAACTTAAAGTTAAGCTATTTTGACAATTGTGCCAAACGTTGAAAAGCTAGGAGACCTGGAAAAGTACAACATGCGCGTTTTAAAAATCTTCATCATGTTTCAAAAAACATTTTAAAAATTACTTCCGGCTTAAATGATATCTTGAAAAAATAATGATAAAAATGCTTTTTTTATGGAACATGTTCTACAGATTTTACAGGCTGCCTAAGAATTCTTAACATTTCTCTCTCAAAGAAAGTTAAGAAGTACCGGCTGCTTGAAGTTGAAAAAGACCTTCAGGAAATAGACATCGCAAGTGATATGGTACTGGACAGGGAACTAGTTGACAACCATCAATTTCCAGACCACCCAAACATTACAACCAACAGAACCTGCCCGGAGGAGCGTAGAAAGTGCCGTAGCGAGAAGATGAAGAGATTTTGGGAGCGCTCCTTAGACGGGAATAAGGATGTAAAAAAGAAATAGGCTACAAAATCCCTGAAACCATAACTCTCTGAATAATGGAGGAACTTTGAGTTTTCAATGTTGTACTTCTGCCATGAATAAATAATATCCGTATAAACTCATCTACGATGGCTTCGGTGGCGCAGTTGGTAGCATGCTGAGCTTCTATGCCAAGGTCGCGAGTTCAAAACCGGCCAAAGTTGGATTTTAAAAAAAATCCCTCAGTATGCCTTCCTTTGGAGGGGATGTAAAGCCGGTGGTCCCATGTCATAGATTTATGGCATGTAAAGGAACCTTCCTCTAATACTTGTGTGAAGCAAACTTTGTAGGTTAGGTTTCATTAATGCTCTGAAGTTCCAACGTTCGTCACCAGGCGTTGGTTGCAATGGCATCTAGTAGTAGCCAAGTCCTTAGCTAAATGTCGTGGACGGTAGCATTTGGTAGAGAAAGTAGAACTACATGAAATTTTCGTCTGCAGTCCTTACTTGAATTGAAAACAGATCTCTCTCTCTCTGTGGTTAACAGCCGTGAGGCTGGATGGCAGCAGCTCTCCATTCTTCCCGTCTCTCAGTCTTCCTCTTCAGTTCACAGTATGAGCCACAACCCATATCTTGCGGTATTTGACTCATGTACTCCAGTCTGGGTCTTCCTCTGCAATTCTTGCCGTCTACTGTTCCCTCGATTATAAGCTTAATCAGTCCATTGTGTCGCAGTATGTGGCCCACGAGGTGATTCCTTCTTCTTTTTAAATATTTAAGGAAGCATCTTCTCTCTCCCACTCTTCTAAAGACTTCCTCATTTGTGACCATTTCTTTCCAACTGATTTTCATAATCCTTCTATAGCACCAGGTTTCAAATGCTAGTAGTCTTTTCCTCTCTCTCGCTCCTATTGTCCAAGATTCGCTGCCATATAGCGCGAAGCTCCATACATAGGTCTTCAACATTTGTTTCCTCACATCAAGACTTAGGTTCCTTGCAGTAAATAGGTCCTTCTTTTTTTAGAAAGCGTTCTTGGCTTGGGCAATCCTACTTAATATCTCTCTGCAGCATCTTCCATCACTCGTTATTTTACTTCCCAGATAATTAAACTCATTCACTTCTTGTATCTTTTCATTTCTTAACTCTATTGATGTCTGGTTTTCGCCATTTCTACTGCAGACCAAAATTTTTGTTTTATTTGTATTTATTCTCATATTAAATTCTTCCTGCATTATTTTGTCCATCTTGCTCAGGATCTTTTGTAAGTCTTCTTCAATTTCTGCAATTAGCGCTATGTCATCAGCAAACCTTATCATGTCAACTTTTTCTCCTTGCATATTCACTCCTGTGGCAAATTCTTCTCTTACTTGGTCGATCGCCTTTTGTACATATATATTGTATAGGGAACAACCCTGCCGTACACCTTTTCTGATGTGTGCTGTTTCTTCCTTGCTACCACAACAAACTATTCCAATTTCTGGCTTATAGATATTGTAGATGAGTCTTCTGTCTCTAAAGTTGATACCTGTTTGATGAAGAATGCTGAATAGAACATCCCAGTTCACATTGTCAAACGCCTTTTCAAGGTCGACAAACGCTAAGAAGGTAGGTTTGCCTTTCTTCATCTGCTTCTCTATCACTTGCTTGAATGCTAAGATTGCTTCTCTTGTTCCTACTCCTTTCCTAAAACCAAATTGATCATCAGATAGGTTTTCATCGATTTGTTTTTCTATTCTCTTCATAATAATTCTGGTGACTATTTTTGATGCATGACACACCATACTCAATGTTCTGTATTGTTTACATGACCTTGCATTTGATTTTTTAGGTATAGGTACTATTATGCATTTCACAAAGTCATCAGGCAATTCTCCAGTCTTGTAAATAGTACATAATATGTACTATTTACAAGACTATGTACTATTTACAAGACTGGAGAATATTATTAAGTTGTACAGTTCCATTTTTAACTTGTCACCTGATTGTTTCAATAGTTCTCCTGATATGTTATCAACTCCAAGAGCTTTCTTTCCTTTGAAGTCCTGCAACGCCTTCTCAAACTCTTCCTCCATAATACGTACCCCCAAGTCTTCCTTTGTTATTTCATCTTCTTTCTCAATGGGCAAGTTAACACAGTTTCCGCTGTGTAGTTGTTCCAAATATTCTTTCCATCTTTTCACTATCATTTCGTCATCATATATTAACTTCCCATCTTTGTCCTCAATGCTCATTGTTTTTGGCTTCCTTGTTTCAAAGAACCTCTTAATATCTTTATAGGCCATATCTATTTGTCCAGATTTCATGTTGTTATTTATGCCTGCACAGATTCCCATTAAATGCTGTTCCTTGTCTTGTTTTGCCCTCTTATTTATCTTGTTTCTTAAGGTCTTGTATGTTTGCTTTTCATCATCATCATTTGAGTTTTTATACTGTCTTCATTCCTTTATCATATCCACAACTTCTTGACTATCTACTCTTTCCTATTTTCTTTTTCTTTTTTCCTAAAACAGTTTCTGTTGAGTCTAAAATGCTCTTCTTTATTTTGCTCCACCTCTCTTCTACTGCCAAGTGTTCTTCAATGTCTCTTATGTTATTGTTTGTTTCATCCATATAGAGTACTAGCAGTAGTACCCGGCTTCGCCCGGTGGAATGATGATAATGTCTCAAAGTATCCTTAGAAATATAATGGATTTAAAATCTAGGTCATTTGCCCTCAAAGACAATGAGGGCGTAATATCTAGGTTATTTGCCCTTTTGATCAGAATGATAATGAAAACTACTGTTGAATTGACACCTCAAACTTACAAACTACCGTAATGGAAATACATATTTCAAAATTCACAGGCGAGGAAGACTTAATGTGTGTGGTGATCAATGGTGTAATGGGCGTAACATCTAGGTCGGTTGCCCTTATGATGAGGATGATGGGAAACTACTACCTATATTGAATTGACACTTCAACTAATAATATACACAATGTACTGTAATAAAAATAAATATTTTAAAAATCACAGTCGAGAAAGACTTTATGCGGCGGTGATTAGTGGTATGATGCGCGTAATATCTAGGTCATTTGCACTTAAGATGACAATAATAAGGTAATGAAAAAATTACTACTAAACGAACGTGGTGTAATTTTAAAACTGATATAGGTAATTCAGACGTCTAGCTTCGATGTCTTCCAAAGTCTCTACCTTATTTTCTGGCTTAGGCCTGTACTCGAAGCGTCTAGTGAAAGAGCTTATGGTGTTCTGCTCGGCAAAGAATATGAGTCCAAGGTGCACGAACCTGAGATGATCGCAGATGATGACGAGATATGATGACACACATTCGGGGTTCCCCGCCGTATTTAGATTGGCCGGGGAATCACTCACTATTTCGCAACACCACAGTGGCTTGAGCAACGGCCCTGTTCTGGCATCAGCATAGACAGCAGATAACACGGTGGGCTCTGGAAAGTCCTCTCATGTCACCTCGCGATGAATCAGTAAGCTATTCTCACAACTGCCCCCCCCCCCGGGTCTCATGACTTGTGGGACGTGGGTTGGCGACCACGGGATCCCAGGTGAGTCTGGCATCGCTTCTACTTCCTGATTCTGGGCTCCTTTCACTTCTCTTTCCTGTCGGCCTTCCTTCGTCAACTCTTGTTCTCTTCCGACTCCGACTGTATTAGGGTATCCGAGGGCTAGGGAGTCTTTCAATTTCCCGTCTTAATTAACCGTTGTCTCATCTTTCCTGATGCCCTCATTCTTCGAGGGGTCTGCCTTCTTTTCCTTTTCATAATATCTCCTGTCTTCTGCTCAAGGCCCTCAAAGAGGCGGGGTGTGTGTAGCCCCACCACTTCTGGTACACCCTCAAGGGCTCATGGCTGGTGAGTTAGGAAGCTGGCAACCCCGAGGGATTCCTGAGCTAAATACAGGGAAATGGAGTGTTATGTCAGAAATTTCAAGTGGACAGTGTTACTCATCGGGTTCCAAATTTGGTTCAGATCGGTGAAACAGGATAGATTTTTGCCAAAGGGCCTAAATGCAGGGAATGGAGTGGTCTGTCCAAAGTTTCAAGTGGACAGTGTTACACGTCGGGTTGCAAAGGGTAAGTATACAAATTTAGGTTGAAATCGGTGAAACGATGTAGATATGTGCCAAAGGGCCTAAATGCAGGGAATGGAGTGGTCTGTCCGAAATTTCAAGTGGACAGTGTTACTCATCGGGTTCCAAAGGGTAAGTATACACGTTTTGTTTTCGATCGGTGAACAATGCAGATTTGTGCCAAAGGGCCTAAATGCGGGGAATGGAGTGGTCTGTCCGAAATTTCGAGTGGACAGTGTTACTCGTCGAGTTCCAAAGGGTAATTATTTGAGATCGGTGAAACGGTGTAGTTTTGTGCCAAAGGGCCAAAAAGCAGGGAATAGTGTTGTCTGTCCGAAATTTAAAGTGAACAGTGTTACTTGTCGGGTTCCAAAGGGTAAGTTTATAAAATTTGAATCAGATCGGCGAAACGGTGCAGATTTGTGCCAAACGGCCTAAATGCAGGGGTTGGAGTGGCTCTCCGCAATTTCAAGCCAACAGTGTTAGTCGCAGTGTTCCAAAGGGTAACTTAAATATACAAATTTTGACTGAGATCAGTGAAACGTTGTAGATTTGGGCCAAAGGGCCTAAATGCAGGGAATGGAGTGGTCTGTCGGCAATTTCAAGCAGACAGTATTTCTCGTAGGGTACCAAAGGGTAAGTATCCGAACGTTAGTTCTAATCGGTGAAACGGTGTAGATTGGTGCCAAAGGACCTATATGCAGGGAATGGGGTGGTCTGTCCGAAATTGTATGTGGACAGTGTTACTCGCAGGGTTCCAAAGGGTAAGTATACACAATTTGGTTCAAATCGGTGAAACGGTGTAGATTTGGACCAAAGGGCCTAAATGCAGGGAATGGGGTGGTATGTCCAAAATTTTAAGTGGGCAGTGTTACTCGCAGGGTTCCAAAGGGTAAGTATACAAATTTTGGTTGAGATCGGTGAAACGGTGTAGATTTGGGCCAAAGGGCCTAAATGCGGCGAATGGAGTGATCTGTCCGCAATTTCAAGTAGACAGTGTTAATCGCAGGGTACCAAAGGGTAAGAATACGAACTTTGATTCTGATCGGTGTAACGGTGTAGATTTGGACCAAAGGGCCAAAATGCAGGGAATGGGGTGGTCTGTCCGAAATTGTAAGTGGACAGTGTTACTCGCAGGGTTCCAAAGGGTAAGTGTACAAAATTTGGTTCAGATCGGTGAAACGGTGTAGATTTGTGAAAAAGGGCCTAAATACAGGGCATAGGGTGGTCTGTCCAAAATTTCAAGTGGACAGGGTTACCCGCTGGGTTCCAAAGGGTAACTATACAAATTTTGATTCAGATCGGTGAAACGGTGTAGATTTGTGCAAAAGGGCCTAAATGCAGGGAGTGGGGTGGTCTGTCCGAAATTTTAAATGGACAGTGTTACTCGCAGGGTTCCAAAGGGTAGGCCTAAGTATACAAATTTTGGTTCAGATAGGTGAAACGGTGTAGATTTGTGCCTAAGGGCATAAATCCAGGGGATGGAGTAGCCTCTCCGCAATTTCAAGCAGACAGTGTTAGTCGCAGTGTTCCAAAGGGTAAATATGCAAATTTTGGTTGAGATCCGTGAAGCGGTGTAGATTTGGGCAAAAGGGCCTAAATGCAGGGAATGGAGTGGTCTGTCCGCAATTTCAAGCAGACAGTGTTACTCACAGTGTTCCAAAGAGTAGGTATAAAAATTTTGGTTCAGATCGGTGAAACGGTGTAGATTTGGGCCAAAGGGCCTAAATGCAGGGATTGGAGTGGTCTGTTCACAATTTCAAGCAGATAGTGTTACTCGCAGGGTACCAAAGGGTAAGAATACGAATTTTGGTTCTGATCGGTGAAACGGTGTAGATTTGGACCAAAGGGCCTAAATGCAGGGATTGGGGTGGTCTGTCCAAAATGTTAAGTAGACAGTGTTACCCGCAGGGTTCCAAAGGGTAAGTATACAAATTTTGGTTCAGATCGGTGAAACGGTGTAGATCTTAGCAAAAGGGCCTAAATGCAGGGAAAGGGGTGGTCTGTCCGAAATTTAAAGTTGACAGGGTTACCCGCAGGGTTCCAAAGGGTAAGTATACAAATTTTGACTCAGATCGGTGAAACGGTGTAGATTTGTATACATAACAGACAGACAGACAGACAGACAAACATTGTGCTTTATATATATAGATTTGAGTGGACTCATCTTTAAGCTTAGAAATATCCGAATGTTTATTTTCTTCATTCTTTAATCTTTTGAACATAAATTCACAGCGTATGACGACTGGGTTATGGTCGCTGTCGACATCAGCTCCAGGGTAACTTCTACTATCTTTCACCTGGTTCTTAAATCTTTCCTTTACTAATATGTAGTCTATTTGGGCCCTTCTTAGGTCTCCCGGAGCTTTCCAAGTGTATCTCCTCCTTGGATGGTGTTGGAATATAGTATTCGTTAAAACTAATTTATGCTGTATACAAAACTGTGCAAGTCTCTCGCCTCTCTCATTTCTTCTCCCCAATCCGTATTTACCAACAACATTTCCTTCAGTTCCTTCTCTGACAATTGCATTCCAGTCACCAAGTAAAATAAGGTTTTCTTCCCCCTTTATTTTAGCTATAAGTTCACTTAGATCTTCATAACATTTCTCTACCTCTTCATCAACCTCTTGTGTTGTCGGCATATAAACTTGGACTATCGCAGTATCCTTTGGTTTAGTTTCGATCCGTACTAAAATTAAACGTTCATTATATTGCACGAATCCCTTTACTCTGTTTCCTAGTTCTTTATGCAACATAATGCCTACTCCACCATATACTGGTTTATTATTTGCTGTACCAGAATGAATTATCCTATAATTTCCACTCCAAAAGTCTCCTGCATGTGGCCATCTCATTTCTGCTATACCCAATACATGTAAATCCATCGTTTCCATCTCCATGATCAAGTTCTTTAACTTTCCAGTCTGGAGTAAGGTCCGTACGTTCCAGGTACCGATTCTTCTCGGCTTATTTCTTAAATTGGCTTCCTGATCTGTCCCCCTCCGGAGATCCGAGTGGGGGATTATTTTGCCTCCGGAAAAATTTACTGTAGAAGCTAACATCATATTGAGCTGCTGATACTTGGGATATCCTAATAGATCTTTAATGAAGTGGTTTCCCTTTGCCTTCTTCATCCTATGCCGTTGGCCAACTAGTGGCTCATCCGCCTTTAGGGCCATCACAATTAACACCGGTTATCAGACAGATTCTACACACACCCAAAGTACACGGGGCTACATGACCGAGTTGTCGCAGCCCCTAAATCAAGGAACAAACCAACCATCTACGACGGATATGTAAGCCAGAGGACGTATAAAAGCAAGTCAGTAGAACTCGGACCGAATAGAATGGGAGCAGAAAGTATATCTCCATTAGCTTAATCTGTTGCGGGCCGCTCAAGTTAGTGTCTACATCTGTTAGCACCTCAGTGAGCCAAATTAATGTGGACACTTCATGTATTTCCCACACCCAGGTGCACGAAGCTTCTTTCTCACCTCCTAATTGAACAAGATATATCCGCCGCCCCTCTTCTTCTAAACTGTCACTTGTTATGATCACACCACAGCTTTAGACAGGAAATATCATCACCACTGTCCCAATATTAACATTAAAAACAAAGTAGTACCTTATTTATTTATTTCCTTACTTATTTATTTATTTAATTTTTGTTTATTTATTTGTTTATTTATGTATTTGTTTAATTATTTATTTGTTTATTTATTTACGTTTATTTTTTATTTATTTAATTATTTACTGATTTGTTTATTTGATTATTTATTTATATATTTATTTGTTTAATCATTCCTTATTTGTGATTTTTTTTATTTTTTTATTTATTTATTAACTTATTTATTTATTTGCTTATTTATTATTTATTTATTTATTTGTTTATTTATTTGTGTATTTATTTATTTATTTTTTTATTTGTTTATTTCTTTATTTATTTGTTTATGTATTTATTTGTTTATTTATTTATTTGTTTATTTGTGTATTTATTTATTTGTTTATTTATTTATTTGTGTATTTATTTATTTATTTATTTATTTGTTTATTTGTTTATTACTTTATTTATTTGTTTATTGGTGTATTTATTTATTTGTTTATTTATTTATTTGTTTATTTATTTATTTGTTTATTTGTTTATTTGTTTATTTATTCATTTATTTGCTTATTTATTTCTTTATTGATTTATTTACTTATTTGTTTATTTATTTGTGTATTTATTTATTTATTTGTTTATTTACTTATGTTTGACCCTAACTATTATGGGTCAGAAAACTGTATCATAATGAGGCTCATTATAACACTGTTTTTCATTATGAAACAGTTTATCCCACCAATCAGAGCTCAAGAAACGGTTGTGTGACCAATTAGATAAGGATACCTTCACGCATGCGTTCAAAATCCAACATGTCTATACAAATAACCGAAATTGCACCGTCATATGTTCGCGTAAATAAACTGAGACAAAAAATGGCACTGTACCTTAATATCCCCAAATTCAATTTCTACACAGCGCGTGGTTTGGAACGACTTCGGTGACAGTTTTACTGAATACTGGAGCACAATCTGAACATATGGCATTGAATAACACAAAGCGCATGCGTCGGTTGTCCAGAGAGCTTGGGAAACAGAGATATACTACCCACCGCAGCACCCGATCACAACATTCTAGTGACTGAACAGATATTTATGAATATTTATGTTAAAACATATAATAAAGTTATAATTATCGTCGAACATAAACAGTCGTATGCAACTCGCCTATAATGGTAATTAAGACACTCGTATGGAAATTAGAAAACTCGCATACGCTCGTTTTAAGAAAATACTCGTGTCTTAATTATGGCCATTATAGGCTCGTTGCATAATTTACTATTATGTGAAAACTATTATGCATTTATTTGTTTATTATTTAACTGTTTATTTATTTATTCACTTATTTATTTATTTGTAGTATTTACTTACTCTGTCTCTTTCTCGCTCACTCTCTCACTAGGTACACCCCAAGGAAAGTTGGTTGGTTGGTTCCTCAGTTTAGAGGCTGCGACAACGCGGTAATGAAGCACCGTGTACTTTGGGTGTGTGTAGAATCTGTCTGATAACCGGTGTTAATTGTTATGGCTGTATTAGTGTGTTTTATCCGTTTTTAATTCAAGTAAGGACTGCAGACATTCGATTTTCAAGTAGTTCTAACTTTTGTTACCAAATGCAACCGTCATCGACAAACTAGTTTGAACTTGGTTACTAGATGCCACCACAGTCGTCTCCTGGCAACGAACGTTGGAACCTAAGAACCTATAATTTAACTTCACACAAGTGAAATTAGTGGAAGGTTCTTTATCATGCCTTAAATCTATTACATGGGACCGCCGGTTTTACGGAGCCTCCGAAGGAAGGCATGCTGAGGGATTTTTAATGCCTAGAAGGTCATTTTGGACTTCTAGTTCAACAAATCGATACCATCAAGTTACAAATGGCAAGGGACAAGCCACTTTCTTCATCTCTACAGAGCTACCACACCTTACAACCGAGACAATCTGTTTAATATATTCTAACCTTGGTCTACCCCTAATGTTCCTGTTCTCAACCCTTCCTTCCATAACTAAGTTTTCTATCTCTGGGTGTTTAAGTATGTGTCCTACCAACCTATCTCTTATCTTCATTAGCAGTCACCAGAACCATCTCTCCTCTCCCACTCGTCTTAAGGGCTTCAACAAAACCAATTTTTCAATTTTTTTAAAATTTATTTTATGCTCCTATCCTTTAGGAACATTTTGGTGCAAGAAATATGGCATTATGCGCCGTAGTTTTTGAGTTATAATTTAATAGGCAAAGCCCTGCACCCAATGTTCGCCCTGCTAATGGTTTGTTATATTTATTCACAAGTGTTTATCGCTCATTTTCTCGGAGGTGTGTTTCTGACACCCGTTTTAATGATTACTCAAAAACTAATTGACATACACTAATGAAAATTGTGTGTGTATTTCTGCTTACTATATTTACAAAATGATGTACATACATGTCTCTCTCTCTCTCTCTCTCTCTCTAAGATAGTTTCTTTTATAAAGAAAATATAGCAAACCTTTTGTAGAATGTTGACATTTTCTTTTCAATACAAAGTTAAAAAGATATGTTGCTGAAAGTATTTGCATTTCTAGAGGAATATATTTGCAATAATATTAAATTAACAGAACCTAAACAAGTTGATAATTACAGGAGTTATCACTAAAACGCTGCAGCCTTGTTTGATGAACAACCACCATTTTTTAATTTTCAGAAAATACCAAAATTATCTTTTAACATTATTGTAATGCTTTTTCTTTCATATAAAATAATGCCAGTGTTTCATGTGCACAAAATTTCATTGCTCTAACTGTTGTGGTTTTTAAAGAAAAAATAATAATTGTTAAACTTTTACCATGGTAACCTGTACCTCACCCCTTAATACCTCTTCATATGTTACTCTATTAACCCATATAACCATCATCCTTCTCCTGTAACACCACATTGCAATCCCCCCTTTTATTCCATAGAGCACCACGCTCCAGGAAAAGGCTTTTAAAATTGACTTTCTAATACCTAAATCTATAATATTTTATGTCATCAGATTTCTATCCTTTTTTGTACCAACTTAACATTTATTCCCTGCTAGCTTCGTCCATCAATGCTTGTACAGTATTGCACCAAAGATGCAGAAGTCTTCCACTTCCATTAGTACTCACCCTCCAATTTCGCGTCAGTATGAGTTTCTTATTTCTTCAAGCTGTGATCTATTATTAAGGTTTACATTTATTGATTCTCGTCATGAATACTCTCCTTAACCCTACAATACTAACATACGTTAAATGTAAGTGTATTCATAATTTAACTGCTTACAATTCCCCGTATATCTGTCCCCACCCAACCATCTCCCAGCGGTGCTTCTACTGGTCTATGGTGGTGATGTCAATGCTTTTGTTATTAATGCCAATCAGTTCGAGAGGGATACTCATTATTAAGGAACATAGGAGTCGAAGAACCACACATATGGGACCTCTACAATGGTCAAAATTCAATTGTACGTTTAAGAGAAGTTCTTACTACTCCAGTTCCTATCAGAAAAGGAATAAGACAAGGATGTCATCTCTCCCCAATTTTGTTTAATGCTTTTGGTGAGTTGATGATGGCAGAAGCTAGAAGACACATGTTTAGGAGTGAAGATCAATGGAATACCCATAAATGTAATTAAGTTCGCAGATCATCAGGCCATTCTAGCTGGCATCCCATCTACTTTGCAGGCAATGCTGTCAAGAGTTGCATCAACGGTGCAGAAATACGGCATGAAAATAAACACCTCAAAGACAAAATGCATGACAGTATCAAAATTCCCAAAACCTCTTCGATTAATGATTAATAACTCGGACATACAACAAATCAAATCCTTCACTTACCTAGGTCAAAAGATTACAGAGGACGGAAGGTGCACCACTGAAGTTAAATGTCGCATTGCTCAGGCAAAACTAGCTTTTATGCAGAAGAGGAGATTACTGTGTACCAGTCGGCTTAAGCTTTCCCTCCGAATGAGAATGCTACATGCTTTAGTATGGACAGTTGCGTTGTATGCTTCTAAAACGTGGACACTAAATAAAAATTAAAAGAACCGCCTTGAAGCCTTTGAGATGTGGTGCTATCGTAAGATGATAAATATGACGTGGAGAGACAGGATATCGAACACAAGGGTTCTCGACACCGTGAACCAACGGAGATCAATCCTACGCCATATCCGTAAACGTCGTCTCGCATGGTGGGGTCACACAATGCGCCACTCCAATTTAATTAGAACTGTGGAAGAAGGGCTCATTGAGGGAAAACATCCACGAGGAAGACCTAGAAATACCTTCCTTAAACAAATTATTAACGACACCCAAGCACAGAATTATAAATCAATGAAGGAAGCGGCAAATGACAGGACGACCTGGATATGTTTTTATGGCAACTGACCAGTCTTAGGACTGCAAACCAATGATGATGATGAATCATGGGGCAAGGAATTGCCAGGAAATTGTTCTTGTATTCAACAACAAATTGGTTTCTCCATGGCAATAACAAAGAGGTGGGGAATTTGATGTAGATATGTCACATCACTTCAGAGGGATTATGAAAGAAACCTCATAAAAAATTATACGAGCCTTACAGTAGTCGCATATGATGTGTAACATGTGACATGTTAGCCTACTATGTGTGTCCCGGGAGCGCAAATCCCTTGTTATCAGTGAACTCTGTTGATCATTGAAATAACTACTTGTATAACTCCAGTGACAAATCCTGACCGTAATGAATCATAAATATTATTTGCCGTGGCGGAAGCAATCCACTGCCTACTTGATGCGAGCTGCGCTCTATACCGGCCAGTTAGTGAACCCATGCCAGCGATGTTATTGAAAATGGCCTCGTTTATCCGATAGAGCTCACTGCCAAGTATAGGCGCGATTAAACATTAGGTGTGCGGAAAGTATATTAAATGTGTTTCTCCCAGTGATATGTTTAGACCAACGAAGTTTCAATTATTGTTAGTAGTCGGTGTTAATATACTGAATTCCTACGTTTTTTGGAGTGTTTGTTGATGCGATATAGATTCCACATAGCCACATGGCCGACAGTACATCGAGTGCTAACATTAAATACGAATACAGCAAAAGTATGAAGATTTAATAAATCGTAATTGTTTTCAGCAAATATGATAAAATGAATATTTTCACACCAAAGAACGACAACTTGAAGGTGATTTATTGTGGGAATATCTTAAATGGGGTCTCCAAACCTTGAACTAAACTGTATGCGATATACATTCCACATAGCCACATGGCCTACAGTACGTCGTTGTACCGATCTCCGCCACTACGCGCGCTTATTGTTTCCGTCCCATGCACTTCCGTCCCTTTTCCAAAATCACTCCTACCAACATGTCCAGCTACCGAGCGCCACAAAAATATCCAGATACCGAGTGGAAAGATGTTACACATCAAAAACAGAGACAGTATAAGAGGCTGGATATATTACGTACTGCTATTTACGTCAAAGTAAAGGACTTCTCTATTTGTTGTATTTAAGATGAAACTTAACGTAATAAACTTCGAAGACCACAGAGGATTCAGTGTATATAAATAGTATTACATACAATATATATATATATTAAATTCAACCGTTTGACTAAGTTCGTAATGTACGTAAATTTAACGTATACAGTAGAATAATCTATAGAATAATGTTAGTATTCTAGGGTTAAGAATGAGTGCAAACCGTTTAGAATCTCATTCGAATCCTCTGGTTAATTGGCCAAGATGACAAAATCATCAACAAATCTCAGTGCTTAATGCTTTCACCTTTAATCTTTACTCCTACTTTAAATTCCAGTGTCATTTCTTGCATTGCTTGTTCAAAACATTATTCTGCCTTTCACCCTAGTTCGTTAAAAATGGATTATGCAACATTATTCTGCCGACGTATTCACCCAGAGATTGCAGAATTGGTTTCAGTGTGTGACGTCCCACCCCACTTCACCTGCACGCAAGTATTGACACTCAATTGTAACGTGTGCTTTTCAAAATACACCTCCGGGAATTTCGGTGGCTTAAGAGATTTAGTATCACAATGATTAATCGAGTGTATTGGGATCGATATTCTAGACAGGAGTGTTTTTGTCGATGTATTGGTTGGCTCTTGAGCATTCAAGCGAGGGGAATAAAAGAGAAGAGAGGCAGACAGACAAGCTAGCAGAACTCCATTTCCTTCGACAAATGGATCAACATACAATTCTACAACATTGAAAAAGTAGAAGACATTTGTAGCAGTCAATTATTCGACTGTTGCTCAGCGAATGACTTCGTTCCACTCCGGAGACAAGAATTTGTCTTCATATCCCAAAATAATGACTTCCATTGATGGTAAGAGAACATTAACATATTATTATTATTATTATTAGTCGCCTCGGTAGCGTAGCGGTCAGCATGGTTAGCTACCGCCCCGGAGGTCCTGGGTTCGATTCCCGGCTCTGCCACGAAATTTGAAAAGTGGTACGAGGACTGGAACGGGGTCTACTCAGCCTCGGGTGGCCCAAATGAGTAGACGGGGTTCGATTCCCCCTCAGCCACCCTCGAAGTGGTTTTCCGTGGTTTCCCACTTCGTCTTTGGGCAAATGCCGGGATGGTACCTTCTTCAAGGCCACGGCCGCCTCCTTCCCTCTTCCTTGCCTATACATCCTAACCATCCCTTACCTTCTCTCATGAGGCCCCTGTTCGCTTTGCAGGTGAGGCCACCTGGGCGAGGTGCCAATCACACCTCACCAGTTGTATCCCTTCCGATTTGATGATCCCCGCTCTAGGACACTCCCCGTAGAGGCGGTAGTGATGAGTTCCCTCGCTGAGTCCGTGGGTCCACCAACCTGGAGGGTAAACGACTAAAAATAATAATATTATTATTATTATTATTACTAGTATCAATTATTCCCCCTGAAGGAGAGCGGTAAAACACAATCAATTTTCATGGTTTCTAATCATTTTAAATGATCTTGTCGTTACGTTGGGGTCTGGCGTTACGTTACGGTGACGGGACGTAATGTACCCAGATGCACTGAGGTGTGTGTGGTCATAGTACCACTTGGTGCATGTGTTCCCCGGCAATCTCTACTTCGTTAGGGGCGTGGTGGCTTAGCGGTCTAGCTGTATGCCTCTCACCAAGGCGGTCCGGGTCGATTCCCGGTCAATGCATGTGAGATTTTCGAAGTGAGATGCCATGTCCTGTGGTTCGGATTCCATGTAAAAAGGAGGTCGCGTGGCTCATGATCTCATGATTAGCGGCCACGTTAAACTACAAGCTTTGTTTCTACTTCGTTATTATAAGACAAAACTCCCCGATTCTTGGATGTCACGGGTAATCTCGAGAACCACTGGATGGATTTTGATGCGGCTTTCACCATTCTGTAAATGGTATCTCGAGGAAAGATTCTGTAGAAAATAATTTATGTATGATCAAAGGAAGCCGAGCAGTAACGATTTCAGTGAAAAAGTCGAAAACAAACTTGGCGTCCGTGCGCTTCTTAAGCTTACGCTGGGCAAACCGTTGAAGATATCAATATACTATGAGCGTAAGAATTGGTCAACATGAAAAATTCTACAAAAGAGTCCACGAGAGCATATTTTTATCTTCAATACATCGCCCACTAAGTGTTTATAGACTGGATGGAATGGGCACGTCCCCGTGCGCTCTGGTGAGCGTGACGGCATCCTGCGCGCTTGACCTTGTTTTGCCCTTGGTTTGCACTTGCCGTTCGCGAGTAATTTGAAACAAGGTAAAGTATTATAAAGCAAGATAAGTATTATGCAGATAATTTTCTAACATGTCAAGAGTCTTTGGCTTCGAGCGAAGCGGGAAGCCTCCGGCCTTTCTAGCATTTTTCAGCATTTGTAGCATTTAAAATGATACAAAGCCTAGTCTTTCAGACTGACTGTCACTTTCTTCTTTGTTCCCAAAAACCTCTCATATATTTACTATGCTTCCTCTTTCTCTCTTATGTTCACTTCTCTCCCGTCTTTTTCTCTTTGTACGTCTGTCCTAATTTCTATTTTCTGATTTTTTCTCTGTATATTTACCTGTCTGCCATGTCTTTTATAGAGATATTTAGTTTCTTGAGGTTTTCCACGGTTTCTTGTACCCAATTGGTTTTCAGTGTACTGTTCATAACTATATATTCCTGGTCAGTCTGTCTTCGTTCATCCTTTGTATGTGTCCATAAAATTTTGGCCTTCTTTTTCTGATGTTGTTTGTAATCGTCTCCGTCTGTTTGTGTAGTTAATATCATTCTTCTTCTTGTTGCCTCGTTACGGCCAACTAAGAACCACGTCATGTCAACTGTTCCTTCTGCATTTTAATGTTGGCCCAGTGCTCTTTCATTCGCAATCGATGTTGCACCTTTCTCTCCGTCGTCCACGCCTTCCCGGTTTTTAGCTTCGGCTTAAGTTGAAAACTCCAATGTTCTTGAAGTTTTTTCCTAAGTGGACCACGCTCCTGGATATCTTCACGTGTTATCCCAATCTCCAACAGATCTTTCACTACTTCACTGAACCAGGCCCCCTTTGTCGTTTTTCCATGGAGAAAAGCAAAAATTCGGTTGGATAGCCATGTTGATTTAATTCGGATTATATGTCCATTGAAAGAAATCCTCCTTTTCCTCATCACGTCAATTATTTTCTCTACGCGCGTGTACAACTCATGGTTGGGGTGTCTTCGGAACTCGGCGTGTTCATTGACTGGATCCAGGATTTTCCACAAAATCTTCCTTTCCTTGGTCTCCGTTTTTTCCATTATGCCTTGTTATTCATGGCGAGACGTTCCGCTGCATACGAAGCTTCTGGACGGATGACCGTGCAGCAGTACTTGAGTTTTGTTTCGATTTGGCGAACTAAGGACCACGTCATTTCACGTGTTTCCTTTTAGCTTATCAATTAGCCCAGTATTCCTTCATTCGTAGACGGTGTTGTTCCTTTCTCTCTTTTATTTACGCCTTTGCAGTTTTCAGTGTCCGCTTTGGTTGGAATCCCCGATGTTCCAATAGTTCTCTCTTAATCTGACCACGCTCCTGGATATCTTCACATGAGATCCTAATCTCGTGCTGATCTTTCTGTAACTCACTGAACCAGGATCCCTTTGTCTTTTTCTCTTGGAGAAAAGTAAAAACACTTAAAGAAGACTTGAACGAAAATCAAAACTTTGTCACTTTCACTTTCGCCAGCAATAACATATTACAGTTTCACAAACGTATTCCAAAAAAAAAAACATAATTAAAGGGTTGCTTATAGATCGCGTAACACAAATAACAACATCATTTTCTATTGTAACGAAAGTGATAAACAATATAACTTCCAATAAACCAGTTTAAATCAATTAAAATATAACACCTGCCATTGCACATGCATTGGCCAATCTGGGCAAAATTTTGCAGTACGTTATACTGAACATGTAAACGCTATTAGCTATGGTAAAAATATGCAAGATTCAAATCATCAATTCACCTCAATAGATGAAAACTTAGATATTCTACACTTGACTGACGAAGGTAAAATATAGAAATTTATTTAGACTAACAACGAAACCCCCGATAAGACCATTACGGAAAAAAAGCATCACTATAACTCCCTTTTTAACGTCGCGTCGTTACTAATCACGTATAAAATAACATTATTTTAAATAAACCACCTTGATTAATCTTTCTTTAAACCTAAATAAGTTAGATTTTTAGATTTAATATATCATCCACGTTCTTTTTATACCTTTCCTATCATTTACACTGTTGTTTGAATGTCACATAGCATACGGTAATTCATTCCTACAAAATCTGAAAAATTCTCAAGTGATATCTACTTTTATAAAAGCTACTCAAATTCAAAGAATTCACAGTAATAATTCATTACATCATAAAGTGGTTGTCTGAACAGCTTGTTGACTTTCCACAATTCAGATAAATATCCACACTAAGAGTAGACAAACACTGCTTCGTATGGTTTAGTTATAGCTTGTTACCATCATCAGAGCAGAGTACCTGTGTGTCATTTGTGCATATTAGTTTACATTCTACAATAATCATATGTTAGTTGGGGAGGAAGACTGTTTTGTTGATCATCATTTGTAAGTTTTGCAACATTCAATCAAATAGGTTTTCCTTCAGGTGGTTAATGGCGTGATATTTACCAGTCACGTAATTTATTTCAGGTTACTTTTTCACGTTGTCACACAAAAAGGAACGATTAACTTTAATTAACCTTTGTAACATTACCAGGAACAGTTAACATTAATTAACCTTTGTAACATTACAAGGAACAGTTAACATTAATTGTGACATAAAAGGGAACGATTAACTTTAATTAGTCATTGTGACATTTAAAGGAATGGTTAACATTAGCTAACTATTGTGACATAAAACATAAGGATTGACATTAATTAACCATTGTGACATAAAAAGAAACGATTAACTTAAATTAGCCATTGTGACATTTAAAGAAGGGTTAACATTAGCTAACTATTGTGACATAAAACAGAACGATTGACTTTTATTAGCCATTGTTACATTTAAAGGAATGGTTAACATTAGCTAACTATTGTGACATAAAAGGGAACGATTAACTTTAATTAACCATTGTGACATAAAAAGGAACGATTAACTTTAATTAACGATTGTGACACAAAAAGGAACGATTGACATAAATTAACCATTGTGACATAAAAGGAACAATTAACTTTAATTAGCCATTGTGACATTAAAAAAACGGTTAACTTTAGTTAATGATTGTGATATAAAAAGAAACGATTGATATCAATTAACCATTCTGACATAAAAAGGAACGAGTAACATTAATTAACAATTTTGACATTAAAAGGAACGGTTAAGATTAATTAGCCATTGCGATATAAAAAGGAACTATTAACATTAGTTAACGATTGAGACATAAAAAAGGAACGGTGAACATTAGTTAATTATTGTGACACAAAAGGAACGGTTAAAATTAGTTATCTAATATGACACAAAAAGGAACGATTAATAATTAACCATTGTGACACAGAAAGGAGCGGTTAACTATTGCAACTCAATAAGGAAGAGTTAATATGAGACGACGCTGAAGCCTGTGGTCTGTTGGTATTCATGTATTCACACAATTGATATGCACGTAGCTATTGGAGGAGACGTCTCCACAACAAGTAGAAAGAGACAGCGGATGCATCTCAAGGCAAAATAAACACAGAAAACTCTGAATATGCATCACGGTACCTATCCTCTCTCTATATTCCACGTAGAGATATTCTTTTCTTACCAAAGATTCTGGTAGAATAATCAATACAGTGAACAGCACAGGAGTTAGCAATCCTTTAATAGGGGCAGAGAAGAAATAGTCCATCTCGTGGTGTAGTGACTAGCATATTTTGTTCTTTCACTGGTTTGCTCCCCTTAACGTTGTAGTTGATTGGTAGAAAATTATCTTGATTTTATTTTTATTATTAAATAAAGCTTTTCAGTCGGTCAACACAAATTGTGCCTAATTAGGTGGGAAACAAGTCTTTACATGCCCTAACCTGAGAGAAATATTATATGAAATATTTATCACAAAATAACACGAATTTATGAACAACAAGTAGTTCCGTTAAGAACAAAATAGCCTAATTTCTAACAGTATATCCTTTTTATGTTAATTGCCTCTATCAACATACAAAATTTTAGTTTGATTGCTGTAATAGATTCGTAGATACTGAGAACAGTCTAAATATTTCGGATGCTCGCCTTGTTGGATTTTTATATATGTAAATCATGAAGTTATGTACTATTTGATGACGATTATTACGTAGGTTCATTATTCAAATATTCACTTCGATCGCATGATTAGGACACAAGAAATAAAAACTTAATTTTAAAATTTTGCACAGCTGCCATCTTGAGGTTATGTAAACAATTGAACTAAATTAGATTTTAAGGCATTACATTGTATATAGCCTAAACATTTCCTGTACCAAGTTGCACTACACTCGAATGGTTAGTATGCTAAAAACGACTTTTTAAATGTTTCAACTTCGTTCTGCCGCCATATTCGTTTTGTACTTAATAGGTTTCTGAAAGTCACATAAATGAACTTCTATTATCGCACAAAATTTCAGGGTGATATCAGTAATAGTTTCGAGGAATATTCATTTTCCAAATTCATGGAAGTGCTATTGTCTCTTTTCCTATTTCCTTCTTCACGTTATATTTTTCGTCAACTGGTAATATATCTCCTCGGTAAACCACCGTATGCATTGTGCAACATAGAGTTCATATAGTTGTGCTGCCATCTGCCATTCAAAACTTAAGTAAAGGCCCACGTTGGCTAAGCCCACTCAATATGTTTAAGTAAAAAGCCTCCAGTGTGGTATAATGTCAATATAACATAAAGGTTCGAAACCAAATCAAGAGTACTAAGGAATGTTCGCCGAGTCGAGATAGTGGGAGTAAACACAGTTGTACACAGGGCTGCCCGCAAGGAGTGCATAGAGCTGTGCCTGTTGAACGTACAGTGCTGTATATAGCCTACATGTGAAGGTTACATGCTACAGCGCGGTTTATGTATTGTCCGCTTATGTATTTACTAGCAGTAGTACGCATTCTTCGAACGGTCTTCGGTATTAATAACCAGACGTTATCAATTGAGCTACTGTTACAATGGTTAGGGGCTTGGAACCTGTTTGTAGACAAAGGAAAGTGATTAGTTAAAATGTTCTCTCAAACTAAATTTACCTAACGTGTTCTTCCTGACGTGAAAATAAAATTGAAAACCTCGTAGACGAATCGCAATACACGTCACATACAAACTGACCCTCACCATTGTGTCAAGTCCCCAACCACTCGAAGACCCCTTTTATAAAATATAAAGGCTTGTGGTGCATGAAAATTCAAGTTCTTTAGCCTCCAATGACCCAAATTCCTAAAAGCAGCATAAAATACTATTTTAAATCAGGAGTTTTTGAAAATAATGTTGCTGTTTGGAGATATAATAGACCTTCGGTACGGCATATCGCACGTGTAAGTAGTGTGAAAGAAAATCTCGGGTACTCCTTGAACCCCTTAAGCGCATTGATGAATTTTACAGTTTTAGTTGGTTCCGTGATAACCTTCTAGCCATTTGCAAACTTTTACAAAAATGTAATAAATGGAGTGGCATTACTTCTTGCAGAAATAGATGGAAAGTTGGATGTCACCTCTTGAGATACTGTTGTCATGGTTACTGGCTTGCATTCCTTCATTAGTTTATTAAATGAAATTAGTTTTCTGGGAATATCTAATAAACTGTTGGCTTTAGAGCCTTAAAATGTAGTTTTCGGGGACCCTTTACGGCTCTTTAGGGGCCCCGAGGTGTGTTTCTGACACCAAGGGGCAGAAAATGAACTTTGTCTCGTCGTTGTACGCCATAATATAATAATAATAATTATTATTATAAGTTAATAATATAACAATATAGGGATAGGGATATAATAGACCTTCTGTACCATACCCGCACATGTAAATCGCGTGAAAAAATTCTAGAGTAACCCTTGACCCCCTTAAACGCATTATATATATTGATGAATTTTACAGCTTAATTTGGATCCGTTATAACCTTATAGCCGTTTGCAAACCTTTACAGTGATGTAATAAATGGAATTGCATTGCGTCTTACAGAAAATATATGGACCTCTGAGATTGTGTTGCCATGGTTACCGGCTTGCATTCTTTCAGTGGCTTAATAAATGAAATTAGTTTTCTGGGAATATGTCAAAAACTGTTGGTTTTAGGGCCTTAAAATGTAGTTTTCGGGGGTCCTTTCTTTTCTCACATTGAGGGGCTGAAAATGAGCTTTGTCTCGCCCTTCTACGCCTATTTCAGCATGTGTTTTAAGGGGGTAGGCCCCATTTTATGAGAGTTATGGAGAAGAGTTACATCATTGATTAGAGTCGTGCCTCTGAAGGATATCTGGATCAAATTTTACGTTGATCCACCCAGCCGTTCTCTAGTTATAAGGACACGAAGTTGTCCACAGACAAACAAACAGTTGTTGGGGATGTGAATGGTGCCCAACCACCATTTGAAAGGGGTGTTGATTAGACGGCATCCTTAGCATTTTCGGAGATTTACTAGGTGTTTTGAGAAGAGCTGCGGAGACGTCTTGGGAGCAACTAATGAGAAAGAGTGACTCCAGGAAGGCGGGCGGGAGACATACTCACCGTGCTTACCTGGGGACGCCTTAGCAAGCCAAGCGCTTGCTGTGCAGCGGCTACTGCTCAACAGCATGCAGTGTAGATCCTAATCTAAGTTCTAACCTAAATGGGCAGGCTTCTTATAGCTACGTGAAATGAAAGATAAAATATTTGAATGCAAAAGGGTTGTATTATTACTAGCGGGGGTAGCGATTAGGTTTAGATTAAAGGGGGGAATGATTAACAATGGAAAAAGGAATCTAACAGACACACTCAGTCACCCTACCGACGACGGATGTCCATGGTGCTGATGGCGTTGGGGTCCACCGAAGGGCAGCGCTGACACAAGTTTCAAAAGGAGAAAAGAGGCCGGACGCGTGGTTGTACCTCGTATTTATAAGGTAATTATGCGGTGTCAGTCTACTCAGCGGAATCGTAAAGTGTAATGCCCGCGGTGACCTCTTTAGCATGCTAGCTGGCACCCTTGGGTCTATGCCCTGCTGCTCATGTTGCAGTTGTGTTGCCATGTCGGTACTCCTGTAGTTTCTTCTATTAGCTTTTAATTACTTGTATGTAGGAATAGGCACAACCCTTCTATAAGGGTTGGGACCCTAACACAGTCATACAGACAGACAGACAGACAAATAAAAATGTTTTTGCGCGCATCTGTCATAAAATAGTCTGAAACGCGCAAATATCGCAAATTTCCGTGGAAATTAAAAAAAACAGACAAACTTTCATTTTTATATAGATAGAGATTTAATTAATTAATTAGTTCTTAACTGCTTATAACAGTGCAGCAATTCTTGTATTTTCTAGGGCTACGCCATGACTAATGATCTCGGAGCTTCTTGGCTACCCCTGTCCGGCAGAGAACTGGGCGTGTTTCCCTGTCCGGGCAGTCAAGTGACCACGTGCAAGTATTTACGCGCACTATCTCGACTCGGCGAATAGACTTAAGGGTTATCTGATGATGTGACTTTTGTCCGAATGTGTCTGTTCCAATAATCCCAATATAAATCGATACCACAGATATTTACCTATGTAACCTCCATCGGTTGTATAGACTTGAATTTGTAGAAAAATAAAATCAAAGATAAAACCGGTCGGTAACTCGGGACGTGCCGGGTTGTAAATGGTAAATCACGTTGGCACTGATTCAAGTCTGGGGATGATCAGAACTACTTAGCATCATGGAGTTGTAACGTGTTTTTCGAGGGTATTTTACGCCACTGACTTAAGTCAGTAGGAAGCCATTCTATATTTATTTACGCGGCAAATTGTTCAGCCAAGAGAAGTTTTCATGTAACTTATTATTATTATTAACTTATTATTAATATTAAGGTATTTTTGAGCTTTCTTTAATAAGATTATAAGTATACAGATATGATTTCGATGTTATAGAAAACACTATCAAGCGAATTATTACGAACAACATTATCGCGGAAAATTATATGATTACGGAATTTTACGGAGTTTTGTCAGTTAGGGTATTGTGAGAGAGATGAGTCACTGGGAATTCGGCTACAGGCTTAATCTTGTCGAGAAGCATGACGCAAGCGGGGTTGCTGCTTCAAGAAAAGGCGAAATGGCCTGGACCGGTAATCGACATCATCGCCGCGCCGAGTGTATTGACCCTGAGGTGGGGAAGATCGCGTGGTGGCTCAGCCAATCAGAGGAGAGCGGGAGACTTGAAGACGGCTCCGGAGAGGGGAGGCGACGAGTGCATATATGGTTTGCGCGCCGAGGAGGCAAGAGGATTATCTTTGTAAAACTTGACCAGTGTGGTTGCTCGTGTGGTTGGTTCCGGTGTGACCGGACCATAAATTAACATTGCTACAAGTATCTCTTCAACTAACGAAGAAGATGAGGACGTCCAGAAGGCTGTGGGAAGCTCTCTTCAACATCCAGTACGAGGGAAACGCTACGGCAATTTCCAATGGTAAGCGCGAATGACTCAGAACTACATAATCTCTCGTCTCTTTGTTTCATATTCAGTATTTCAGTAACTTCATAGCTTGGGAATAATAGTGAATGAAAATCCACAGCCTGTTTCCAGTCTCCGACCGGGTCAGGAATGGAATGAATGAAGCCCCTATCTAGCGGCGAGGATATGAACTGTGCCGGCTGCCGAGGCCTGGCGCACTCCTCTGGGGCAATGATTAAATGAATGACAGATGAAATGAAATGATAGTGGAGAGTGTTTCTGGAATGAAATGTTAACAGGGAAAACCGGAGTACCCGGAGAAAAACCTGTCTGCCCCCGTTTTGTCCAGCACAGATCTCACATGGAGTGACCGGGATTTGAACCACGGACCCAGCGGTGAGAGGCCGGCGTGCTGCCGCCTGAGCCACGCAGGCTTCGGGAATAATAGTAAAATCAGTAATTCATCCGACTCCGTTTTCACGTAATTCTCTAGCGGTAAAATTCAAATCGCAACGCTCCAATTTAAATTTAAAATATATTATTATTATTATTAATTTTGCCATACTTGTTTTATATAATAAATTCATTTCTTTTAACCATGCAATCTTTGCTTTCAGTAGGTAGCATTAGATATAGACCAATTTTTTTCTCCTGATACAATTGCTACTTGGGTTAATGATCAAATCATACCACGATCTGAGTGAAAAGATTCTTGAAGGTGTTCTACCAGAGCTAGGTGTTGTTAAATATAAATTTAGATTTCAACATAGCGTTGAGGTCTTGGCGCCCATTAATACAACGTATCTTAGTCAGAGTAAATATTTCAAAGTGCAAGGCAGGGCTAGTAAAAGTCTTACACTTGTCACGCAACAGTGAGGGCAATAGAAGACGTTTCACTTGTCACCCAACGTAAAGAAACCATTACAGTGTTTGAAGCCATTTTCAGTGTTGTCTTAGTAAACAAAAGTTTGATGTTTTTCAGTCGGTCAACACCATTGTACCCAAAATGAGATGGGTTATTCCCTAATCCTGAAAACTATTTACATGAGAGTAATAAATACACTTGAAAACAATTTCACCCAAACTTTCTGACATACATTTTATAGCCTAGGTGTAATGGATATGATGATGATCGCTTAACGATCGAAACTGGTCATCCTAGTGTACTTATTAATCTCATGCAATGTATTTTCAGGATTAGGGAATGACCCATCTCATTTGAGTACAGTCGTGGTGAACGACTGAAAAGCATCGAACTGTCGTAGCACTGGTTGGTTGGTTCCTCAGTTTAGAGGCTGCGACAACGTGACCATGTACTTTGGGTGTGTGTAGAATCTGTCTGATAACCAGTGTTAATTGTGATGACTGTATTAATGTGTGTTATCTGTTTTAATTCAAGTAAGGACTGCAGACATTGAATTTCCTACTTTTGCTACCAAACGCCACCGTCAACGACCAACTAGTTCTGAACTTGGTTACTAGATGCCACCGCATCTGCTCCTGCAATTGGCGACGAACCTTGGAGCCTAAGAGCATTAGTAAAAATTAAGCTATAATTTAGCTACACACAAGTGTAGTTAGTGGAGGGTTCTTTAACATGCCATAAATCTATGGCCGCCGGCTTTTCTTCCCCTCCGAAGGAAGGCATACTGAGGAATTTGTAACGCCCTTAAAAATTCCGACTACTTCGGCCGGGTTTGAACCCGTATTTCCTGTTGGGATTGAGATATCACACGGCCTTAACGGTTCAATGCACATGCTGCAGCATTATCGAAACATATAACACAGTTGCCATGACTTATGGTATGACCCTAGTATTTGGCTGATAACCTTGTAGTTTGGACGAATACCTCTTGCCACATGAAGGTATATTTGTGAGAAATGTGGTAGAAATCGGATGATTAGGTTAGCTGTAATTTGATTTAAGCTTTGAACATTTGGGTGGTCACCAAGATGGCGATACAAAACATGACACTGCTAGTGCTCCCTCTGTATCAAAATTGGTGTGGCCTCGGTGGCGTCGTCAGAACTACTGTGCCCAAGATCGCGGGTTGAAATACGGCCGAAGTCGTCGGATGTTTTAAGAGCGTTAAACTCATTCAGTTCGTATGCCTTCCTTCGGAGGGGAAGTAAAGCCGACGGTTCTATGTCATAGATTGGTTGGTTGGTTCCTTAATTTAGGAGCTGCGACAACGCGGTCATGCAGCCCCGTGTACTTTGGGTGTGTGAAGAAACTGACTGATAACCGGTGTTAAATGTGATGGCTGTATTAGTGTGTGTTATCTGCTTTAATTCAAGTTAGGACTGCAGACGATGATTCAACTATTTCCTACTTTTGCTACCAAATGCTACCGTCCACGACACCTAGCTTGTGAACTTGGCTACTAGATGTCATTGCAGTCAGCACCGGGTGGTGAACGTTGGAAATAATAAAGCGTTATCAAATCTAACCTACAAATTTTGGCTTCACTCAAGTGTATTTAGTGGAAGGTCTTTTTCATACCATAAATCTATGACATGGGACCGCCGGCTCTACTTCCCCTCCGAAGGAAGGCATAGTGAGGGATTTTTAACGCTCTTAAAAAATCCGACGACTTAGGCCGGGTTTGAAACCATGTTCTTGGGCATAGAAGCTCAGCATGCTACAAACTACGCCACCGAAGCTGCCCATGTTGTAGATTCATGGCATGAAAAAGAACCTACCACTACAATTGGTAGTGCGTAGCTAAATTTGTAGGTTATTTGGCTAGAAACGCTCTATCAAGTTTCAACGTTCGCCGCTGGGTGTCAGTTATGTCTGATAGCCAAAGTTTGAACTGCTTTAAATTGAATTTGCCCAGTTTCATTCATCTCCATTCATTTCATCTCATCGACATACGACTGTACTTGTAGCTCACCCCATGGGTGTCCGCATAGAAGCAGCTAAAAACTCGGGTGAGCAGAACATGTCCATGGTACTCCCGGCACTAAACCATACGCTAAATAAATAATAAATACCAAATTTGGTTGAATTCGGTTTCATCATGTTTGAATTGATAGAGGGGACAGACACACACGCAGACAGACAGAGAGACAGACAGACAGACAAACAAACTGACAACTCTTGGCCCGTGTAGATCTCATAAGTTTACTTTCATTTTTGCACAAAAAAGTAGGCTGAAAATGGCAAATATTGTGTCTTGTGCGCTTTAAATACGTATTCCTTCATTTGGCATTTTCCTCGTCACAGGGGTGTGCAAAAACAATGAATTTGAATCAGTCACAATTGTTTCATTCAAAGTCGTTTTATTTTATTTTTATCATCCTACTTTATGTTATTTTCTCCCCTAAGGACTCACAACTTTTTCCATACGAAATTACATGGGGAAAGTTTCGAAATTCAAGATTCTGAGGGACTCCTGAGCCGGGTCCGTTTTCTTTTTCATTGACTTTTGAATGTGCCTTCTAAATCAGGTGATTTCAATCCATGGCCCACGAATCTTTGTATAGTTCACGAGCGGACCTTTAGTAATAGAAGATTTTGAATCCTTGTGCACTAAATTGGCAAGATACCTAGAATAACATAATCAAAAACAAAGAAAACGCGTGAAATTCCTTAGCAAAGCTGCTCAATCAGTGGAAATTCTAAAAAAAATTATACGAGCCTTACAGTAGTCGCATATGATGTGTAACATGTGACATGTTATCCTACTATGTGTGTCCCGGGAGCGCAAATCCCTTGTTGACAGTGAACTCTGTTGGTCATCGAAATAACTACTTGTAAAACTCCTGTGCCAAATCCTGACCGTAATGAATTATAATTGTTATTTGCCGTGGCGGAAGCAATCCACTGCCTACTTGATGCGAGCTGCGCTCTATACCAGCCAGTTAGTGAACCCATGCCAGCGATGTTATTGAAAATGGCCTCGTTTATCCGATAGAGCGCACTGTCAAGTATAGGCGCGATTAAACATTAGGTGTGCGGAAAGGATATTAAATGTGTTTCTCCCAGTGAAATGTTTAGACCAACGAAGTTTCAATTATTGTTAGTAGTCGGCGTTAATATATTGAATTCCTACGTTTTTTGGAGTGTTTGTTGATGCGATATAGATTCCACATAGCCACATGGCCGACAGTACATCGAGTGCTTACATTAAATAAGAATACAGCAAAAGTGTGAAGATTTAATAAATCGTAATTGTTTTCAGCAAATATTATAAAATGAATATTTTCACACCAAAGAAAGACAACTTGAAGATGATTTATTGTTGGAATATCTTAAATGGGGTCTCCAAACCTTGAACTAAACTATATGCGATCCCATAGCCACACGACCTACAGTACGTCGTTATTGTACCGATCTCCGCCTCCACGCGCGCTTATTGTTTCCGTCCCATGCACTTCCGTCCCATCCATTTCCGTCCCTTTTCCAAAATCACTCCCACAAAAATGTCCAGCTACCGAGTGGAAAGATGTTACACATCAAAAAGAACATTACTGTCAGTTCTCTAAGAGAAAATGTAATTAATACTATTTGTTAATCATTTGATAAAAGTGACACGCAAACATTTTTACTACATTAATTCATAAACAAGAAAAAGAAATGTTGGAAAACTGGCATCGAATATAATAATTTGCTATTTTCCTCGTTAGAGGTTAGACATAACGTACCTTACCGTAATGTTCATGAGAAGCATTACAGGTCATTAATGGCTTCATAATTGGAGCTTGGGGAGAATCGTGCCACTTGCCGATAATTAGCATTGCCTGAAAATAGGAGAAAATGGCGTCGAATCATCAGGGAATATTAATTACAGCTCAATCTATAAAGCACTGAGTAATTATGAATCGTGTACAGTATTTAGAGCATCCTCGTTCAACCACTTGGTACACAAAGTACCAAAACACAATTTCTGAAGATAATAATTGCTGTTTTAAATGTCGAAACAGCAAGCTCATCTGCGCTGGAAACAAAGATAGGATACAAATTTAATTCCTTTAAAAATATTGAAATGATAGAAGCCATTTTCTCCGTCTTGAGAAAAGAATTCATGATGTAAATTAATTTAACGTAAAACAAAAATATTGGAATGCAGCCGTAAAACATCAGAAACCTCATGTACATCACATTGGCAGGTGAAAAGCTGAAGTCACCAGGGCTCTCATCTAGTGAGACGTGGGTTGGTGACCACGGGGCCCCAGCTGAGTCCGGCATTGTTTCCACTTACTTGTGCCGGGCTCTTCTCCGTCTTCATTCCTGTCGACCTCACTTGGTCAACTCTTTTTCCCTTCCGACCCTGACGGTATTAGGGTATCCGAGGCCTAGGGAGTCTCTTCCTTTCCCACCTTAATTGGCCCTTGTGTCATCTTTTCTGATACCCTCCTTCTGCGAGGGGTCAGCCTTCTTTTTCTTCTCCTGTTATATCCTGCCTTCTGCTCAAGGCCCTCAAGGAGGCAGGGTGTGTGTAGCCCCACCACTTCTGGTGCACCCTAGATATTGCTACACCCTCAGGGGCTCACGGCTGGTGAGATGGTGACCCCGAGGGATTCCTGAGCTGGGTCCAGTTGTCCCCCTTTTATCCGTTACCTCTGGGGCGGACCCTCTCCTCTTTTACTTTCCTAACTGCCTTTCATGGCTCTCCTTCCTTCCAAGTCCCTCAATCCGCATTCTTCGAGGGTTGAGGGCATTTCTTTTCCTCCTGTCCTTTATTTGCCTTATTCTCCTTTTGTTTTCCATTTCTTCTTCTAGTATATAAGTTAGTAGCTAGTTTTAGTTATAGTTTACATTTCATTATGATCTTCACGATCACCCAAACCATTAGGGGCCGATAACCTAGATGTTAGACCCCTTACAGCAACAATTATCATCTTCATCATCTGAAAAGCTGAAGGAAGTAGGTGACTTCTGTTACTTAGGAAGGAAAATAACCAGTGATGGACGAAGCAAAGAGGATATAAAAAGTAGTTTGGCTCAGGCAAGGAAAGCTTTTCTACAAAAAAGGAATCTGTTGACATCAAATATAGATTTAGGTATGAGGAAGTCATTTTTGAAAGCCTTTGTCTGGAGCGTGGCGCTCTATGGAAGTGAAACTTTGACTGTTGGTGCAGGAGAAAAGAGTAGAATTGAAGCTTTTGAAATGTGGTGTTACAGGAGACTGATGAAGATCAGATGGGTAGATAGGGTTACAAACAAAGAGGTATTAAGACGAGTGGGAGAGGAGAGATGTTTTTGGCGACTGCTAATGAAGAGAAGAGATAGGTTGGTATAACACACACTAAGAAACCCAGGAATAGCAAGTTTAGTTATGGAAGGAAGGGTCGAGGACAAGAACTGTAGGGGTAGACCAAGGTTAGAATATTTTAAACAGATTACCTCGGATGAAAGGTTTGGTAGCTATATAGAGATGAAACGATTAGCTCAGGACAGGGAGATGGAAAGCTCCATCAAACCAGTCAAAAGTCTGAAGATTCAAACAACAACAAGAAGCCATTGTTCAGTGTAGCCGAGTGCTATTAAAGAAAGATTTTCAGTCGGTCAACACAAATGGTGGCCAATTACATTAGGGGGGTGACAAGTATTTACAAACTAACACACTATGATCACCGGTTATCAGACAGATTCTACACACACCCAATGTCTATGACATTTCTTTATAAATGTTCTGGAGGGTTTTTATCATTTTAAATGATCTTGTCGACTTCGTCGTTACGCTGGGGTCTGGCGTTACGTTACGGTGACGGGACGAAATGTACCCAGATGCACTGAGGTGTGTGACGTCATAGTACTGCTTGGTGCATGTGTTCCCCGACAATCTCTACTTCGTTAGTATAAGACAAAAATCCCTGATTCGTGGATGTCACGGGTTATCTCGAGAACCACTGGTTGGATTTTGATGCGGTTTTCACCATTCTGTAAAGGATATCTCGAGGAAGGATTCTGTAGAAAATAATTTATGTATGATCAAAGGAAGCCAAGCAGTAAAAATTTCAGTGAAAAAGTCGAAAACAAACTTGGCGTCCGTGCGCTTCTTAAGCTTTCGCTGGGCAAACAGTTAAAAATATCAATAGGCCTATACTATGAGCGTAAGAATTGGTCAGCATGAAAAGTTCTACAAAATAGTTCGCGAGAGCATATCTCTATCTTCAATACATCGCCCACTATAAGTGTTTTTAGACTGGATGGAAGGGGCGGCATCCCGCGCGCTTGATCTTGCCTTGCCCTTGGTTTGCACTTGCCGTTCGCGAGTAATTTGAAACAAGATAAGCAAGATAAATATTATGCAGATAATTTTCTAACATGTCAAGAGTCAGCATTTTTTTTAAATGATACAAAGTCTAGTCTTTCAGACTGACTGACACTTTTTATTACACTATAAATGTACCCAGATGTACCCGCGAATATTGTAGTTGTAAAGAGTAAACTTAGCAACGTCTCAATCATGAATGCTGTAACTTATTTATCATTTAATTTTGGATAATAGTGATAATAATTTGGTTTTCAAATATATCAAATAATTTTTGATTGCTCTGTTTTGAATCATTGGTCGTCAGCTATTATATTATTATTCCTGAAAATGTGGCAGTAAGTAGACTGGTGGCGTGTAATATAAGAACTGCACCTCCCCATGCGCCCCTTAAATTGGATTTATGAAAAAAGGTCGAACACCTATTTACTAATTCTTTAAGCTATTTTTCTCTGGGTTTCTAACTTCTCGCCTACGTCGTCCAAGAGATACAGACTCCGTTAGGAATCCTTCAACCCCCACTTTTCACCCCTTTAACCTCATATTATATACCACATCGAAAAACCCTTAGCCAAGTGTATGCTTATTTTTAATGAATAGTTTATATGCCAAGTATCACATCCCCAAATGAAACCACTCGTGAGATATTATTATTCAATGAAATGATGGTTTACCCCCCTTAACACCCCTTTAGAACCTCCTTTATGGACGTTTTAGATATACAACGAACATATCCCCAAGATTTCTTGTTTCTAACTTCAATCATCGCTGGGCGATGATGAGTGAGTGAGTGAGTCAGTCAGGACATTTAGTTTTTTATAATAGACTAGCGGAAGTACCCGTTCTTCGAACGGTTAACCCCCTTAACACCCTTTTAGGACCTGAATATTCAAAAGTCCTTCCTCAGTGGACGTTGTTTACATACAAGGAACATATCTCCAAAATATCGTGTTTCTAACTTCGAAAGATTAGAACTGCAGCCAATGGCCATAAGCTGGGCATTTCAACTGAACGCCCGTAGGCTCCCAACAAGTTCAGCTTCAAGTAGTTCTATCCTTGGCTACCAGATGCCATTGCCAGTAATACTCAGCGGTGAACGTTAGAACTTGTTAGAGCGTTTCTCACCAAATAACTTAGAAATTTTTTCAACACACTACCAATTGTAGTGGTATGTTCTTTTACATGCCATAAATCTATGACATGGGCCCGCCAGCTTTACTTCCCCTCCGAAGGAAGATATTCTGAAGGATTTTAACGCTCTTAAAAAATCTGACGACTTTGGCTGGGTTTGAACCCGCGATCTTGGGCATAGCAGTTCAGCATGCTACTGGCTACGCCATCGAAGCCGTTTTTAATTTTAAGGGGTTTATTGGGGGGCTGCTTTTGTACTTTCTACAAGAAATTATTTGTGTTCAAAAATGAAATATGCAACGCAATCTGTGCCCAGTCATTGGTCGGTTGAAAATAACAAATTGAATTTGGTGTCACCCAGTGCGGTCCGCAACCCCCTAGTGGGTGGATAACAGACACACTATGTGACTTTGCTAACTTTCTGTGAGAATTTGCCGAATAGCTTCTTGAAGAGTCTTTACATCATGATCTGTACGCATTTTCGTCAAATGAACAATTCTTCCCTATCAGTGGTAAAATAAACGGAAATATTTGAAACCCAGCAATTTTCTAGGTGTGTGCCGTGTCTTGTGTGGTGTTTCGCCTAGGACACCGAGCTGGCTCATCAGCGCTCCCTTGGTGTCCCCGCCCGGAAACCCACAGGCTTGTGGGAACCCCAAGAACCCGCTGATGAGCCAGCTTGATATTTTTCTTTGTTGTTAAAAGATATATTTCAAATGTTTTGGATAGTTATTTATTATACTTCAAACTTTAGAATTATACTATAAACCACCACTAAACAATCAGAATTCAGAAGGAAGACACTGATCACGTTTCAGATGCCAGTTAGGATTAAGAAAATAGTGATACCAACATAAAATAATTGAAACTCAGCAATAAAATAATGGTGTAACTGTATCAGTATTGTAGCATAATTTCCATATAGGACATAATCTATTGATATTTACCTTTAGTTTCTATAACAAAAGAACAGGAAAACACTACTTAGGAAGAAATCTGACAACCATAATTTATTCGAGAATCACTATTAGGTGCTGCTGCCTGTAGCCTAGCTTTCTTGTTCATTATTTAATACTTCTTAATCGCCTCTTCTTACTATTGTATTTCACTTAAGTGTCAGGCATATTGTTCTAACTTAGTTTGTGTCAGATAACGTTCAGATAGGAAAAGACCATCATAATTTAAACGCACGTAACCAGTATAGTGGGGTGACGCTACACCCCAAACAAACAAATTTCAAGTTACTGACATCTGCTCTGCGTCACGGTTTCTTCTCTACTACCTCTCAAACCTGAAAACCCCAACATCCCACTCAGAATGCCCCTCTTCACTAGAAAATATCCCACGTAAAAATGTATATTGTTCAAAACTAGGGCCCAGATGTTGATGACATGTCATGTTTTTACTGGACTGTCTAAAACAATGCTCAAGTATATAGAAGCTCCGGACGAGCCACGTCTTCAAATGTGTCATTTTTATTTTCCATCTTTTTGCATTTTTTTGGTGCTAATTTTCCATTGTATGAGCATTTTTGTAAGTTTGGTTGATTTTTTGGTCACAATTTAGAGAAATCCACCTTTTAAGATCATTTTTAGCCTATTTTCAATTTTGAAAAAATAGGCTTATGAGATCACCTTTTGTCCGTGTGTGTGTGCGTGAGTGTGTGTGAGAGTGTGTGTGAGAGAGAGAGGTGTGTGTGTGTGTCCCTAATAACTTCTAAACGGCTGGACCGATTTCAATGAAACTCGGTAAGTTCATAGCACTATTCCGGACGACCCCGACCGTGCCCTTTAAATGTTGTTACGTCTCACCAATCCAACATGGCGAATGTGCGAAATATTTCACCAGCATTCAATATCTCCGAAACTATTCCCGATATCACCCTGGAATATTTTACGGTGATAAAGGGAACTACTAGAAGTTCCCCTATATGACTTTTGAAAAACTGGAAACGACAAAACCAACATGGCGACCACGCGAATTCGCGACATTTAAATGGACGTTTATCGCGATTTAACCAACCAAACGCAATAAAACTTGGTACAGTATATGTTTATACACATTGAAATGCACCGACATCAAAATTGGTTCAATTGTTAATATAACCACAAGATGGCGGATGTGCGAAATATTTCTCCGGCATTCTATATCTCTGAAACTATTACCGGTATCACCCTGAAATTTTGTACGGAGATAAAGGGTACTACTGGAAGTTCATCGTTAAGACTTTCAAAAACCGGTTAACTACAAAACGAACATGGCGGCCAAGCGAACTTGAAAATTTTAAATAGACCTTTCTCGCGATTTAATGTTCCAAACGCAATGAAATCTGGTACAGGAAATGTTTATACATATTGTAATGCACTGGTATCTAACTTAGTTCAATTGTTTACATAACCTCAAGATGGCGGCTTTGCGAATTTTAAAATTAAGTTTTTATTTCTTATGTCGTAATCATGCGATCGAAGTGAAAGTTTGAATAATGAACCTACGCAATAATTTTCCTTTAATGGTACATGACTCTATGGCCTATACATTTAACAATGCAACATGGCGACCATCCGAAATAGTTAGACGGCTCTGAATATCTACGAATCTATTATAGCAATCAAACTCAATTTTTTATGTTCATAGGGGCTATGAACTTAAGTTCACCTATAGGACTTTAAATAACCTGGTGATCACAAATCCAACATGGCGGCGACGCGAATTATAAATATTCACATGGACGTTTCTCGTAATTTAACCATCCGAGTGCAGTGAAACTTGATACAGTAAATGCTTATACGAATGTTAATCTACTGGCATCTAATTTATTTCAACTGCTTCCATAACCACAAGATGGCAGCTGTGCGAAACTTTAAAATCTCCTTGTTACTTCTTGTGTCCGAATCATGCGATTGAAGTTTGAATGCTACCAGTACACAATATTCTGTATGTAACAGTACATAGCTCTAGGACCTACATATATAAAATCCAACATGGCAACCATCCGAAATTATTAGTCGGTTCTCAATATCTACGAATCTATTACAGCAATAAAACTGAAATTTTGTATGTATAATAGATAGAGGCAATTAACCTAAGTAGGATGTATGAATATAGGCTGTATAGTTCTTCACGGAACTACTTATTTTCCAATTTAGTCATGTCACAGCTTTATGTCATGAAGTTACGTCTCTCAGAGTTAAGAAGAAGATAGTAGCTGATACAATATAATTTGCAATATTGAAATAAAATATTTCAGTGGGCCTATTGCTATTAGTAGAGAAATATATACGGTATCCTTGGTGCAGAAGAAGGGTACCGTTGGTATACAGACGCTCCTGATTTCGTCGCAAACCAATTATTAGCGAAATGGCTGACCAAGGTCAGCTGTGGCGGGGTAGAAAGGAGAAGGGGTGTATATTCTTGTCTCTGTTCCGCATAGTTCACGGCGAGAAATATCGTTCATTGCCACTTTCAAAATGCCTAAAATAAAACCGAGTATGTCAGTATCTGAATGTATTATTATAAGATCATTTTCTCCATAGTGCATTTTTCGAATTTTTAGGTCATTTTTACTGTCATTTTTGAAAATATTAAGTGCATTTATAAAACTTTCTTACGGCATCAACATCGGAGCCCCTTTAAAAAGAAATGTATAATGAATAAATAATGTGCTCTTGAGTCTCCATAATGTGTTTCGAATCGCGCTAAAATTGATTTCAACGAAACACAGAACTGTCTTATAAACTATCATTACCATACACTTAAAAATTCACTTAATACACGTTTTTATTCATTTAAAGATTGAGATGTTTATCTTTCCCTGTATAAGTCTTTGAATTTATAAACAAATGAAGATTTCACAAAAAAATCATAAAACATAAGTTTTTATCTCCAAAGCTTTCTGTTATCGCACAAGCGGCAGTTGGCGATTGTAATGTATAAGGAGCGTTCAAAACATAACGAGCCGGAGGCTGGAATGCGCAAACCAGTGAAGACATCGGCTAATCGTGGCGTGCGTAAAGAGGTGTGGTTCCCACCAGAGCGTGGAAGGTCACAGCCCGTCGCTAGAGGGCACGCGTGCACGTCACGTGACGATACAAAGCGAGCAGCATCATGCATCAATCGTCAAACGCTGCCAGTCGCATTGCAAACAGAGACATGGAGACGTCAACCGAAGAGCAAAGAGGTGTTGTTCGGTTTCTGAGAGCGGAAGGAATAGAGGGAACGGACATTCATCGCCGAATGTCACAAGTGTACGGCGAACACTGCATGTCCCTTGCAAGGGTCAAGGCGTGGCACAAGCGCTTCAGGGAAGGACGGGTGTCGTTAGCCGATGATGCCCGGTCTGGGGCACCCCCCTGCTTTACCGATGACAACGTCCAGCTGGTTGATGCACTCATTACCCAGGACCGCCGAGTGACAGTGAACGTCATAGCCGCCGTCGTCGGATTGAGCGTCGGAAGAGTGCACACCATCATGAAGGCACGACTGCACTTACGCAAAGTGTGTGCCCAATGGGAGGTTCTCGGACACCCTCCATACAGTCCAGACCTCTCTCCCTGTGATTACGCATGTTTGGTCCCCTGAAAAGGGCTCTGCGGGGCCAACGATTCACCTCGGACGCCGACGTCCAGCTGTACGTGTGGAACAGGTTCACTTCGCAGCCCAGGGAATTTTATGAGACAGCCATTCACCGCCTCGTGTCACAGTGGGACAAGTGCCTCAACAGCCAGGGCCAATACTTCTAACATACAGATACTGGTTTCTGTAATTATGCCTCCGGCTCGTTACTTTTTGAACGCACCTTATAATACAGTTCATTTTCTTTGTGCACCCCGGTAAACACGGCAAGCTAAACCGGCGTTGACTGGCACTGATCGCGGGCCCGCGTACACGGGTCAGTCGGTGGTTGGCGCGCACTTTTACACTTTTATCAAGCATGTTCAATAATGCCTACTTACAGTGCTCATAGCTCCTCCCTCTCTTGTAACACACACCTGACATCTTCTGATGATAGAATGGACAACAATCTCATCTGATTGTTGTTCTGTAAGAACACAACGTTGTCTGTTAACTAGTTTAAATTATTTACGGAGCCTGTTTTCTTGAATCGTTTAGCGAGCCTCCTAATTGTACTGGCATTAGGCACAGGTCTTCCTGGAAACTTGATTCGAAATTTTCGTTTTGTTTCAGAACAAGACTTTCTGCTTTTCGTACGCGAATTATGGATATACACAATGTTAATTGGTGTCTAGCCATGACCAACAATCACAGTAATCACAATACTCACTAAAAGTGCAACACTAACGTTTAAGCTCTGCAGATACACGTCCATATGAATGATAAAACACGTGTGAACTAACGATATGAGTCAGCGGAGTGGGGTATTGCGAGGTCCACTCACTCCGCACCTGGCCAGCCAAACGACGCCATAGTTCGCCGGTATTACCGGGGCGCACAAAGATAATGACCCTGTACTATACTTCCGTGAAAGATTTATTTTTATTCTATCGCATGAGTGAATCGTATCAATTGTCTGTGATATATGACTTCGGATTGGCATCACTGCGGTCTACTAGACTAGAGATTATCTGAAATGACAGTAAATAATCTGCATTATTATGTCAACAATAATACCAGATATTAACCTTTGACTACACGCATCCATTAACATATAATAAGTGCATGACTGGTGAATATTGTGCACCAAGAGAATAATGTCACGCAATCACTTAGGCTAAACATTTTTTCTACAAGCAGAATAGTTTAAAAAGGCTATTCTGTACAGGGTCATCGAAAAATAATGCCAACATTTAAAACATTATAGCACCGAAACCCTTTATGTTAAACGTGTAATTCATTCACTGAACGCCAGCTGGTAGTAAGTTTTGTTTTGGAGGGGACGTGACCTTGCTATGCGCACACTAGATGCGCAGTAGCCAAGGTCGGCCGGGGGCGCGCGCGCCAATGTCTGCACCACCCGACAAACTGCACCTGATTACAAAGCTGTCATTCGATGGTTTAATCAGTTTAACGAAACAGGGACTGTAGATAAAAAATCTAGGCCAGGCCGTCCACCAACATCAGCATTGAACGCACTTTTTCCCAATGGCTGGATTGGTATGTGCAATCATTTCAGGAGTAACTGTCAAGATGGCGGCAGAAATTCGCTCCCGCAGGTGCTCCAAATCCCGATTTTTTTCTGCATACACAATGTTTTTTTAATGCACCCCAGTAAGAAAATCCAAAGGGTTGAGGTCTGGACTTCTTGGAGGCCAGGCCATGGGGGCTCCTCTACCTGGATAAGTCCTCTGAAACAACCGCTGTACACTGACTGACTTTGACTCTAAGTACCAAATCACGCACTGTGCTTTTTGTTGAGTGGTCAACATCGTACTGAACGGCGCGACGGTTGGGCGATGCAGTCATTGGCGCGTGCGCCCCCGGCTGACCTTGGCTACTGCGCATGTAGTGTGTGCATAGCAAGGTCACGTCCCCTCCAAAACAAAACTAACCAGCTGGCATTCAGTGAAAGAATTACACGTTTAACATAAAGGGTTTCGGTGTTTTTTTTAATGTTGGCATTATTTTTCGATGACCCTGTATTGTGATGATTTTCCTCTATAAATTCTTCCTCGAAAGTATCTGCGACTCATTCAACTTCTTCTTCTGATTCTTCTTGCACTATAGCATCATAGATTTCCTCTTCAGTAAGTCGCTCCGGATTTTTAGCTCGTATATAAGCCCTAGAAACACAGAACCGTACGAAGCACGGAGTTAGTTTCTAATTCTATTAAAATATGATTTAAAAAGTAAGACTGAGTGAAATAACTGAATCAATATTTTACTTATATAGCTACTTGCATGGTGTACTTCGTTCACCACACCACCCAACATTTCAATGATTATTCCTGTAAATCAGCACATACCAAACCGGAAACAATGACACTGCTTGTAGTCGTTTGGGAACATTTTAGGGATAGGTTAGATGGCGCCTAACAACCAGCAGAAACATTACAACTAAAAATATACCATCTTTAGTACGCCTGGTGTACTTTATACACCAGCACGTGTGCTTAAAGTTTAACAGTGGGGTATTGCGACTCCCCACAGTACCAGTTCAGAGCTAACATGTCCTATTTTGCAATTAACAATATATGGTAACAATACCCAGAAAAGAACTTCAATATCCACTGTAATTGTTTGTGTTTTATTTAGATTTATATCGAGAGTAACCTGCTGCAGGCCTGACACTATATCAGCATATAGATGATATTTACAGAGTTTTACCATTGATATGCATGGAAAATTAAGAGGAAAGAGTTAGTCAAGTATTGACACTAGCGCCGATATGTTGGCTCACCCAACCAATCCCAGGGGAAATCTCTGTCGTTGATCAGTGTGCAAATCATTTCCACTGAAGTCTTTCAACATTGATAAGCCAAATATTTCAAAAGCGAATGTGATGTCGGTGAGAAAGAAACACAAGAAAATAGGACCAAGTGAATAACACATGGTATTCAATCGATTCATTCCACTATAGTCAATTACAACCTGTGACAATAAAGTTAGGTGAATAGTCCTGTACTATCAACATAGATGAACAATGCACGACAGTAACCCTATTGTCCTTCGAAATAGTCCCCTCCCGTAACTATGCAATGCTGAGATCGGCGATACATGTCCTGGAAACTTTGCAAGAAGGCATCCTTTGGGATGGTGTTCAAGAGCCTTTAGTTGGGTCGTTACATTACGTTGAATGTCCGAAGTGTCCGAAAACCTCTGGCCCTTCAGGGTTTTTGGTGACCCTGGACATGGACCCGGGCCCTGCCACTCCATACTTTGACACTTGACTTCGGGGTCGTACCTCAGACACCAAGTCTCGTCGCCCGTGACGATAGTTTTCAGAACCATTCCATTCCACAGAACATTCACCCTTTTCACTGACACCCGCCGAACACGTGTGCATGGTTGGTTGCATAAATTCATCCTTCTCAACACGCACTGTGTCAAACAGGTCTTACACGTTGCGTTGGGTGTCGCCAATGTTGCCAGATCGACCGTTCTGACTTTATTCACCGAACGCAACGTGGCGAAGCTTTTGAACACCATCCCAAAGGACGCCATCTTGCAAAGTTTCCTGGGCATGTATCGCCGATCTCAGCATTGCATAGTTACGGGAGGAGACTATTTCGAAGGACAGTAGGATCACTGTCGTGCATTGTTCATGTATGTTGATAGTACAGGACTATTCACCGAACTTTATTGTCACAGGTTGTATAATTCAATTATTATTATTATTACTATTATTATTATTACTATTATTATTATTATTTGCGTACATTGCTTTTTATAGACAGCGCCAGAAACACAATAATCTAGCTTTTGGTGGTGGCTCTTTTCCTCTGTTTATCTTTCCAAAAACCTTTCATCCGTTCACTCTGCGCCTTCTTCTCCTCATCTGTCCATTTACGCCTATTTCTCTTGGGTTCTGTTCTAAATTCAAATTTCTGGTATCTGATATTCTCTCTACAAATGCTGCGGTCGTGAATGTAATCTATGGTGATATGTAATTGTTGTGAGTCTTCCATAGTTTCTTTGTTCCAAGAAGTTCCCAATTTCGACGTAGAAATGATGTTGAATATTCCTTTAGTCAGTCTGTGTCGTTCATTCTGCGCTTTCTGGTGAGTGTCGTGATAGATTCAGTATTTCTGAATAATTCTTCTGTGGGTTTTTCTTGCCAGAAATTATCTCTGAAAACAGCACCGTAAATTTTTCTCAGAGTTTCCCTTTCTTGTTTTTCAATGCCTTTAATTTTGGCCATTCCCTTGGTGCTTTTGGTTTCTGATGCGTATAGGACTTCCGGCAAGACTACCGTTTTGTAATGTCGTAATTTCGCAGCCATGGAGATGAAATTTTCGTTGTAGTAGGACCAGCTAAGTTTGTAAGCTTTATGTAATTTAGAGGCTCATTCTTAGTTAGCCTTCGTGTTCAGACCAGATTTCTGCATGATTTCTCCTTAATATTTAGAGTCCTTGACTTGTACAATTTCTCCGTATTTTTCTTTCTTTTTCTTCTCCTGCTTTTACGGCCTCATTGGACCACTTCAGTCAATCATTTCTTGGTCCTCTTCTTCAGTAAGTTTCCTTTCCAAGTCGCCCAATAGCTCTTCATTCGCCCTGATCTTCTCAGGCGTTCCTCATCTGTAAATACCCTTTTTACTGTATTACGTTTGTCTATTTTACCCTGAAATCTTATTTTTATATCTCTCAGTTTTTTAATTTTTTTGTTTTGTTTTGCAAGTCATCCAAGGTTATTTCTAATTCTTTCATATCTTCTGTAATTTCCTTAATCCATTATACTTGTTGTTTCATATTCCAAAGTTTCATTACATTTTTTCTAGATAATGTTGTGTTCATTATAAATGCATTCTTCCTCTTCTCCTCCGTCATGCCCATTCAACGAGCGCGTTTGAACGTTTTGGTTTTCGCCTTCTTAGCCTCTCAAAATTCTCTGTGTTGCATCTTGCACTCTGTGGACCACTTCCTTCTACCAGTTTCACTTTTAGGTTTCTCCAGGAATTTGCGTTTGCCTCCTATTGTACTAAAATCTACACGATTTTCCATAATGTCGTCTGTAATACTTATTTCTTGGAGGTCCGCCTTATTTTCCTCTAGCTAGTTTATTTTGACCTTCTTTGAGTAGATAACTTTAAATAAATAATGTTGTGGTTAGTCTGTCGCTGTCCATTCTATAGAATTGAGTCGTCCAGTTACAAAACGCGTTTAATCCACTTGTGAATAAGAATCATTTTCATGAGAAACGTTTCTCTGGACATTGCCTCACGTATCTTTTGTGTTCCTTGTTTCCTACTTTTTACTTTGTGTTTTTGGTTTTTGGTTTTGTGTTTGCTTTGTGCTCATTGCTTTTGAATTTTACTTTTTGCTTTTCTTTCTTAGTTTTGTGTTTGTTTTCTGCTTTTGCTTTTTAGCCTACTTTCGATTTTTGCAAAAAATGAAAGAAGACTTATGAGATCAACACAGGGCGAAAAAAGTGTGTCTGTCTGTGTGTGTGTATGTGTGTGTGTGAGTCTGTGTGTGTGTGTGTGTGTGTCTGTGTGTGTGTGAGTGTGTGTACTCTGAATGTCTGTCCCCCCCTATCAATTCGAACACGGTGAATGCGAATTGAACGAAATTTGGTACAAAGGTAGCACTAGCAAAGGACACCTCAGTGTCATGTTTTATATCGCCGCCATCTTGACGGAATCGTAATGGCGGCCACACAAATGTTCAAAGCTTAAATCAAATTACGACTAACCTAATCATCCGATCTCTACCAAATTTTGCAACAACATACCTTTATGGGGGGAGCATCCTTTGACCAAACTAATAGGTCATTAGTCTAATAGTTTGCGGATGGCGGCCATCTTTGTGTGAAAATCAATTCCCCCTATTAATTCAAACACGGTGAAACCGAATGGAACGAAATTTGGTACAGAGGTAGCACTAGCAAAGGGCACCTCAGTGTCATGTTTTATATCGCCGCCATCTTGACGGAAACGTAATGGCGGCCACACAAATTTTCAAAGCTTAAATCAAATTACGATTAGCCTAATCATCCGATCTCTAGCAAATTTAGCAACAACATACCTTTATCTAGGGAGCATCCTTTGACCAAACTAATAGGTCATTAGCCTAATATTTTGCGGATGGCGGCCATCTTTGTGTGAAAATCGATTCCCCTTATCAATTCAAACACGGTGAAACCGAATGGAACGAAATTTGGTACAGAGGTAGCACTAGCAAAGGGCACCTCAGTGTCATGTTTTATATCAGCGCTATCTTGACGGAAACGTAATCGCGGCCACCCAAATGTTAAAAGCTAAAATGTAATTACGACCATATCTTTATGTGGGAAACATATTCTGACCAAACTGCAAGAACATCAGCCCAATAGTTTGCAGATGGTGGCCAAGTATGTGTGCAAATCGATTCCCCCTATCAATTCAAACACGGTGAAACCGAATTGAACGAAATTTGGTACATAGGTAGCACTAGCAAAGGGCACCTCATATTCATGTTTAATATCCCTATAGCACGTTGTATTTCAACAAGCTACTACAACCAACATTCAATCATACTCCTTGAAAAGGACAAAGAGTTATAACAATACCCATGCATTTAGGAGAAAGTAGGCTATATGTTCTTTACTGAACATCTTGTTTGAATTTTGATCTATGTTTTTTGTTTTTTGTTGTCTGCTTTTGCTTTTGTTTTTGAATTTTGCTTTTTGTTTCGTATTTTTTTTTGGTTTTGTATTTATTTTCTGCTTTTGCTGTTTTTGAATTTTGCTTTTTGCTTTGTGTTTCTTTTTTTTTCTTTTTTTTGTTTTCTGCTTTTGCTTTTGTGTTTGAATTTTGCTTTTTGCTTCGTGTTTTCTATTTTTGGTTTTGTGTTTGTTTTCTGGAAAATCAAAATAAAACAAAACAAAATTAAACAAAATAAACAAAACAAAAACAAAACAAAACAAAACAAAAAACATAACAAAAATAAAACAAAACAATTTAAAACAAAATAAAGCGAAAAAAGTAAAACAGAAAAAAGTAAAATAACATAAACTAATAAAATAATAGTACATTATGCAACGAGCCTATAATGGCAATAATTAAGGCACGAGTATGTTTATAAAACGAGCGTATGCGAGTTTTATAATTTCCATACGAGTGTCTTAATTACCATTATAGGCGAGTTGCATACGACTGTTGATGTTCGACGATAATTATTATAACTATTTTTTGTTCGAACATAAATATTCATAAATATCTGTCGAGATTTCGCCAGTTTTATGTACTGAACAGAGCGCAGAGAATGCCTTGTATTAGTCCATGGCCTCCTCGATTAACCCACAATGACCCTGGCAATGCAGTGGAATTTAAATTAGAAGGCCTTGGAACTCAACGCAGGTGCGATGCTAACATTATCTAATTGGTCAAACGACTGTTTCATGAGCTGTGATTGTTGGGAGAAACTGTTTCATAATGAAAAATAGTGTTATAATGACCATCATTATGATACAGTTTTCTGACACATAATAGTGAGGGTCGAACATAAATAATGTTACGACATGATCCGTATTCACAAGTGGATTTACGAGTTTTGCAACTGGCCGACTCAGATATGGCCATATAAAACCAGACGTATCTTGCGTACGGCATCAGTGAACCTGTCCGTTAAGGAATAGAGGTCCGCTGTTCTGCTCTTAATCCTCATTCCATTTTCTCTCGTGGGACTATGAATTTTCCGCAGAATTTTCCTGTCTTGATTTTCAATTTCTATAGTTTTAAAGTGACCACCAAAGGATATGGTTTCTGAGGCGTATAACGCTTCCTCGATATAACAGTCTTAATTACGCGACATAACTCTTTTGTCGTAAATTAATTACAATAAGCAAAACATTCAACTTAATATTCAATAGATGTACCGTGTCTTGTGTGGGGTTTCGCCTAGGACACCAAGCTGGCTCATCAACGGGCTCTTGGTGTCCCCGCCCGGACCGCCACAGGAGTAGCGAACTGCGCGCTACCTCCCTTTTTATGAAGCGCATTAACCTAATAAAATTGCTGAGTTTTAATTCACCGGCCGTGAAAACCAATATACCATCTTTTTGGAAGCCTTGAAAGCGAGGTTATGGTTGCTTGAGCTTTTAGTTCTCACCGTGAAGATGTGCAGGTGCGCTTCATTAAAAGGGAGGTAGCGAGCAGTTCGCTACTCCTGTGGGGTCCGGGTGGGGACACCAAGAGTATATATTATTTAAACACTCTTGGCAAAACAATAGATCATATTATTTCAGATCATTTCTGACCAACACATCCATGACATTGTTGCCAATATGATTTTACGCGCGCTGTTAGATGCAATGTCTAACTGCATGTAACGTCCATGCTATCCATTGGACTTCAACCAAACTTTGTATTCTGTACCTTAAGAGATAGAACTTAGAATATATTCGACACCAGGGCTGCCAAATGTAGTGCTCTATTAGGCTACAGTATGCCAGGTATACTGTATTTCGAACTAATTAGAAATTTCTATATTACCAACTTAATTTCGTCATTATTCTAGATAGGTCTATATAGATTAATAATTGGCATGAATCTTAAATTTTAAGAAAATTAGGCTCTTTAGTTCGTCACGGAACTTCTTGTTAATTATGTAATTAAATGAAATGGCAACTCAGCGTACATACTTACAGGTGCTGCACAATAGTAGTAAATGAAGTCATTGTTTGCTGAACATCTCGGTCAGAGTAAGGCGGCTTCGGTGGCGTAGTTGCTGAGCTTCTATGCAAAAGATCGCGGGTTCAAATCCGGACGAAGTCGTCGGGTTTTTAAGAGCATTAAATATCCCTCAGTATGCCTTCCTTCGGAGGGGAAGTAAAGCCGGCGGTCCCATGTCATAGATTTATGGCACGTTAAAGAACCTTCCACAAATTACACCTGTGTGAAGCTAAATTGTATAGGTTAAGAATGTAAACAACGCTCTTAGGTTCCCACGTTCGTTGCCCAGAGCCGACTGCGGTGGCGTCTGGTAGCTAAGCTTTGAACTATTAGTCGTTGACGGTGGCGTTTGCCGGCTAAGGCAGGAACTATTTGAAAAATTCAAAAGTCCTTACTTGAATTTAAAAAACAGATAGCACACACTAATTCAGTCATCATAATTAACACCCGTTATCAGACAGATTCTACACACACCCAAACTACACGGGGCTACATGACCGCGTTGTCGCAGCCCCTAAACTGAGGAACCAACCAACCAATCAGTCAGAATGAGCTCACCAAACCAATAATGTTCGCGCTGCGCCTACACTAGCTTCGTGCAGTGCGCTTCCGTCTTTAATTCCTTTTTCTGAAAGCGATTCGGACAGTCGGAGTTTGGGGCACGGACACCAATAACCTGCTGATGAGCCAGCTTGATGTTCCTTGGCGAAAACCAACACAAGACACGGCAAAAACCTAGAAATATTGCTGAGTTTTATTTCCTTGGCCGTGAAATCCAATATTTTCACCTTACAGATGAGTGGAAATAACGCTGGTCTGATTGGTGTTGGTCTCACTACAAGAACAACATTAACCGTTCATAAGAAATCGAGACAAACTTGATTGATACGATGTTTAAAATTCAAAATTATGAATCTATTGGACTTTTAGCTTTGTACATTCATAATCTTGAATAAGTAGTGGGTAGCATGCTGTGCTTCTATGCCCAACATCGCGGGTTCAAACGCGGCCGAAGTCTTCGGATTTTTAAGAGCGTTAAAATCCCTCAGTATGCCTTCCTTCGGAGGGGAAGTAAATCCCGCGGGCCCAAGTCATAGATTTATGGCATATAAAAGACCCTTACACTAATTACACTTGTGTGATGCTAAATTATAGGTTAGATTTGTCTAACGCTCTTAAGTTCCAACGTTCCTCACCAGGAACCGTCTGCGGTGGCATCTAGTAACCAAGTTGACAACTAGTAGTCGAAGACGGTGGCGTTTGGTAGCAAAAGTAGGAACTACTTCAAAATTGAATGTCTGCAGTGCTTACTTGAATTAAAAACAGATAACACACACTAATACAGTCATCACAATTAACACCGGTTATCAGACAGATTCTATACACACCCAAAGTACACGGGACTACATGACCGCGTTGTCGCTGCCCCTAAACTGAGGAACCAACCAATTAACCAATGAAACTTGAATAATAAATACTGTTAATTGATTTGAGAATAAGAAATTGGGGAAAACTAAACTATTTGAAAATTATAATAAACTATCAAGATTAGACAGTAAAACGATTATTTTTGCCAAGGCTGTACATTCCTGTATGACATTTTTGTCGATGTTGTTCTGCATTTTCTGCCCGATAAATTGTTCATTCTTGCAAATTCCCTATTATAGAGATGGTCCCAGAGTAAATACCTAGTATACCTGGATTGAATGGTATGCCTGAATAATTTTGAGGTTATATGTGCATAGACAAAACATGCACACGGAGCGGACATTTCTACAATATTCCACATAGATATCTGCAGAGAGGTTTTACACAAGCCATTCCTCGAGTTGTGATGCTCCTCAAAAACTGGGAGGATGCGATAGGATACATTATATTAGAAATACCTTCAAATCCAATAACGGTATGTAGCAGCAAAAACAGCTGATAATCGTTTAATCTCATTTAGAGGCAGCATCGGTGGCATGCTGAGCTTCTATGCTCAAGGTCACGGGTTCAAATCCAGCCGAAGTCGTCGGATTTTTTAAAATCCCTCAGTATGCCATCCTTCGCAGGGGAAGTAAAGCCGGCGGGCACATATTGTAGATGTATGACATGATAAAGAACCTTCCACTAATTACACTTGTGTGAAGCTAAATTATAAGTTAAATTTGACTAACGCTCTTAGGTTCCAACGTTCGTTCCCAGGAGCCGACTGCGGTGGCATCTAGTAACGAAGTTCAGAACTAGTTGGTCGTTGACGGTGTCGTTTGGTAACAAACGTTTGAACTACTTGAAAATTGAATGTCTGCAGCCATTACTTGAATTAAGACAGATAACACACACTAATACAGCCATCACAATTTATTAACACTGGTTATTAGACCGATTCTACACACACACACAATGTACACGGGGCTACATGACCGCGTTGCCGCAGTTCATAAACTGAGGAACCAACCATCAATCTCATTTAGAAATGCTACGTAAGTTATTTATTTGTCACCCACCCCCATGTGGAGTGGGTTTGAGAAGAGTGGACCAGAGCTGAGTCTGGTATTGCTTCCCTTATCACTTAGAGAGCGGGCGCCGTAATATTACGTTTGAAGGTAACTTTTTAAAACTGCGGCGAGCGTAATATTACGTTGATTGATTTGTCGCGCTTTGTGTTGGAGATAAACGTAATATTACAGCTCTAGCACTCGTGTGTGGGTGCCAGTAAGCATGAAGTTGCACATACTATCGCTAGATAGCACCACGTCACTTTTCAGTGGAAGAAGCGATGCAAGTTCAGGTAGGTCAATTCTGTTTCCCTTTCCTTTGTTTTTATTCTTTGTGGACAGATTTTCTGTCGCAAAAACGTTGAGTCTATTCAATGACTAGTCCCTATATTTGGTGTTATAATTCGCAATACAGATTCTGAATCTGACGCAACCGAAGAGACAGTTCTCCCTTCTACTTCTACCAGCGCGCCCGCTCGTTCCAGGAAGAGAGCGCGCGCAACAGCAGTTTACGGCATTTTTTTTTTTACAATAGAGGGTTTTTTTTTCAATCGTGTCGGATTTTTATTAAATTTGTAGTGTAAGGATTCGGAAATCAAACGGGCTTTTCAATTTATCTGTAACTCAAACCGCATTCACTTTGTTCCATTCTGAACATAGCCTTAAATACTGGAAATCAGCCAGCACACGGGTGAGGAGCAATATTTAAGACATCAGCAGGGTAAGTGTTAAACCGTAGCGGACGGAAGAGGTAAGAGTTGATCAAGAGAGATTGAGGGAAATCCTGTACAGAATCTTCAATAGATGCACAATGCAGTCGCAACTTACTATTCAACCCTAAGGTTTACATTGACTATTGATTAGTATAATCGTACCATGAAATCAACTTCAAGAAAACCTCGTGGTTAAATATTTTGCCCAGCGATTTCAGGAAATTCTTCCCGAGTGAGCTGGGATGTTTCCATGTCATTGAGGTAACATTGGTCTCCGGGATAAAGTGGTGCACCCTTCTCTCATCCACTGTGATGATCCTGAACAGGTGAGCTGGGATGTTTGCATGTCATTGAGGTGACCTTGGTCTTCGAAGTTTGTGAGAAATGTCAAGGCAGTGAAAAAATACTTTGGAAAGTGGAGTCATTTGTGGGCAGTTTTCAATTCATTGCGTATGAGTAGTAAACATGGCCGGCAGACGGAGTTCCGAGTTGGTCGTACATCAGCTGGAGGTGACACAGCAAGCAAACTCTTAAGGGGATATTTATAAGTCTTGTTGTAGAGAGAATCATAAATATAACAAGTGACAGGTGTATAATATCGTGCTGCATCACTCGCCAAGTGCTGATACTACACATCTCAATTGTTAATTCCTTGTGCTGCCGACTTGAAGAGGGCATTCCTCAAAGTTGGAGGAAAACAAGACAGTTATGGTAAACCAGGAGGCTTTTCAGATGCTCTTACACAACCGCCATAGATCGGGCAGGTAGAAATCCCCTACATCCAAGTTTGCGATATAATGAGAAGTGAAGTAGTGTGTCATTGCTTTCCACATTCCACTATTAATGATTTAAGGGCAAGGCTGTCTTCCATTATTCTAATATAGGATTTTTTCCTTCCTTAATTTGTTGACGGGGATATTTGATTTTCACATAGTTCAAATTAATAACAAAAGGCTTGAGATCTGCACCATAGACCAATAGAAGCACTGCTGGAAGATGGTGAGGTGGGGCCAGATATAGAGGGAATTCAAAGCAGTTAAATTATTTTATGTTCAACCCTGACTATTATGTGTCAGAAAACTATTATAATGAGGTTCATTATAACACTATTTTTCATTATGAACAGTTTCTCCCACCAATCAGAGCTCAAAAAACAGTTGTGTGACCAATTAGATAAGGATACCTTCGCGCATGCGCTCAAAATCCAACATGTCTATATAAATTACCGAAAGTGCACCGTCCATATGTTCGCGTAAATTAACTGGTGAATATGAGACAAGAAATAGCACTGTGCCTTAATATCCCCAAAATCAATTTCTACACAGCGCGTGGTTTTGAAACGACTTCGGTGACAGTTTTACTGAATACTGGTGCACAATCTGAACATATGGCATTGAAGCACACAGAGTGCATGCGTCGGTCGGCCAGAGAGTTTCGAAAACAGAGATATACTACCCAGCGCAGCACCCGATCACAACATTCTAGTGACTGAACATGTAACGTGTTTTTCGAGGGGTTTTATGCAACTGGCATAAGTCAGTAGGAAGCCATTCTATATTTATTTACGCGGCAAATTGTTCAGCCAAGAGAATTTTTCATGGTAATTTATTATTATTATTAATTTATTATAATTATTATTAAGGTATTTTCGGAGCATTTTATAAAAATTATTAGCATTCAGATAGGTTTTCTATGTCTTAGAAAACCCTATCCAGCAAATTATTACGAACGACGATATCATAGAAAATTATCTGATTACGGAATTTTACGGAGTTTTTGTCAGTTAGGGTATTTGAGAGAGATGACTCACTGGGAATTCGAGTACACGCTTAATCTTGTCGTGAAGCATGACGCAATCTTGGGTCGCAAGGTCTAGAAAAGGCGAATTGTTGGTACGGAAATCGACTTCTCCCTCCCGCGGAGTGTAATGAGGAAGGAGTGGGGATCTAGCGCGTAGGGTCCAGCCAATCAGTGAGGACGACGTAAGCTAGATGTCGGTACCATGGTGGGGGAGCCAACGTGTGGATATATCGTTCGACGCGCCGTGAAACGAGGACTATCTGTGAAATACTTGAGGTGTACGGTCGCAAGTGCGTGTCGCTCCGATGTTCAGTGGAGTTAGCGACGAACTTTTGTAAAACTTGGTTGTACGAGTGTTTGGGTCCGAGGTACGGACCATAGAATTATCTAATCTACCAGAATATCATCAAATTCCGACGGAGATGACGACGTCCAGGAGACTGTGGGAAGCTCACAACATCATCAAGAACGAGGGAAATGCTTTGGCAATTTCCAGTGGTAAGCGCCAATGACGCAGAAATACGCAATCTCTCATTTTCTTTGTTTTACATTTCATATTTCAGTAACTTCATAGCTTGGAAATAAGAGTAAAATCAATTTATCAGACTCCGTTTTCACGTAATTTTCTATCGGTAATATTCAAATCACAACGCTCCAATTTAAATTTTATACTTATTATTAATTTTGCTATTCTTGTTTTATATAATAAATTCATTTCTTTTACAATGCTATCTTTGCTTTCAGTAGGTAGCATTAGATATAGACCAATTCCTTCTCCTGATACAATTGTTTGTTGGGTTAATGATCAAATCATACCACGATCTGAGTGAATAGAGTCTTGAAGGTGTTCTGCCAGAGCTAGACGTTGTTAAATACAAATTTAGATTTCAACATTGCGTTGAGGTCTTGGCGCCCATTAAAACAACATAGCTTAGGCAAAGGTAAACAGTTACATTTCTCACCCAACAGTTAGGAGCTAGCAAAACGTTTCACTTGTCGCCGACAACTTGGGGCTGAAAACCTAATAACATTTGTGGAAGGAGAAGGGTATATATTTCTGTGCCTGTATTTTGGGGGTTATTTGTCTGTATCAGTGTATATCATTATGGGGGATGAGAAAGAAAGACAGATGAGGTTACGTAGTGGTCATCAACGGGAGAGTGATGATACGAGCAGTATGTCGAGTGATGGTAGTACCGGGGTAGCGGAGGTAAATCCCGATACTGAAACAGGGAGTGTAGGCGGCCAACCAGAATTAAAAACTTTACTTCTCGAGTTTATGTATCAGAACAAAGTTAGTAGTGATGCCTTAAATGCAAAATTAGAACAAAACAGTAGGGAAAATAAAGAAAGTACAGAAGCTTTAAATGCAAAGTTAGAACAGAATAACGCTAAACTAGAACAAAACAGTAGGGAAAATAAAGAAAGTACAGAAGCTTTAAATGCAAAGTTAGAACAGAATAACGCTAAACTAGAACAAAACAGTAGGGAAAATAAAGAAAGTACAGATGCCTTAAATGCTAAATTAGAACAAAACAGTAGGGAAAATAGAGAGAGTAATGAAACTTTAAACGCCAGATTAGAACAAAACAGTAAGGAAAATAGAGAGAGTACTGAAACTTTAAATGCTAAATTAGAACAAAACAGTAGGGAAATGAGTGACAAATTCGAACTGATTAGAGGTGAGATCAGGGGGGTGATGGAAGAAAAGGCTAAAGAGATTATTGCAGATGTAGACAGAAAATTAGGAAAAGTACAGGAGGAGTTGGAAATTAGAATCAGTACACAGGCTGAAAATTTAAAAGAACTAGTGCAACTGGAAACACAGCAGGTCAAAAAGCAATTGGGGGGAGAAATTGACAAAATTCAGGTAGCTACTAAAGAGTTTAAGGAACAGCTGGGGGGTAGAATTGAGAAAGTCCACTCACAAATAGTTGCAGAAGTAAATGATTTAAGAGAGAGTAATAAAGAGAGCATTAGCAAGATTGAGGAGAAACAAGCAAAGCTATATGATAAAGTAGAAGAATCAGAAGGAAACATTAAATTAACAGTAAACAGTATTGAGAGGAAGGCTGAGGAGAAAATCGCAGAATTAGAATTAAAATTAAAAGCTAGGATCAGGCAAGAAAATAGTCAGAATAGACCAGTTTTTGTGAATAGCACACACAGGGAGGTAGAACTGGGTAAGTTCAGCAATCGACAGGGGTGCCCAATGGAGTTCATGAACACTATAGAAAATAAATTCGGGGAGAGGTTGGAAAATGGTAGAATTGAGTGGTGCCAGGTAGTTGAAATTTTAGAACAAGTGTTTGTGGGGGAAACGAGGAATTGGTTTGCTGTCTACAGAGACAAGTTTACTGATATGAATGATTTTAAAATGAAATTCTGTGAAAAGTTCTGGAATGAGGTTATTCAGTCGCAGCATCGTGAGGGAGTAGTGTGTGGTAAATATAACCCTAAAGGAAGCTCCACCATGACCGAATACTTTTTAGGGCAGGTATTAGTGTGTAAATATCTGGATGGCTTGAAGGAGGAAAGTGATGTGGTAAGGTTGCTACTTAGGCACTTTCCCTATAGGATCAAGGAGGCTGCTTGTATCCAGAATGTAAAGACTATATCACAAGTAGAAAATTTGTTAAGCACATTTGATGCACTAGGGAGAGGGGGTTATGAGGACAATTTCAATAGGAACCAGGGTAATAATAATAATAGACCTAATGAAGCCAGGCATCAGGAAGTTCAAGGGAACGGTGGCGAAGGGGCCAATGCTCAAAATAGAAATAATAATAATCAGCTAAATCAGAACAGAGGAAATGGCTATGGTAATCAGTATCAAGGGAGGAACAATGATTACAGGGGAAATCAAGGGAGAAACAATGATTTCAGGGGAAATCAAGGGAGAAATTATAATGACAATAATTACAACCAGAATAGGGGTCAAGGAAGAGGACAGCCTAGTGGTAGTAATATACAGCCAAACAATGACAACACAACTCAGAACAACCAGACCAGTGCAGTAGTAACTAGTACTACGGCCAGCTGTAGCGGTTCTTTAAACGCGAACCAGGCTGCGAAGTAAGGTCAGAATCTCAGTCTGTAGCATGCCCTGTCCATACAATTATACAGGAACCCTATGACCTAAATGTAAGAAATGAATTATTACATGAACTAAATGATGAAGGTATTATTCAGGAAGTGGTTAGTAAGAGCCCCATAGTTAAATTTAACGTGTCCGAGGCGTACACAGATGTTTTAATTGATAGTGGTTGTATGAAGAGTTGCATAAGTAGTGCATTTTATGATAAAATGAAAGGAACTGGAGTAAATTTTGAGGAGATGCCAATTAAAAGCACTTTTGTTATCACAGCTGTTGGGAAGAGGTCTAAAGTAATTTCTAAGCAAGTTTTAGTAGACATTAAAATTAATAATCATGTAGAGAAGCAGATTTGCCTTGTAATTCCAAATTTAGTATTCAGTGTTATCTTGGGTTCAGAGTGGCTAAGTAGAGTGTCTGGTAACTTATGTTATGATGGAGGGAGTTTGAAATTTAAATGGGGAGATTCTGAAGTAGAAGTAGCGTTCAATGACCGTATTCAGAGGAGTAGTATTGTAGGTGTGATTTGTACTTTAAATGAGATATCGCCAGCCGTAGAGCGGGGTTCTCCATGTTTTGTGGGCAGTGTGATTACGAACGGAAGTCTAGAGGACTCGTTACGTGAGGCTGCATTTCAGGGTAATATAGAGGTGGAACAATGTGTTCGGCTCTATGATGTGTTATTGTGTAATAGGAGAGTTTTTGAGGATCGCATTGGTATGGCCAATTGCTATACACATTCATTGAACGTTATTGATAGGTCAGTATTCACAGGACATAGATATCCTGTACCTTTCGCTTATCAGAGTGCAGTTGAGGCACAAATTAACCAGATGCTTGAAGATGGGATTATTGAGCACTCTAACAGTCCATATGTTAATTCTTTGATCACGGTACCCAAGACCGACGGCACTGTTCGTATTTGTTTAGACGCTCGTTTGGTTAACAGTAGAATTAGTTCAGATCAGCTGAAATCTATGTCAATAGAGGAATTAATGCAAACATTTGAGGGGAAGAAGTATTTCACTTGTGTAGATTTGAGTTCCAGTTTTTGGCAAGTGCCACTTATGTACGAAGATAGACCATTTACAGCTTTTAGTCATAAATATAACCTTTATCAATTTTGTAGAACACCTTATGGGTTAAAGAGTAGTTCAGCAGCTTTAATTAGGGCTTTAAACATCGCATTAGGGGATGACACAGGAGAGTTTGTAACCATTTACATAGATGATATGGTAATTAGTTCACGCAGTTTTGAGGAGCATCTACGTCATTTAAATATAGTTTTTCAGAAGTTAGATCAGGCAGGGTTCACTTTGAAGCTGTCTAAGTCGTCATTCTGTCAGTCAGAAGTGACATTTTTAGGTCATAAAGTGTCGAGTAGAGGTGTAACACCAGAAGAAAGTAGGGTTAATAAGATACTTAACGCAGAGGTGCCACAGAATGTTAAACAGTTAAAAACTTACCTGGGAATTTGCAACTTTTTCAGGAGGTTCGTTCTTAAATACTCAGGGTTGGTAGAACCATTCAGGGAATTGCTTAAAAGTGGGACTCGGTGGAGATGGGAGTCTAAGCATGATCAGGCTTTTAGAGCGCTGAAGGAAGGTTTTGAGAAAGCTGTAGTGCTGAAATATCCGTTAAAAGATAAGGAATATGTGGTTATGACAGATGCTTCACATATAGGCATTGCTGGAGTATTATGTCAGAAAGATGATGAGGGTAATCTGTGCATTGTATCTTTAGCCTCGCGAGGACTGACAGCAGCGGAGAAAAGATACACGATTACTGAGTTAGAGCTTTTAGGTATTGTTTTCAGTTTAGGGAAATTTAGAATGTATTTAGTAGGGGGGAAATTTGAGATCCACACAGATCACCATGCATTACTGTATATGAGGACTTGTAAACTCAGTTCTAACAGAGTTAGTAGGTGGATTCTTGCTCTGCAGGAATACGAATTCACAGTAAAATATATTAAAGGTAAAGATAACATTCTTGCAGACATGCTATCGAGGGACACTAATTTATGTAGGGATTATCCTGTGGTTAAAGCAGAGGATGGTATTTTAATATGTGCATGTGTGGACAGTAGCAACAGGGCATCGTTACAGACACTGAGAAATATGCTAGTGGAGCAACGTGATGACGTTAAGTTAAAGGAGCCACTGGCTAGGTTGGAAATAGGTGAAGAAGAGTATGTGAAAGTAGGACGGTTCACGTACAAGATGCAGGATGGGCTTCTTGCAAGGAAATGTAGGAATAATCGGTGGGCAATATGTGTTCCTGCCACTTTGCGGGAGGAGCTAATTTGGTTCATTCATAGGGAATTAGGACACTTTGGTGCTGCCAAGGTCTTCTATGAAATTGGTCCTGACTTCATTTGGAGTAAAATGGGAAGGGACGTTAGGAGAATTTTAGCTAAGTGTGACACCTGTCAAAGGAGTAAATATCCAGTTAAATATTTAGTGGGGGAGAGATCTGCAGTTCTCACCAGTAGTCCCGGCGAACTACTGTGTGTGGATTTATTTGGCCCGATCGTTAAAGGACAGTACGGCTACGAGTACATTTTTATAGTTATTGACGCTTTTAGTAAGTATGTCAAGCTATATCCGCTAAGGAAAGCCACGGGACTAGCGTGTAGCCGTCTGATCATTAATAAGTATGTACCTGAGTTTGGCATTCCTCTCAGGATACTATCTGACAGTGGACCACAGTTTACTGCAAAGAAATGGAGAACCAGTATGCAGGAAGCTGGTATAACACACGTTCATTCCTCTGTAAGGTACCCTCAGGGTAATTCTGCAGAGCGTCCATTAAGGGAAGTGGCTCGTCTTTTTCGGACTCTAGTGCATGACAAGCATGCGGCCTGGGTTGGACATCTTCCCAAGGTCGAGACTTGGCTGAATTCTGTCCAGCATGAGAGCACGAAATTGACGCCATACGAAGTTCACTTCGGAAAAAGACCACAAAATGAACTAGCGAGGGTGTTGGGATTAAATGAGGGTAAGCAACCGGGGATGGATTACACTGTCCAGTTGGCGAAACAGAATTTATCTAAGTCAGCACAAAAGAGAATTCGCCAACAAAAAGAAACTAAATTTGACCTATTCGAGCCGGGAGACAGAGTCTTACTTAGAGTGCCGAAACAGTCAAATAAGCTAGAGAAAGTCATGTCCAAGTTCTTTTATCTCTACGAGGGCCCATTTATAGTTTCCAAACGTATTGGGAAAACAGCATATGTGCTGGAGAATAGTGAGGGAAACAGATTATACGGAACGTATAATATACATAGTCTACGAAAATATGTGTCATAAAGTGAGTGTGTTTAGCTGGCGAGCCAGCCTATCAAATGAGTAAGTGTGGTGTCTGGTGCGTGGAAGATCTGGTCTTAAGGCAGGCGTATCAGAAGTCACACAGGGGGGTAGTATGTAAGTAAATGAGAGTTTTTAAGGTACAGGGAAATATGACGGGATTGTCGGATGCTGTTGAGCACTAAATTGTCTCGATGCACCAAGGCCATTTTGGCAGCGCTGATGGGTTCCCATTTATCTCCAAGAGATGGGGGAGCGCTTGAATAGGGCTTGTTAGCTTAAGGCGTCCACGAGATAAAAGATGGGCCATCAGAATGCGAGACAGTCCTTCATGAAACTCATACATATCAGCACACGTGATTTCTGTTTACGGCCTCGCCATGTAAGATTTGTAAGTGTGTAATTTAAGATAATTTGTACAATGGTATTATTTGTGTGAGGAGAAATGGTCTGTGTTGAGAACTAGTATTAAGTAGAATATGGTTAACGGGAACTTAACAAGACAGGGCGATTACGGCACAGAAATATTTGGTGTTATATGTAATGCACATTTACTGTTTTTTTTTCAGAAGTCAATATTAATTTAATCTACTTCAAAGAGAGATTAAGTATTATGGTCACGAGGCGCTGCCACAATAGTGTGATCGTGTGCTGAGTGATAAGTGGAATTAAATGTCACCATAAGGAGGGGACCTCCAGTGAAATTAGGAAGTTCTATGGTGATATAAATATATCAGAACACCTTCAATGCGTGTGATATGACATCATAAATACATAGTGCTCACACATTAATTATGTCTATTTCTCCAACATAGAGAAATTTGAGAGGCGGAAATATCCGTGGAACACTATTCCATATGTAAAACATTGGACTGGTTGCAAAGTGCAATCCATTGTGACAACAAACTTTGACGCAAAGTGCGTGAAGAAAAAATATGAGTGTATATATCTGTAATTTAGGGTGATTTCATTTATGTAATATGTATTTTGGATGGGGTTTATTAACGTGTCTGGGATAATCGGATAATGGACCGTCGTCACGGTAAATCATCCGATGATCCGAGGCGAATATGTAACGTGTTTTTCGAGGGGTTTTATGCAACTGGCATAAGTCAGTAGGAAGCCATTCTATATTTATTTACGCGGCAAATTGTTCAGCCAAGAGAATTTTTCATGGTAATTTATTATTATTATTAATTTATTATAATTATTATTAAGGTATTTTCGGAGCATTTTATAAAAATTATTAGCATTCAGATAGGTTTTCTATGTCTTAGAAAACCCTATCCAGCAAATTATTACGAACGACGATATCATAGAAAATTATCTGATTACGGAATTTTACGGAGTTTTTGTCAGTTAGGGTATTTGAGAGAGATGACTCACTGGGAATTCGAGTACACGCTTAATCTTGTCGTGAAGCATGACGCAATCTTGGGTCGCAAGGTCTAGAAAAGGCGAATTGTTGGTACGGAAATCGACTTCTCCCTCCCGCGGAGTGTAATGAGGAAGGAGTGGGGATCTAGCGCGTAGGGTCCAGCCAATCAGTGAGGACGACGTAAGCTAGATGTCGGTACCATGGTGGGGGAGCCAACGTGTGGATATATCGTTCGACGCGCCGTGAAACGAGGACTATCTGTGAAATACTTGAGGTGTACGGTCGCAAGTGCGTGTCGCTCCGATGTTCAGTGGAGTTAGCGACGAACTTTTGTAAAACTTGGTTGTACGAGTGTTTGGGTCCGAGGTACGGACCATAGAATTATCTAATCTACCAGAATATCATCAAATTCCGACGGAGATGACGACGTCCAGGAGACTGTGGGAAGCTCACAACATCATCAAGAACGAGGGAAATGCTTTGGCAATTTCCAGTGGTAAGCGCCAATGACGCAGAAATACGCAATCTCTCATTTTCTTTGTTTTACATTTCATATTTCAGTAACTTCATAGCTTGGAAATAAGAGTAAAATCAATTTATCAGACTCCGTTTTCACGTAATTTTCTATCGGTAATATTCAAATCACAACGCTCCAATTTAAATTTTATACTTATTATTAATTTTGCTATTCTTGTTTTATATAATAAATTCATTTCTTTTACAATGCTATCTTTGCTTTCAGTAGGTAGCATTAGATATAGACCAATTCCTTCTCCTGATACAATTGTTTGTTGGGTTAATGATCAAATCATACCACGATCTGAGTGAATAGAGTCTTGAAGGTGTTCTGCCAGAGCTAGACGTTGTTAAATACAAATTTAGATTTCAACATTGCGTTGAGGTCTTGGCGCCCATTAAAACAACATAGCTTAGGCAAAGGTAAACAGTTACATTTCTCACCCAACAGTTAGGAGCTAGCAAAACGTTTCAAACAGATATTTATGAATATTTATGTTAAAACATATAATAAAGTTATAATTATCGTCGAGCATAAACTGTCGTATGCAACTCACCTATAATGGTAATTAAGACACTCGTATGGAAATTATAAAACTCGCATACGCTCGTTTTATAAACACACTCGTGTCTTAATTATAGCCATTATAGGCTCGTTGCATAATGTACTATATACACGTACATATTACTGATGAATTAGCAGCTTATTATAAATATCAACGATCGATTAACTGTAACACTTGAGTGCTTTTATTTGACATAGCCTACATTATAACAATATAACATGTACTCTAAGCCCACCACAAGCATTGGAGATGGTAGAGTTTGTTTTTCACAGAGTGTACACCCACGACTACACACTGCCTTGCAATCCATGGTGATCAGGCTATGCCAGCGCTCTCGGCAACCAGCTTGGAGTATCCGAACCTTGTGGCAAGCGCTCTCCAACAATTACGTATGTTAGTATTGTAGTATTAATATGACACACCACAGTTACGAGCACCAAGTCGCCTCCATAGGGCCTGGTTATCTACGGACTGCAAAATCGATTGGGTTTGATTCCCTCAGTAAGACATTCTTGAAATGATTTTCCATGGTTTGTCTTTTTCAAATCCAGGCGAAAATGGGACGGTACTTTCTAGCAGACCACGACTGCTTCCTTTCAACGTCTTGCTTAGTTTAATTCATCCCACTCGTTTTATTATCTCTCAACTAGAAACCCACCTCGGCTTCGCCCGGGAACAGTTATGAATGCATTACGTGATAAGCGCTATTTTTTTCGATGTCAATGAACTACGACCAATATCCGTTTTACGTCTCGGCATGATGGGTTAAAATCACTGACTGGACTATTAATTATATCATCATGGAGATGCATGTGCAACGGATTCTTGTCAGACGTAATTTAAGAATGGCGAGGTGCATGAAACACAAATCCCCCTTCCGTCCAATCTTAACTTGACTGTATATTTTACGGATCAGGCGAAATGAAGAAGAACCGAGTGGCACTTTCAGGGAAACTCCAGACACAACCACTCTTCTCTGAAGTCTTAACTCAACACGACTCGACACTTTGCTGCTCGCTGTATCTGGGGTAATAAGCTCGTCCGCTACCTAGGCTGTAACTGGGGTGATAGCCTCGCCCCTAGATAGCTCGTAAACTGTCGCTTCAGTAATTGAATGGAGATTGTTGGAAGAAATGAAAACGTAAAAACATTTATAGTGGGCGATGTATTGAATATAGAGATAGGCCTCTGTTCTCCCGGACTTTTTTGTAGAACATTTCATGCTGAACAATTCTTACACTCATAGAATATTGATATTTTTAACGGTTTACCTAGCGTAAGCTTAAACACCGCACGGACGCCAGGTATTTTCTCGACCTTTTCACTGAAATCGTTACTGCTTGGCTTCCTTTGATCATAAATAAATAATTTTTACAGAATCCTTCCTCGAGATATCCTTTACAGAATAGTGAAAACCGCATCAAAATCCATCCAGTGCGTCTCGAGATCTCCCGTAAATCCAAGAATCAGCGACTTTGTTTTATACTAAGTAGAGATAACACCCAGATAAGCAACGTGTCAGGGGGGGGGGGGGCATTCGGTCGTAAAACCATCCACCAAAGTGCACAGAACAATTTGGGATTTTTAATACTGTTAACAAGCAATTCTGTAAGTCCTCACTGTAATTACCAGCACATTATGAAGAAAGGAGCATTTTTAGCCTACTTTTCACATTTTGCAAAAATGAGGAAAAAGTAGACTTATGAGATCGATCCGGGCAAATATATGTGTGTCGGTCTGTCTGTCTGTCTATCTGTCTGTCTGTCTGTCTGTCCGTCTGTGTGTGTGTGTGTGTGTGTGTGTGTGTGTGTGTTTATCCCACCACCCCTATCAACTCCTAAACTGCTGCAGCTATCGAAACCAAATTTGGTATGCGTAAAGAGCTATGCCCGAATATCGCAAGGGCATATTTGAAAATGACTTCAGTGCTACCAAATGCTGAAAAATCACAATTGAAAATTGAGGTCTATGTTAGATATCTCGGAAGATATGAATTGTTCCAAAATTAACACACTTACAGATAATTTTACATCAGACTAATTTACAGGAGCCCATACATGCGACTGCTGCCAACATGATCATATGTCTGCTGATAGGTCCAATCCTTAAATGCATGTAATTTTCATGCTATCTATTGAATTTCAACCAAATTTGGTATGTGATTTGCGCACCGGAGCAGATATGAATATGCATTTTTGTAGTGTCAAGAAGGCTGCCAACTGTTGAGAAATGCACTCTATACATTTTTATCCTAATCTCAATATATGAGAAATTATGCGGGCCAACAGCTCTAAGCTTTGTATACGAATAGTACCTACAACTGTAGGTTAGTTTTCAGTAACCGATATACGACAGAGCTGCCAACATGAATCTACGCGCGCTGATAGGTTTAATGTTGAATAACATGTAATTTCCATACTAATAAATTAAGTTCTTTCAAAATTGGCACAAATATAGATCATAATATTTCAATTTAAGTCAGAGCATCCAATTTATGGCAGTGTCGCCAACCTGAATTTACGCATGCTGATAAATTCAATATTTAAATACATGTAACGGGCATACTATATATTGGATCTTAACCAAATTTTGTATGTGCATTGTGGACCTTAAGAGGTGGAACTGAAATATATTTAGAGTCGCCAATTCTACCAACTGTTGATATATGGTCTCTATAATTTGAAGAAAAGTAGGCTCTTTAGTTTATCACGGAACTACTTGTTTAACTCCGCATTAGTTTGATAGCAAACTAAATCCTAAATTATAGTAGATTATTCCTAAGCAATTATAACTCGTAACTCACAGTCAAATAGTGTATTGAACTTAATACTCTTCTGGGGGTAGAATAAGGTACATTCAAACATTACTTTTATTGTAATTTTCAGAATCGAGGAACTTCTTTTACCAAGGTTGGTTGGTTCCTCAATTTTACGGGCTGCGACAATGCGGTCATGTAGCCCCGTGTACTTAGGGTGTGTGTAGAATCTGTCTGATAACCGGTGTTAGTTTTGATGGCTGTATTAGTGTGCGTTATCTGTTTTTAATTTCAGTAAGGACTGCAACCATTCGATTTTCAAGTAGTTCCTACTTTTGCTACCAAACGCCACCATCAACGACCAACTACTTCTGAACTTGGTTACTAGATGCCACCGCAGTAAGCTCCTGGTGACGAACGTTGGAATCTAAGAGCGTTAGTCAAATCTTACATGTAATTTAGTTCACACAAGTGTAATTAGTGGAAGGTTCTTTTACATGCCATAAATCTATGACATGGGACCACTGGCTTTACTTCCCCTCCTAAGGAAGGCATAGCCTACTGAGGGATCTTTAACGCTCTTAAAATACCCGACGACTTCAGATGGGTTTGAACCCGCAAACTTGCGGATTGAAGCTCAGCAAGCCACCAACTACGCCACCGAAGCCGCCTTTCTTTTACCAAATGAATGGTTTCTGGAAATACTGTCATATAGAGTATGCTTCTGAAGTGTGTTTCTGCCTCATTTGTCGTGACAGTTAAAAAATGGTAACATGAGATATCTTCTGCAGGGCTGTGGGTTACCGCTACCGGGATGAGGATATAGTTTGCTTGTCTGCGCGGATATGCGGCGAATATGGGGCGGATATGGGGCGGATATGGGGCGGATATGGGGTGATTATGGGGCGGATGTGGGGCAGATATGGGGCAGATATGGGGCGGATGTGGGGTGGATGTGGGGCGGATGTGGGACGTATATGGGGCGGATGTGGGGCGGATGTGGGGCGGATATGGGGAAGATATGGGGCAGATATGGGGCAGATATGGGGCGGATGTGGGGTGGATGCGGGGCGGATATGGGGCGGATGTGGGACGGATATGGGGCCGATGTGGGGCGGATATGGGGCGGATATGGGACGGATGTGGGGCGGATGTGGGGCGGATGTGGGGCGGATATGGGACGGATGTGGGGCAGATATGGGGCAGATATGGGGCGGATGTGGGGTGGATGTGGGGCGGATATGGGGCGGATATGGGACAGATGTGGGGTGGATGTGGGGCGGATGTGGGGCAGATGTGGGGCGGATATGGGGCGGATGTGGGGCAGATATGGGGCAGATATGGGGCAGATATGGGGCGGATGTGGGGCGGATGTGGGGTGGATGTGGGACGGATATGGGGCGGATGTGGGACGTATATGGGGTGGATGTGGGGCGGATATGGGGCGGATGTGGGGCGGATATGGGGCAGATATGGGGCAGATATGAGGCGGATGTGGGGTGGATGTGGGACGGATATGGGGCGGATGTGGGGCGGATATGGGGTGGATATGGGACGGATGTGGGGTGGATGTGGGGCGGATGTGGGGCGGATGTGGGGGCGGATGTGGGGCGGATATGGGGCGGATACGGGACGGATATGGAGCGGATATGGGGCGGATATGGGGCGTATATGGGGCGGATATGGGGCGGATATGGGACGTATATGGGGCGGATGTGGGGCGGATATGGGGCGGATGTGGGGCGGATATGGGGTGGACATTGGGCGGATGTGCGGCGGATATGGGGCGGATATGGGACGGATGTGGGGTGGATGTGGGGCGGATGTGGAACGGATATGGGGCGGATGTGGGGCGGATATGGGGCAGATATGGGGCGGATGTGGGGTGGATGTGCGGCGGATATGGGGCGGATATGGGACGGTTGTGGGGTGGATGTGGGGCGGATGTGGAACGGATATGGGGCGGATGTGGGGCGTATATGGGGCGGATATGGGACGGATGTGGGGTGGATGTGGGGCGGATGTGGAACGGATATGGGGCGGATGTGGGGCGGATGTGGGGCGGATGTGGGGCGGATGTGGGGCAGATATGGGGCGGATATGGGACGGATGTGGGGTGGATGTGGGGAGGACGTGGGGCGGATATGGGGCGGGTATGGGACGGATGTGGGGTGGATGTGGGGCGGATGTGGAACGGATATGGGGTGGATATGGGGCAGATATGGGGCGGATGTGGGGCGGATGTGGGGCGGATATGGGGCGGATATGGGACGGATGTGGGGTGGATATGGGGCGGATACGGGGCGGATGTGGGGCGGATATGGGGTGGACATTGGGCGGATATGGAGCGGATATGGGGCGGATATGGGGCGGATGTAGGGCGCAGATATGGGGCAGATATGGGGCGGATGTGGGGTGGATGTGGGGCGGATATGGGGCGGATGTCGGGCGGATATGGGGCGGAAGTGGGGCGGATGTGGGGCCGATATAGGTCGGATGAGGGGCGGATGTGGGGCGGATATGGGACGTATATGAGACGGATGAGGGGCGGATATGGGACGTATATGGGGCGGATGTGGGGTGGATATAGGGCGGATATGGGGCGGATATAGGGCGGATATGGGGCGGATATGGGACGTATATGGGGCGGGTGTGGGGTGGATATAGGGCGAATGTGGGGCAGATATGTGGCGGATGCGGGGCGGATATGGGGCGGATATAGGGCGGATATGGGGCGAATGCGGGGCGGATGTGGGGTGGATGCGGGGCGGATATGGGACGTATATGGGGCGGATATGGGGCGGATATGGGGCGGATTTGGGGCGGATATGGGGCAGATGTGGGGCGGATGTGGGGCGGATGTGGGGCAGATATGGGGAGGATGTGGGGCGGATGTGGGGCGGATATAGGGCGAATATGGGGCGGATGTGGGGCGGATGTGAGGTGTATATGGGGCGGATATAGGGCGGATATGGGGCGGATTTGGGGCGGATATGGGGCAGATATAGGGCAGTTGTGGGGTGGATGTGGGGCGGATGCGGGGCGGATATGGGACGTATATGGGGCGGATATGAGGCGGATATGGGGCGGATGTGGGGCGGATTTGGGGCGGATATGGGGCAGATGTGGGGCGGATGTGGGGCGGATATGGGGAGGATGTGGGGCGGATGTGGGGCGGATATAGGGCGAATATGGGGCGGATGTGAGGTGTATATGGGGCGGATATAGGGCGGATATGGGGCGGATTTGGGGCGGATATGGGGCAGATATAGGGCAGTTGTGGGGTGGATGTGGGGCGGATGCGGGGCGGATATGGGACGTATATGGGGCGGATATGGTGCGGATATAGGGCGGATGTGGGCGGATGTGGGGCAGATGCGGGGCGGATATGGATGTAAGTCGTGCGGATGCGGGGCGGATGTGGATAACAAACGTGTAGATGCGGCGCGGATGTGGATATAAGTCGTGCGGATGCGGGACGGATGTGGATATAAGTCGTGCGGTTGCGGCGCGGATGTGGATATAAGTCGTGCGGTTGCGGCGCTGATGTTGATATAAGTCGTGCGGATGCGGGGCGGATGTGGATAACAAACGTGTGGATGCGGCGCGGATGTGGATATAAGTCGTGCGGATGCGGCGCGGATGTGGATATAAGTCGTTCGGATGCGGGGCGGATGTGGATATAAGTCGTGCGGATGCGGCGCGGATGTGGATATAAGTCGTGCGGATGCGGCGCGGATATGGATATAAGTCGTTCGGATGCGGCGCGGATATGGATATAAGTCGTTCGGATGCGGGGCGGATGTGGATATAAGTCGTGCGGATACGGCGTGGATGTGGATATAAGTCGTTCGGATGCGGGGCGGATGTGGATATAAGTCGTGCGGATGCGGGGCGGATGTGGATAACGTTCTGTTTATCCGCGGAGGGCTCTAGTTATAGCCGACATCTGTACATAATACAAAAGTAGCTACAATAAACTGCCCTTGGCCCTTGGCCCTGGCTGTGAGCGGATGGGAACAGCGCATAACTACACTAAACACACTCACACTGTGATCACTTTTCTTGGTGCTATTTCCACTCGTGTTTTGCGTTTTACACATCAAGGAACAATTGATGGGTCTGGAGCAAAAGGGGACTAACTCCATTTTACAATTTTTTTCTGGAGAGATATTTATTATTTATTTATCGTATGGCTTTTAGTGCGGGGAGTGTCCGAGGACATGTTCGGCTCACCTGAGTGTGTAGCTGCTTCCAGCGGACACCCTTATTAGAGTGAGCTACAAGTTCCAGGAGAGACTTAAAACTGATTAACACATTTCATATATTCAAATAATTCATGCTTTTGGGGCTAATAACGTGTGAAAATTAAATTAAATACCACCAGACGTTTCGGAGGAACCTTGCCTCCTTTTTCAATGGAATTGAAATTTGGTATTTAATTTATTTTCACACCGCATTAGCCCAAAAACCATGAATTATTTGAATAGTAATCTGGGCCGTGAAAGCCTTAATCTACACATCTCATATAGCTTGAATACTTCTGACAGATATATTTTGAAGCGCTTAATTTAAGTTGGTAATGTATGGCTACAATTTAAAAGTTCAGACCGTTGAATATTATTAAATATTAGTATAAATTTAAAATGGAGTTACATCACTCTTGCACTAAAATATTAATGTCTCTTCATCGAAAACAGCAACGTATAGGTCGATAAAGCGAATGTACAGTATAATAAAGACTTTGCTCTTATAAAACGAACAACATGAAACAAACAAGAAGTTCCGTGACGAACTAAAGAGCCTACTTTTCTTAAAATTAAGATGCATGCCAATGATCATTCTACAGTGTATGAACCTATCTAGAATAATGACGAAATTAAATTGGTAATATCGAAATATTTAATTAGTTCGAAATATACCTGTTATAATCTAGCCTAATAGAGCACTAGAGTTGGCAGCTCTGGAGACTGAATATATTCTTAGTTCCATCTCTTAAGGTACAGAATACAAAATTTGGTTGAAGTCCATTGGGCGTTACTTGCAGTTAGACACTGGATCTATCAGCACGCGTAAAAGCATGTTGCCAACAATACCATGCGTGTGCTGGTCAGATATATTCTGAATTATTATGGTATCTTGTTGCGCCAATTTTGGATGAAATCCATTTGTTAGTATAGAAGTTACATGTATTTTAAAATTGGACTTATCAGCAGGCATAGAATCATGTTGGCAGCACTGACTTATCCTAACTACTCCAAATTAATCTAGAATGTCAGGTGCTATACGTGTGCAAAGTATAGAGCTGTTGGCTTGCATACTTTCTGATATATTGATATTAGAGTAAAAAAATATAGACAGCATTTATTAACAGTTGGCAGCCGTGATTGCTCTTAAGAATACTTATAGCCATATCTGTTATGTTACACATAGCACATACGAAATTTGGTTGATATCCAACTGATGTTATAGGAGTTACATGTATTTAAAAATTGGCCCTATCAGCAGGCTTAGAAGCATGTTGGTGGAACAGACGTATATACGTTACTCCAAATTAATTTAAAATATCAGGTACTAGGGGAAGGTCCCCCAGTATCGGACGGAACTCAATATCGGACAGTGTCAGTTTCTGATGTTCAACACAATGTTGCAGGAACTTTTGTGATGGTAGTACTCACCCTTCACGAGGTAAGTCGGTGGGAGACCATTGTGTGTCCTTGAACAAAGAAGTAAGCTTATGGTAAGAAGCTCGCTCTTTTGTGACAGTTTCTTGCTGCACTAAGATAATTTTGTGAACCTGTTCTGCACCTTAATATTGGCGATTGAAATATTTTAAGGGTTGTTCATTGTTAAACATATGTTAATTTAAAAATGTGGATGATCGCTTAGCTTTTGTTTAAATGTGTTACGTATGATGGCCCGTTCAAGTTTTACGTGTTGGGCACCCAATATCGGACAAGCTTCCGGCACACAGTATCGGACAAACGTACCCGATTTCTTTTGCAATTCTTACAATACCTTCGCTTATTTCAGACAAATATGGGGGGAGAACGGGGAAGCTTGGTGACAGAAAACATGAAATTAGCAATTGATGACGTAAGAGGGAGTAAAATGAGCATTAGGAAAACAAGTGAGCAGTTTTGTGTCCCTAAAAGTACATTAGGTGACAGATTGAAATTAATTTCTTCAGAGAAAGAACACAAATGAAACGTGCCACGAGTGCATTTAAAACACGGTTTCTGATGAGCAAAGCCCTGATTTAAACAAGTTAAGAACATTTTTAGAACTATATTTACGTCACAATTATGTAATAATTTAATTTATATGCTAAATTTTAGAAATCCTTTCCCTTAATTTATTATTATATTATATACAAAGCACAATGTTGAGCTGAATTTACGAGTCTTGGGCACAAAATGCAAGGCAGGCACTGAATTTTGATTGCGAAATAACTGACTGCATAATTTGTGGTGAGAATTTCAGTGAAGACTGGATCCAGGTTGGGCCCATGAAAACTGTGCCAGCCTTGAAGGGAAACTTCCTTATTATCAATGTGACATATGTGTTAAAAAGTAATGTGGATATACTGTACATACATTAGTATAATAATATAATAATCACACAATATTGTGACTGTCCGATACTGTGTGCCTGGTTTTTAAATTGTGAAAAATGTGAGATTTATAAATGTTTTAAATTATTTGATATCAGTATATAATGTAGAAAGATGATTGACTACAATGAAACAGAATCAAATCAAGTTATCAAAAATAATTTTTAATTTTAATTTAACCCTTTCATTAAGTTATTATACAAAAAGAACCTTAAGTGTCCGATACTGGGGTACCTTCCCCTATACGTGTGCATAGTTTAAAGCTGTCGGCTTGCATCCTTTCTGATATATTGGTATTTGGGTAAAAATTATAGATAGCAATTATTAACAGTTGGCAGCCCTGATGGCTCCTAAGAACACGCCCAGTCATATCTGTTTACGTACACATACTACATAAAAAATTTGGTTGAAATCCAATTGATAGCGTAGACGTTATATGCTTTCAAAAATTGGACCTATCAGAAGTCTTAACATAATTTTGGCAACACTGTCATGTATGGCTTCCAGGAAATTAAACTGAAATAGTATTATCTACATGTGTGCCAATTTTGGAATAGCTCCCGTGCATATCTTCCAAGATATCCAACATGGAGCTCAAATTTCTAGTGCGTTTTTTTTTCAGCAGTTGGAAGCACTGACAGCCTTTTCAAATATGAGCCTGAGATATTCCGGTATACATCTTTACTCATACTAAACTTGGTTTCGATTGCTGCAGCCGTTTATGAGTTGATAGGTGGGGGGACACACACACACAGCCCGACAGACAGAAGGACAGACAGACAGACAGACACACATTTTCCCGGATCGATCTCATAAGTCTACTTTTTCCTCATTTTTGCAAAATGTGAAAAGTAGGCTAAAAAGTCACCATAGTAAGTTGAATATATAACTTAAGATTTGTCTTCATCTTCTGATAGGGACATACTCTTCACCAATGTCATCAAGACTTTTATTTTTGTGGGTTTAAATAGCAGCTACATCCAGGAGGTGCCTCTCTATTTCCCCTAATGCAAGGGGGAGTACATTTTTCATCACATGTATTACTTTCAGTTTCTAGCAGATCTTCCTCATTCTTGCACCAAAGATGCAACTAATTTTAATGCACAGTTAGGTGCAATAAACTGTTTTGCGCGAATTTTGAAGTTACCCCTATCTTGAACCAAACCCTTCAATTGTTAGTACGATGTTCGGATTTATGGGAAACTCGTAATTCCGAGACTCAAAATATCGACACCCTGCTGTATTAGAATGTCAATATTAAGCCATTGTCTAGAGCGTGCACTCTATGGAAGTGAAACTTGGACTATTGGTGCAGCAGAAAAGAGGAGAATTGAAGCGTTTGAAATGTGGTGTTACAGGAGAATGATGAAGATCAGCTGGGTAGATAGAGTAACAAATGAAGAGGTATTAAGACGAGTGGGAGAGGAGAGATGTTTCTGGCGACTGCTAATGAAGAGAAGAGATAGGTTGGTAGGACACATACTAAGACATCCAGGAATAGCAAGCTTAGTTATGGAAGGAAGAGTTGAGGACAAGAACTGTAGGGGTAGACCAAGGTTAGAATTTGTTAAACAGATTTCCTCGGATGTAGGGTGTGGTAGCTATGTAGAGATGAAACGAGGGAGGTATGGAGAATTGCATCAAACCAGTCCAAAGTCTGAAGACTCAAACAACAACAACAATATGTAAATTCAACTGGGAAAAATCTGTGACACTGATTGCTCCATCTAGAAACAAGTAGTTCCGTGAAGAACTATACAGCCTATTTTCATATATCCTACTCATGTTAATAAATTGCCTCTATCAACATACAAAATTTCAGTTTGGAGGTTGTCATAGACTCGTAGATATTGAGAACCGTCTAAATATTTCAGGTGGTTCACAGGTTGGATTTTTAGCCTATTTTCAATTTTGAAAAAATAGGCTTATGAGATCACCTTTTGTCCGTGTGTGTGCGCGCGAGTGTGTGTGTGTCCCCTAATAACTTTAAACGGCTGGAGCGATGTCAATGAAACCCGGTAAGTTAATAGCACTACTCAGGGCGACCCCGACCGTGCCCTTCGAATTTTGTTACGTCTCACCAATTCAACATGGCGTCTGTGTGAAATATTTCACAGCATTCAATATCTCCGAAACTATTCCCAATATCACCCCGGAATTTATTACGGTGATAAAGTAAACTACTAGAAATTCACCTATGTGACTTTTGAAAATCTGGTAACTACAGTACCAACATGGTGGCCACGCGAATTTGCGACTTTTAAATAGACGTTTCTCGTGATTTAACCAAACAAACGCAATAAAACATGGTAAAGTATATGTTTATACACATTGTAATGCACCGACATCTAACTTCGTTCAATTGTTTACATAACCACAAGATGGCGGATGTGCGAAATATTTCACCGGCATTCTATATCTCTGAAACTATTAGCGGTATCACTCTGAAATTTTGTACGGAGATAAAGGGCACTACTGGAAGTTCATCTATAAGACTTTCAAAAACCGGTCAACTACAAAACGAACATGGCGGCCAAGCGAATTTGAAATTTTAAATAGACCTTTCTCGCGACTTAAAGTTCTAAACGCAATGAAATCTGGTACAGGAAATGTTTATACACATTGTAATGCACTGGTATCTAATTTAGTTCAATTGTTTACATAACCTCAAGATGGCGGCTGTGCGAATTTTAAAATTATGTTTTTATTTCTTGTGTCGTAATCATGCGATCGAAGTGAAAGTTTGAATAATGAACCTACGCAATAATTTTCATTTAATGGTACACGACTCTATGGCCTATATATTTAACAATTCAACATGGCGACCATCTGAAATATTTAGACGGCTCTGAATATCTACGAATCTATTATAGCAATCAAACTGAATTTTATTATGTTCATAGGGGCTATGAACTTACGTTCACCTATACGACTTTAAATAACCTGGTGATCACAAATCGAACATGGTGGCGACGCGAACTATAAATATTCACTTGGACGTTTCTCGCAATTTAACCATCCGAGTTTTGTGAAACGTGGTACAGTAAATCCTTATACGAATGTTAATCCACTGGTATCTAATTTATTTCAATTTTTTCCATAACCACAAGATGGCAGGTGTGCGAAGTTTTAAAATCTCCTTGTTACTTCTTGTGTCCTAATCATGCGATTGAAATTTGAATGCTACACGTACACAATAATCGTCATGTAACAGTACATAACTCTAGGACCTACGTATATAATATCCAACATGGCGACCATCCGAAATATTTAGTCGGTTCTCAATATCTACGAATCTATTACAGCAATCAAACTGAAAATTTGTATGTTGATAGAGGCAGTTAACATAAGTAGGATATATGAAAATAGGTGATATATTTCTTCACGGAACAACTTGTTATTTATGTACTATTACATGAAGATTATTGTGTACGTGTGATATTCAAACTTCAATCGCATGATTAGAACACAAGAAGTAAAAACAAGATTTTAAAATTTCGCACAGCTGCCATCTTGTGGTTATGAAAACAATTGAAATAAATAAGATGCCAGTGGATTAATATTTGTATAAGCATTTAACGTGCAAAGTTTCACTGCACTCGGATGGTTAGATCGCGAGAAACGTCCATTTAAATATGTATACATCGCGTCGCCACCATGTTGGATTAGTGCTCACCAGGTTACTGAAAGTCCTATAGGTGAACTTATGTTCATAGCCTCTATGAACATAAAAAGTCAGTTTAATTGTTGTAAATGATTCGTAGATATTGAGAACCGTCTAAATATTTCGGATGGTCGCCATGCTGTATTTGTATATATAGGCCTTAGAGTTATATACTATTACATGAAGATTACTGTGTAGGTTTAGTATTCAAACGTCAATAAATTGCATGATAGTACACAAAAAATAAAAACGAGATTTTAAAATTCCGCACAGCCGCCATCTTGATGTTGTGTAAACAATTGAACTAAATTAGACACCAGTACATTTCGTTGTTTATACACATTTGCTGTACCAAGTTTCATTACGTTTGGATGGTTAAATCGCGAGGAAAGTCTATTTAAAATTCTCAACTTCGCTTGGTCGTCATGTTGGTTTTGTAGTTACCAGATTTTTGAAAGTCTCATAGGTGAACTTATAGTAGTGCTCTTTATCACCGTACACAATTTCAGGGTGATGTCGGTAATAGTTTCGGAGATACTGAATGCTGGTGAAATATTTCGCACAGCCGCCATGTTGGATTGGTGGGAGACAATAAAATTTGAAGTGCATGGTCGGGGTCGGCCAGAATGGTGCTATGATCTTACTGAGTTACACTGAAATCGCTCCAGCGGTTTAGAAGTTATTAGGGGGGGAGACACACGCCATATTACACACACGCACACAGACACACGGACAAAAGGTGATCTCATCAGCCTATTTTTTCATAAAATGTAAATAGGCTAAAAAGGAATGGGCATTTTCGTCACGTCTTTACTATAAAAAGCAGCGGCGTTATAGTTACTTACTGAGCCACATTGCGTTACTTCCTTCCCGAAGGGCACACGAATGGAAACGATAATATTGTGAAAGAGAGTTTATTTTTACGACTATTTTTGTATCTTTAACTCTGACATAAACATGTAATTCCTTTCGCATCAGAGACACGCACAAGGCAAGATGATCCGGAATTAAACAGATCTTCTCTCTCTCCCTCCTTCGTCCTTTTCCCCTCCCTCTGTCGTAGACTAGGTGAAGAACTTGAATTGATATCAAGAAGTTTTTCAATTTCAAAGGACATTTTTTATTCCTTTAGTTATTTCCTTTGACTTTAACATTCTCCTGCATACATCCACGGTAAAAGGAGACAAGATAAACGATGCTACTCGTTTCAAGTTGCACGGAGAAGTTTCTCGAAGCTGGTAATTGTATTACTAATAATCATAACACAGTGCTAACTTATTAAAGTTTTACTTTCAACTGAAAGGGAAGGTATACTGTAAGGAAGAAAATCATCTCAGTGTTCGGGGATTTATTTAGAGAACAATTCAAGAGCCCGGCGCGAGAACCAGACAGCTCAAAAATATAATATGTATCAGAAGACACAAAAAAGTAAGAGTTGAAAGGAAGGAAGATTTTAGACTTACGTGACCGTTAATCATGCGATTATGAGCCACGGGACCTCCTTTTTACGAGGAATCCGAACCACAGGACTTGGCATTTCACTTCTAAAATCTCACATGCATTGACCGGGAATCGAATCCGGTCCACCTTGGTGAGATGCCAACAGCTTGACCACTGTGCCACCACGCCCCTAAAAGAGTTGTCTACGTACCCTAGCTAGAAGCAATAGCAACATACGGGTTGTGATACTGTACTCCTCTCTCACAACCGCTTGTACATTTTGTAATCATTTTTAATTTCAGTTGCACTTTGTTGGTATTTTGGATCCGAAAAGTGCGTTTTTCAATCTAAATTTCAGTGTGTATTTTCAATTTCAATTGCATTTTGTAAGTATTTTGAACCTCAATTGCATTCTGTACGTATTTTCCATACAGAAACCAGACAGCAGTCATTCGAGCTGAAGGACATGAGAGAGAAGCTGGTATTCAGAAAGGTGTAAGGCAAGGCTGCAACTTATCACCCATACTTTTCAATCTTTACATTGAACAAGCAATGAAGGAAATTGTAGAAAAATTTAAAGTGGGACTGAAGATTCAAGGAAAAATAATTTCAACTCTGAGATTTGCCGATGACATCGTCATCTTGGCTGACATACCAGACGATTTGAACGAGTTTCTGAATGGTATGGACTCCGCCTTGAGGAAAGAATTCATGATTCAAATTAATAAATGTAAAACAAAAATATTGGATATAAATCAGCCGAAATAAATCAGAATCCTCTATGGACATCAAATTGGCAGGTGAAAAACTAAATGAAGTAGGAGACTTCTGTTACTTAGGACGAAAAATAACCAGTGATGGACGAAGCAAAGAGTATATAAAAAGTAGGTTAGCTCAGGCAAGGAAAGCATTTCTACAGAAAAGGAATCTGTTGACATCGAATATAGATTTAGATGTTAAGAGGTCATTTTTGAAGGCCTTTGTTTGGAGCGTGGCGCTCTATGGAAGTGAAACTTGGACTATTGGTGCAGCGGAAAAGAGGAGAATTGAAGCGTTTGAAACGTAGTGTTACAGGAGAATGATGAAGATCAGATGGGTAGAGAGGGTTACAAACGAAGAGGTATTAAGAGTAGTGGGAGAGGAGAGATGTTTCTGGGGACTGCTAATGAAGAGAAGAGATAGGTTGGTAGGACACAGGTAAGACACCCAGGAATAGCAGGCTTAGTTATGGAAGGAAGGGTCGAGGGAAAGAACTGTAGGCGTAGACCAAGGTTAGAATTTGTTAAACAGATTGCCTCGGACGTAGGGTAGCTATGTAGAGATGAAACGATTAGCTCTGGACAGGGAGGCATGGAGAGCTGCATCAAACCAGTCAAAAGACAGAAGACTCAAACAACAACGTATTTTCAATCTGATTTGCATTTTGTAAGTATTTTGAATTTGAATGGCATTTTGTAAGTATTTCGACTCTACATTGCATTTTGAAAGTATTTTGAACCTAAACTACATTTTGTGTGTATTTTTCAATCAATTCCTATTGTGAGTTTTTTCCTTCTAAATCCCCTTTTGTAAGTATTACCGCTCTCCATTTTGTGAGTCGTTTCAGTCAGAGTTATTTTTGTAAGTATTTTCAGTCTCACTTAATTTTCGTTCTGGTTTCCACTTCATTGTCATTTTCGCTATCACCCAGAACATTAGGGGTCGATAACTAAAGCCCTGCGCGGATGCGGATATCCGCGGGTTTATCCGCGGATATACGCAAATATTTTCGCCACGCGGATATAGTTTGCATTACTGTGCGGATAGCGGATACGCTGCGGATAATGTTTCAAGTAAATTTGCGGATAGTTTTTAGATTACAAATTTACGATAATACAGTATTACATATTTGATATGCCAATCTACAGCTTCATGCCTTAAAAGAGGAACACTCCTATAGCCTATTGCGTACGAAATATTCAGGCACGTATTGCACTTATACACGAGAAGATCATTTTACTCATATGCTTTCAACTACATTTTATTAAGTACCGTATGTTTGTAGTAGATGGTCTTGACATCTCATCATCATCATCAATTCTCACTGCCATTATTACTACACGTACGAGATATAATGCTGTTAATAAGCTTGTTAGTTCATCGTGGTGACGTCATTAGCATTCCTCAAGTCAGCTACTTTACCGTCTAAGCTATCCTGAAAGATCGGGATCCAGGTTTATCTGTAGATTTATTTCCAACTTGTCACTGAAGCACGTTGGCTGTGATATTGCAACATCAACTATGTCATCAACTATGCGAACATGGATTGGTCCAGAAACGGAAGGATGATGTCTGACTTGGAATTTCCGGCCAAATGTCAATCCCTTTCTCCAAGCGTAAAGAGAAGTTCATGTAGCGAATGTTACCGCGACCGTGAGTATGAACATAATTTCACCAACAAGGATAAACTATCAACTAAAATAAAACAAGGTGAATATTCAATAGCGCGTGAAACAAAGCTCAAGTCAACGACATGGCAGACATTTGGTTTTGTTTTCAATGGAAACGGAAAGGTGAACGATATAGTGATGTTTTACCCGTAAAAAAAAGTGTATTCATACTCAGGATACAAATCGGGCACATCAAACTTACTGAGGCACAAGTGCGAAAGTAGCCAAAAAGTATAGCCAATTTTTTGTCTAAAGCGGAGGTCAGAGAACCAGAAGTGTCATCCAACTTGAAGTTCCTTGCAATGAAGCAAATTGTCAGGAACGACTTTCTCCTCAAATGTCTAAATGTGTTGGTTTAACACTTTATGCTTGATCTAATAAATTAAACATAATATTGAAATATCAGCGGATTTGGATAAAAGGCATGCGTATGTGGGGCGGATGCGAATAAAAACATGCGGATGCGGATAATAGGCGTGCGGATGCGGGGCGGATGCGGATAACGTTTTGTTTATCCGCGCAGGGCTCTACCGATAACCTAGATATTAGGCCCCTTAAAACAACAATTAATACCATCATCATAACCGATAGAGCTATCTTGTTTGGTGCCCCGGTAAATTGATTATATTACGAAGAATGCAATAACCAGTGCTATTTGCCTGAGTTATCATTGTAACATACTCGTTTATATAGCAGAATTACCGTGAGGGTAAATATCGGTACAAGGCAACAAGATTTATATACTTGAGTAATAAATAGGTTAAAAGTTCTGCCTAATCAATACTTTTAAGCCTATTTTCATTTTATGAAAAAAAAGTAGGCTTATGTGATCACCTTTTACCCGTGTGTGTGTGCGTATGTGTGTGTGTTTCCCCGTAATAACTTCTGAACGGCTGAGTGATTACAATGAAACTCCGTAAGATCATAGTACTATTACCGTCGACTTCGACCGAGCCCTTCAAATTTTATTACGTCTAACCAATCCAACATGGCGGTTGTGCGAAATATTTCACCGGCACCTCCATATCTCCGAAACTATTACGGATATCACCCTGAGATATTTTACGGTAGTAGAGGGTCCTAGTACAAGTTCAGGTATGAGATTTCCAAAAATCCTGTAAAATACAAAACGAACATGACGGCTAAGCGAATGTGAAATATTTTAATACACTTTTCTCGGGATGTAACCACCTTAGCGCAGTGAAACTTGGTACAGAAAATGTTTATACACATTGTAATGCACTAACATCTAATTTAGTTCAATTGCTCACATAACCCCAAGATGGCGGCTGTGCGCAATTTGAAAATTAAGTTTGTATTTCTCGTGTATTAATCATGCGATCGATGTGAACGTTTGAATAATGAACCTACGCAAAAATCGTCATCTAATAGTACATAACTCTATGGCCTACTTATAAAAAATCCAACATGGCGACCATCCGAAACATTTAGACGTTTCTCAATATCTATTAATCTATGACAGCAATCAAACTGAAATTTTGTATATTGATAGAGGCAATTAACATAAGAAGGATATATGAAAATAGGCTGTATAGTTCTTCACGGAACTACTTTTGATGTGTAACATCTTTCCACTCGGTTGCTGGATATTTTTGTGCGAGTGATTTTGAAAAATGGGACGGAAGTGGATCGGACCGAAGTTTGTAAGACGCACTGCCAGTTGAATGTGATCCAGCTGGCAGTGGTACCATGTGGAATGTTCATCACATACGGATTACTTTGTAACAGCAGAGTATCGAGAAGGCAGTGCGAGAGTAGAAATATCAAGTAGGCAGTGAAGAAAAAAAGAGAGTCTTGGAATTGTTATGTATTATGAGAGTGTAAAAAATAAAAATAATTTTTGTGTGTTGATGAATGTCAAGGATAATAAAAACGGTAACAACTTCAAGGTAGGATAACATGTCAGATGTTACACATCATATGTGACTACTGTAAGGCTCGTATCTTTTTTATTTATTAAATACGATAACTATGTGGTCATTGATGGGACATGTTTCGAGGCCTAATTATTTTTGGCCCCTTCATTAGCCAATATGAACGAATCAATGAATGTCAAATACACAAGATAATTGTACAGCGTAACACTAAAAAGTCCCTTGTCATTAAACCTTAGGCTTTATGGTGCACCATGAAGAAGGATGTGAAATTGAACGCCTAAAGCAACACAAATTGATGTATGAGAATATGTCTTGAGCGTAGCGCTCTATGGAAGTAAAACTTGGACTATTGGTGCAGCAGAAATGAGGAGAATTGAAGCGTTTGAAATGTGGTGTTACAGGAGATTGATGAAGATCAGATGGATAGATAGAATTACAAAGGAAGAGGTATTGAGACGAGTGGGAGAGGAAAAATGTTTATAGCGACTGCTAATAAAGAGAAGAGATAGGTTGGTAGGACACGTATTAAGACGCCCAGGAATAGCAAGCTTAGTTATGGAAGGAAGGGTCAAGGAATTCCTTAATGCCTAGTGACAACCTGTCCATCAATGATGTGGCGTTTATTACTATCATGATATAGTGCTAAGCTTGCCACGGTGGGTGAGTGGATAGCGTATCGGTCTACTAACCCCAAGATTGCAGGTTCGCCCCTGACCGTGGTAAGTGATTTTTGAAAGGCGGCAAAAATACGATACGCATGTCATACGATGTTGGCATGTCAAAGAACCCATTTGAATTCAGTAGGCCAAGTTCATAATGGCAAAATTAATCTCGGGAGTTTCCGCCAGCACAAAGTTCCTCATTTCTCTACTAGAAAGCGCTATTGTGTTCAAGGAGATTAGATATCTTACATCTAACCTCCTTGACTTTCATAGTCAAGGAACTACGAAATTCGACATGCAAGCTACCCTCTGGGTGTCAAATAGCAAAGCTTGCACCAGGCACCCGAGGCCATACGATATTATTATTATTATTATTATGATATAGTGCTAGTCGTTGTCGCCTAGCGACAATATGTCCGTCAGTTATTAGATCGGTGAAACGGTGTAGATTTGGGGGGGGGGGCTAAATGTAGGGAATGGAGTGGTCTGTCTGAAATTGAAAGTAGATAGTGTTACCCGCTGGGTTCCAAACGGTATGTATACAAATTTTGGCTCAGATCGGTGAAAAGGTGTAGATTTGTATAAATAACAGAGAAACAAACCAACATTTAGTTTTATAAATATAGATAGGTTTATGCATTTCAAATGAATATTTATTCATTAAAACCAAATATAAATGTGCTGCTTGAGATGTACTCAGAAAGAGCAAAATGTTCACAATTATTCTACAAAGAGAATCAAAGTTTTAAATTGATTGAAAATAAGTCACGTGTTTTAACACTGCTTGAATGCCGAATCTGCAATAAAATTAAGAATAATACATTCACTTGGATTTGTAGTTTCGATCTATCTACCCATCTGATCTTCATCATTCTCTTGTAACACCGCATTTCATCCCTTCTATTCTCCTCTTTTCTACTACACCAACTATCCAAGTTTCACTTCCATAGAGCGCTACGCTCCAGACAAAGGCTTTCAAAAAATGAATTCCTAACAGCTCAACAAATTATGTTTCTATAGAAATTCTTTCCTTACTTGAGCCAAGCTACTTTTTATATCCTCTCTGCTTCGTCCATCACTGGTTATTTTGCTTCCTGAGTAACAGACGTCTCCTACTTTCTGTCTTTTCACCTACCAATTATAGTATTATTCAGGTTTAGTAAGTAGCATCCATTATAAGAGGGCACAATCGAGTTTGACTGACAAATAGCTACCAACATATGCGCCTTGAAGATTACCAGTCCATAATGTGGTCTGTTTGTTGGCTGTTTACCTTGTGCAGTAGGCAGTTGAAATGTGTCATAAATCCTGGAATATGTGTCGGCAACAGTTGGTTATAAAGCAATTATGATGTTTACGTCAGCTAGGGGTCATAAAGGCTCCACCATATCGCCGTACGTCCTCTGAGATTTGGTGGCACACCGCATAATCCTTACCAGCTGACATAAACACACCATTCTTATTTTGGTTATATTCCCCTAGGGGATCACATCTCATAGCCTGTGTTACAGTTGTGTCTGCAGTAGGGTGTGAGAATTAATACGTATTTATTTATATATCCTGCCGGGGTTGATGGATGGCGTTATACCCTAACTTGGGTTCTTAGGGTTTCTACCCACAAGCCGAGGGTGAAGTGTGAGTCGGGTCCCCTCGGCCGTTAATCTTGGTATTCGTGATCGGGGCGCTGTCTTACTGTCAGAAAGCTACTCAATTGTCCTCACGAGGCTGAGTGCACCCCGTTCCAACCCTCACGTCAGTTTTAAAATCCGTGACGGAGCCGGGGATCGAACCCGGGGCCTCCGGGTAAGAGGCAGGCGCGCTACCCCAACACCACGGGGCCGGCAAATAATACACACACCTATAAAATAAACATTACAGAATCAAATACACAAAATTGAAACTAGATATTGCTGACGTATCATATAGGCCTCTGACACCAGCAACTTACAAATACTTTTCATTTGAACGACCCTTTGCAAGGATTTTTATTTGTAAGTACCTTCTGATAAAATTCACTACAATATTCGTCATAATTGTAATATGTGAACAATTCTTGTTTTATCAAACTAATGGAGCTTCTGTTTCTATCATCTCTCCATTTGATATTCATGACAGAAAAACTCTCCCCGTATAAACAATGGAGGGGAAAATTCTGAGTATTAACTTCACAAGAACTAACATATCCCTTAACTTAATTTTGTTGTCCCTAATAAATCTATAACATGTACCCATCTATCTGACATAGACATAGAAATCACTTTCTCTTTCAAACTTGCGCCTGTACCACCAGAAATCAAGCTAGATATTACAATCAATTCTGAAGCGGGACATTTGAGAATTGGTCCGAAATTGAATATACTGTATTATCAAATTAACAAAAAGAAACCGGAATATTTGGCGTTCCGTTAACGATGAAAACGGAACGCGGAACAAAACAAGATAAAACGGAATTGTTCCGGTTATAACGGAACGTCTGGCAACCCTATGTACTAGTGAAATTGTATTATATTGTGTATGAATTTCCTTGTGCTGTATGATTGTCATGTGATATATAAATAATTAAAATAACCTCATAAAATCTCTCATTTCATTTACTGTTCCCTTCACCCGCTATCTCCCAAGCACTGCTTGGCATAGTAGCTACGTCACAGCCGCCAGCCAATTGCCGCGCGCTCCCCGACTTGGCCCAACCTTAGTATTTAAGTAACCTTGGAACCAACCATCCTTGTGATTGCACACAGTAGCCGCTATTTCGGAGTTTAAAAATCTCTTTATCATCAGTCCCGTGTTCTTGGGTGTGTGCAGTATGGTGGCTCATGATCATAAAATTAACGGTCGCGTAAAAATACAACCTCCATTCCTTCCTTCCTCCCTTCCTTTCTTCCTCCCTTCCTCCCAACCTTCCTTCCTTTCTTCCTCCCTGCCTTCCTCCCTTTCTTCCTCCCTCCCTTCCTTCCTCCTTTCCTTCCTTTATCCCTTCCTTCCTCCCTTCCTCCCTCCCTCCCTTCCTCCCTTCCTTCCTTCCTCCCTTCCTTCCTTCCTTTCTTCCTCCCTCCCTTCCTCCCTTCCTTCCTTCCCCCTTTCCTTCCTTCCCCCCTTCCTTCCTCCCATCCTTCCTTCCTTTCTTCCTCCCTGCCGTCCTTCCTTTCTTCCTCCCTCCCTTCCTCCCTTCCTCCCCTTCCTTCCTTCCTTCCTCCCTCCCTTCTACCCTTCCTTCCTTCTACCCTTCCTTCCTTTATTCCTCCCTCCCTTCCTCCCTTCTACCCATCCTTCCTTCCTTTCTTCCTCCCTGCCGTCCTTCCTTTCTTCCTTCCTCCCTTCCTCCCTTCTACCCTTCCTTCCTTCCTTCCTTGTTGAGACTCTATCGTTAGATCCATCTCACCTCATGTCCCACTCCGTAGAAAGGAACAGAAGCCATCACGACAGAATGCAGTATGAGACACTAAGTATTGTCACGCCGTATTAGAAGCAACTACATGGTAATCTGACTGCAGATGCTCACTCATCTCATCTTCAGCGATGTCAGGTGTTTCTATTTTTTATATCCAAAGGTCAAACTGTGTCAGAGTTCAAGAGTTCAACCAATATCTGGTGTGCGCTAAGCCTTTCAATCATTCGTAACGACAACGGTCTCTTTTTAGTAAGTGTTCTCCCTCGCCAGAGCTGTGTTGTATCGTGTCAAGCATCAATGTATTCATTTCGGTGACATTTTTAATTTTGTTTTTGTTTTGCCATACTCTGGTTTACTTTATTTCTTTGCTCGGCTTTTAGTTTTTGGTTATTAATTGCTTTTTGTTTCTGCTCCTTGCTTTATTTTCTCTGTTGTTGTTGTTGTTGTTTTGGCCTCTGATTTTTTAGCCTACTTTTCACATTTTGCAAAAATGAGGAAAAAGTAGACTTATGAGATCGATCCGGGAAAAAGTGTGTCTGTCTGTCTGTCTGTCTGGCTGTGTGTGTGTCCCCCCTATCAACTCCTAAACGGCTGCAGCAATCAAAACCAAATTTAGTATGAGTAAAGATGCGCACCGGAATATCTCACGTCCATATTTGAAAATGATGTCAGTGCTAACAACTGCTGAAAAAACGCACTAGAAATTTGAGCTCCATGTTGGATATCTCGCAAGGTATGCATGGGAGCTATTCCGAAATTGGTACACATGCACATAATACTATTTCAGTTTAATTTTCAGGAGGCCAACAATGACAGTGTTGCAAAAATAATTTTAAGCCTTCTGATGAGCCAATGTTTAAATGCATATAACTTCTACACTATCAATTGTATTTCAACCAAATTTTGTATGTAATATCTGTACATAAACAGATATGATTGAGCGTATTCTTAAGAGCCACCAGGGTTGCCAACTGTTAATAATTGCTCTCTCTATTTTTTATCCAAATACCAATATATCAGAAAGTATGCAAGCCAACAGCTTTAAACTATGCACACGTATATTCTGACATTTTAGATTAACTTTGAGTAACTTATATACGTCAGTTTTTCCAACATGATTATAAGCCTGCTGATAGTACCAATTTTTAAATACATGTAACTTCTATACTATCAGTTGGATTACAACCAAATTTCGTATGTGCTATGTGTACCATAACAGAATATCTGTAAGTATTGTTAAGAGCAATCAGGGCTGCCAACTGTTAATAAATGCTGTCTATATTTTTTTACCCTAATATCAATATATCAGAAAGTATGCAAGCCAACAGCTCTATACTTTGCACACGTATAGCACCTGACATTGTGGATTATTTTGGAGTAATTAATACAAGGCAGTGCTGCCAACATGATTCTATGCCTGCTGATATGTCCAATTTTAAAATACATGTAACTCCTATACCAACAAATGGATTTAATCCAAAATTGGCACAACAAGATATCATAATATTTCAGATTATTTCTGACCAGCACACGCATGGTATTGTTGGCAACATGCTTTTACGCGTGCTGATAGATCCAATGTCTAACTGCATGTAACGTCCGTTGGACTTCAAACAAATTTTGTATTCTGTACCTAAAGAGATGGAACTAAGAATATATTCAGTCACCAGGGCTGCCAACTGCAGTGCTCTATTAGGCTACATTATACCAGGTATATTTTGAACTAATTAGATATTTCGATATTACCAACTTAATTTCGTCATTATTCTCGATAGGTTCATATTCTGTAGAATAATCATTGGCATGAAAAGTAGGCTGTATAGTTCTTCACGGAACTTCTTGTTGTATTTTTATGGTTCTTGGATATTGTTATTATTTTTTTTGTTGTTAATGATTTGGTTTTTGCTCCTTTGATTTTTATTTTTATTTGACTTTCATTTTCGCGTTTGTTTCTTATATTTTGATTTGGTTTATTTTTTGCTCATTTTTCCTTCAGCTTTTGTTATTGCTTTTTTCTGTTTTGTTTTGTGTTTGTTTTGCTTTAACTTTTCTTTTCCTGTTTTTCTCTTTCCATTGTTACGCTTTCGTGCTTCACTTTTTTATTTTGATTTGGTTTTGATATTGGATTTTGTCTGTTATTTTATTCTATTTTTTGTCTTTGTTTCTGCTTTGATTTTACGTTTGTATTTACGCTTTCTTTTAGTGTTTTGTTTTTGTTTTATTTCGGGAATCAAGGAGCAATAAGAAATATAAATTTTGTTTTGATAAGTAAGAACACTTAATACTGCAAGATTCAACCAACTGCCTTATGCTTGTGATGCTACAATTTGACGTTGCAGCTGATTTTAATAATTGTTGTGACGATGGAAGTCTTCTTGTGCAAACAATTTATTTATTTAGTGTTAATTTTTATTTTCACAAATACGTTCCCTATTTGATGTTGAAAAGACCAAAATTACCAAAAACGTAAAATTAAGCAATTTCCTGAATTGCGCCAAACGTCGAAGTGTTAACGGACCCGGAAAGGTTTCAAATTGCGTGTCATGAAGAACACTATCAAACTAAAAATGTTCCAAATTTCGAAAAGCAGTTTTGGTAAAACAGCCTAAAATCGCTTGTTATGAAAGCCGGATCTAAAGATCCTATAGGCTTTCATATAGCCGTGGTATATTGGAAAAAGTCTGTCTGTATGTATTGTACCCATGTGAGTAATCTCGTTGGATAATATGCATCCGCCTCCAACTAGCATCAGCTCTCAGGCGTGTACGGTAACCCCAATTTTGCAGTGCATATTTTGGATTTGAGGCTAACAGGTATCAACTCTACAATGATAAGGCACAACTCTATTCTAAAACTTTAATTCATTAAAATAAATCATGGCTTCAAACACAAAACAATACCCAAAAAAGCATAAAATAAAAGCAAACAAAATTTTTACTTCCACAATCCACAAGTAAACAAATATGAAATCACAACAAAGTCATAACTAGCCATAATGCTTTACCCTTCTGTGAACTTCACAAGGATATACTAGTGCGCTGATGCACCTACGACTTCAAAACAACTTTACATTAACATAACAGTCATACAATGTGACTTCTTTAAGATTACAACAAGGATTATTCCTTAAATCTCTTTATGTTAAACAATTATGTGTGCCGTGCGTGTTTTAATATTTTTCTTCTCACCAATGAAATGCTTTTCATGCATTTACCTATTTGGACGTTGCACCAAAATCAACGTGCAACTCCATAATTATGTAAGCTACCCCCTACATATCCTTCAATTATATGGTTTCACCGCATGCTGTCTGTGATTCCTAGATAAAACGTTACGTTATAGCTTATGTCGGATTGTACGATAGACTGCCTCGCGCTCAAGGCGATTGGCATCTAGTAACCAACTACATGACTTGGTTCCAGTGACAGTACAAATATATCATGTAACTATTCGTCAGATAGCTAAATTAATGAACCATCAGGATGAACTATAATTATCCATGTGTTCACAAACCACATGGCTATAATACTCAACATAACAATCTCGCATTATATGTCATTTTAACAAGGTCTAGAATCTCTTCCCTTTATAACTTGCCTGAGCGGTTCGAGTGGTTGGCACCGACCCTCGGCTAAAGAAATCGCTACACAATAGAAAGTGGGATGGGTCGTTCCACCAATTATCTCGACCTTTCTAAAAGTTTGAAAGCTTCCCTCTCTAAGCAGTGGAGATTTACAAGACAAATACTGTGTCCTAACCGGCACACATGTTCCCAAAGGATCTTAATTGACTATTATGCCAACAGGTATTGAATGAGCTTTTGTAATTATTCCTACGTCGAGGATAACGATTAATTAATGGCCTCACATGGGTCCATCCAACATGAAGGTTCGGGGTTCGTAATGCATGAGCCTGGCGGTGACCGATGTCTCAAGTATAATATAGGCGCACAAAACCACTGTCGCCATGAGTTTTCGCTGCCCACGAGCGTAAATAACTCAACATAAGTTCTCGGGAAATCATAGAGCTGCGAGGTGTCCTTGTTTTCCTCGACTCTTATAAGATTCCAGCCCGGAACACATTTCAATCCTTTTCTTCAGAGTTAGGGTCCATTCACTAAAACTCTGGCAAATAATGTCTCCAACAATGTCCACGACATAGGAGAATTCATACGTAGAATAGACTATCTGGCCCCTAATGCTCCATGCTACGACATTCCGACCTCTAATATTAAGAGAAATCTAACATTTACTCTATAAGCTTCTCAATTAAGCTGCAAATTCAATCCACTAAAAGCTCTTTCATTACTGGTATCATTACCGAATATATGCAATATTCTAATATAAAGCTTCTTTCCATAATTACTGAAATGTAATCTCATTGTAACATCTGCCTGCTTAGATTGATAAGTCTTGCACTTAGCGTTAATAATTCTCGCTTACAACATTTTATTTGTTTCCTGATGTGTTCATTCATACTCTTAATAACCATTATTATTATTATCATCATTTCTCACTGACATAAATGACCAAAATCATCCTTTATTATTATTATTGAAAATCTCATTGACATAAATGACCAAATCATTATTTATTATTATTCTCATATAAATTACCAAAATTTCCGACATAGCTAGACGTTTTAAACTCGAACAATCGCGTTCGTTACATTTACATAACTGATTGCCATTCTTAATTCATAGTGGGAATAACTACTCCATTTAATGATGCAAATCATCATTTCAACTCTATAAAAATCAACTCAATACTGATTAAACATGGAGGATCAGCCTCCTAACTGACTTTTACTGGCATCTATAAGGAATTCACAATACCTTTACGGAATCACAGACATGCATCGGTCCATACTTCTACATAATTATAACCATAATTTGTGGGGTACTTACATCTCTATAGGCATCTAAGGTGGCTCCAACCAATCATATTCTTCCATGTCGCCCGCCATAATGGGTTTAACGCGACATATTTCTCTTGTTTACACACATTTGATTATACATTTCTATCACCAACACGACACGTTGCATACCTTTCAGGAAGTTATCACTCCCCAAACATGTGAAACACTTCATCAAACACTACTTTAAATGATATTTTTACATATACATTACACTGAACACTCGTCACTTTATACACACTTCAATGCTGAGATTCCCTAGCAGAGATCGAAATTGCAGGTGTCGACGGCATCTTACGTTATCAACTCCTGATTGAAAGTCTGGTTATCTGCTCTCGGAACTCTCCAACAGTTTTTTTTGTGACGATCATTACTCCTACAGTAAGCGTCCTGCGTTACATCAATACGCTGGCTCCCAAACATGAGCGTTAACATCTGGTATTCTCATGGCAATACCAAACACTTAGTAGAGTTTCTTTAGCGCCTTCTATCGTAGTTACACACATACGATTAGTTAATACTATACACACTGCGCTTAATAAAGTTCAACACTTTCACAAATAATTATATACAATAATGCTACCGTTAGTCTATACGGTGCTTCATAACTGAACACGTCATAGTTCGTGCGGCTAATTATGCCTGTATCACGACTATTATTCATACAAACATATTTACTGTTTCTTTTACACATACCAGTCCTTGTTCGGCGTCTCGATGAATAGATCCGTCATGCGTTATGCCTTGACGAACTTGCTTCACCCTGGCTGTAGCTGACTGAAGTTTCATTCGAAGACTGCACGTAGCTTATTTGAAGACTTCTGTCTGCGGCTTACACGCTGTCTCGTACTGCTGCATATTTGCTGCATACTGATTGCAACTTATTTCCATTGTGCTACAATTGACAATTGAGTAAGACTGTAACTGGCTGTAACTGCGCTTGGCGGCATGTAGACTGCACTTGGCTGCGTCTCGACTGACTTACAACTGGGCTTCAACTGAGTAACTGAGTAACACTGAGAACAGAGTGAGTTTCAAAGTGAGGTTCAACTGATTCAACTGAGTAACTGAGAACAGAGTAGGACTGAGCCTCAAGTGACAACTGAGAGCTCCTCCTGGGGTCTACTCCCTTATATCGGATTTCCACAGAAAGTAGAGCAACATCTTCCCGCGTAATCTTCGCTCCTCTCACAGCATGATTCCGGTCTTCAAACCATGATCATTGTGTTCCTCTCTCTTCACAGGTCCCAAAACTATATGTGTGCAAAGAATCGCTCGTTCAATTAATTTATATTAATTCCTTTCTCCATGGCGTGGGACGCTACCTAACCGGGAACTCCCCGTCAACATCTTCACATCCCTCCGCGAACAATGGTCGCTTCACAGTCCTTACGCACATCACTAAATATGCACCAATTTCGCAGGTAAAAGATTCTAAAATTATCTTCTTGCCAAGATATTCACCTGTGTGCAACTCTCATCTCGATTCGTTACTCCAATCACGAGTAATCAATGATTCTTCTGGACATTTCACCGCCCCTCCTCTACATCTATTCTCCGTCGGGGAATAACTGTGTCATTTTTCAGGCCTCTCCCCTGCTCCAGACGACATAATGGGGTGACAGAGATGGACGTGGCTCCACTGAGACCAACCCACAATTCTGGGCCGATTAGTAAATGTCAGCTCTGCCCTCCTCTCTGCTTCAAACTCCCAATAGCTTACACCAAATCGTCTTATAATGATATAATCTGCTCATTATTTCCTACATTATTTTAATAAATAATGCCATTTCATCAAAAATCACACCAGTGATTAAATATACATCTCTTTCGAGGGGTTTTCAACAAGAAACTCCCTGTACAGATCTCTGGTTCGCTTCCTGGCGGAACCTTTTTACTGAGATCACAGTCTCTGAGAACCATGTTCGATTCCAGTCAGCATAACCCCATCGGGTTCAGTATGTATGTATGTATGTATGTATGTATGTATGTATGTGCGTGACGTTTTTGCGTTTAGCAAAGTACAGGTCGCAATTTTCAAGATATCGAGCTGAAATTTGGTACGGTGAAAGAGTTGGGGCCTGTGACGAACCCTATTGTTGGGCGTTAAAATCGGTGCAGGGCCGGACCTTTTTTTGGGGCCCTGAATTTCATCCGATTTTTTTGAATCGATATATCTCGGAAACGGTTGGTCGTATCGAAAAATGTTAAATGTACAGGTGTAAGATCTCCGCGGTATGCAACTTTTTTACTCAAAACGATTTTTTGATATCTCTCACGGTTTTCTTTTTTTGGGGCCCTGAAAATGTCCAGTGTGCGTGACATTTTTGCGTTTAGCTAAGTACTGGTCGCAATTTTCAAGATATTAAGCTGACATTTGGTACGGTTAAAGAGTTAGTGACTGTGACGAATCCTATTATTGGGCGTTATGATCGGTGCAGGGCCGGATCTTTTTTGGGGGCCCTGAATTTCAAACTTTTTTTTGGAATCGATATATCTCGGAAATGGTTGATCGTATCGAAAAATGTTAAATGTATAGGTGTAAGATCTCCGCTGTATGCAAATTTTTTACTCAAAACGATTTTTTGATATCTCTCACCGTTTTCTATTTTTGGGGCCCTGAAAATGTCCATTGTGTGTGACATTTTTGCGTTTAGCTAAGTACTGGTCGCAATTTTCAAGATATTAAGCTGAAATTTGGTACGGTGAAAGAATTAGTGACTGTGAACAATCTTATTGTTGGGCGTTAAAATCGGTGCAGGGCCGGATGTTTTTTGGGGCCCAGAATTTCTAACTGTTTTTTGGAATCGATATATCTCGGAAACGGTTGGTCGTATCGAATAATGTTAAATGCACAGGTGTAAGATCTCCGCGGTATGCAACTTTTTTACTCAAAACGATTTTTTGATATCTCTCACCGTTTTCTTTTTTGGGGCCCTGAAAATGTCCATTGTGCCTGACATTTTTGCGTTTAGCTAAGTACAGGTCGCAATTTTCAAGATATTATGCTGAAATTTGGTACGGTAAAAGAGCTAGTGACTGTGACGAACCCCATTGTTGGGCGTTAAAATCGGTGCAGGGCCGGATCTTTTTTGGGGGCCCTGAATTTCAATTTTTTTCTTGGAATCGATATATCTCGGAAACGGTTGGTCGTATCGAAAACTGTTAAATGTACAGGTGTAAGATCTCCGCGGTATGCATCTTTTTTACTCAAAATGATTTTTTGATATCCCTCACCGTTTTCATTTTTTGGGGCCCTGAAAATGTCCATTGTGCGTGACATATTTTGGTTTAGCGGAGTACTGGTCGCAATTTTCAAGATATTAAGCTGAAATTTGGTGCGGTCAAAGAGTTAGTGACTGTGACGAATCCTATTGTTGGGCGTTAAGATCGGCGCAGGGCCGGATCTTTTTTGGGGGCCCTGAATTTCAAACTGTTTTTTGGAAACGATATATCTCGGAAACGGTTGGTCGTATCGAAAAATGTTAAATGTATAGGTGTAAGATCTCCGCGGTATGCAACTTTTTACTCCAATCGATTTTTTGATATCTCTCACCGTTTTCTTTTTTGGGGGCCCTGAGAATGTACATTGTGCGTGACATTTTTGCGTTTAGCTAAGTACTGGTCGCAATTTTCAAGATATTAAGCTGAAATTTGGTACGGTAAAAGAGTTAGTGACTGTGACGAATCCTATTCTTGGGCGTTAAGATCGGTGCAGGGACGGGTCTTTTTTGGGAGCCCTGAATTTCAAACTTTTTTTTGGAATCGATATATCTCGGAAACGGTTGATCGTATCGAAAAATGTTAAAAGTATAGGTGTAAGACCTCCGCGTTATGAAACATTTTTACTCAAAATGATTTTTCAATATCTCTCACCGTTGTCTTTATTTGGGGCCCTGAAAATGTTCATTGTGTGTAACATTTTTGCGTTTAGCTAAGTACTGGTCGCAATTTTCAAGATATTAAGCTGAAATTTGGTGCGGTCAAAGAGTTAGTGACTGTGACGAATCCTATTGTTGGGCGTTAAGATCGGCGCAGGGCCGGATCTTTTTTGGGGGCCCTAAATTTCAAACTGTTTTTTGGAATCGATATATCTCGAAAACGGTTGGTCGTATCGAAAAATGTTAAAGGGACAGGTGTAAGATCTCCGCGGTATGCAACTTTTTACTAAAACGATTTTTTGATATCTCTCACCGTTTTCTTTTTTGGGGGCCCTGAAAATGTCCATTGTGCGTGACATTTTTGCGTTTAGCTAAGTACTGGTCGCAATTTTCAAGATATTAAGCTGAAATTTGGTACGATGAAAGAGTTGGTGACTGTGACGAATCCTGTTGTTGGGCGTTAAAATAGGTGCAGGGCCGGCTCTTTTTTGGGGGCCCTGAATTTCAAATTTTTTTTGGATTGGATATATCTCGGAAATGGTTGATCGTATCGAAAAATGTTAAAAGTATAGGTGTAAGATCTCCGCGGTATGCACCTTTTTTATTCAAAACGATTTTTCGATATCTCTCACCGTTTACTTTTTTAGGCCAAAATATGCATTGTGCGTGACATTTTTGGGTTTAGCGAAGTACAGTTCGCAATTTTAAAGATATCGAGCTGAAATTTGGAGCGGTGAAACAGTTAGACCCTGTTAATAAACCTATTGTCGGGCGTTAAAAACGGTGCAGGGCCGAATCTTTTTGGGGGGCCCTGAATTTCAAACTTTTTTTGGAATCGATATATCTCGGAAATGGCTGGTCGTATCGAAAAACGTTAAAAGTACTGGTGTAAGATCTCCGCGGTATGCAACTTTTTAACTCAAAACGATTTCTTGATATCTCTCACCGTTTTCTTTTTTGGGGCCCTGAAAATGTCCATTGTGTGTGACATTTTTGCGTTTAGCTAAGTACTGGTCGCAATTTTCAAGATATGAAGCTGAAATTTGGTAAGGTGAAAGAGTTCGTGACTGTGACGAATCCTGTTATTGGGCGTTAAAATCAGTGCAGGGCCGGATCTTTTTTTGGGGCCCTGACTTTCAATTTTTTTTGGAATCGATATATCTAGGAAACGGTTGGTCTTATCAAAAAAGAAAATCTACATGTGTAAGATCTCCGCGGTATGCAACTTTTTTACTCAAAGCTACTTTTTGATATCTCTCACCATTTTCTTTTTTTGGGGCCCTGAAAATGTCCATTGTGCGTGACATTTTTGCGTTTAGGGAAGTACTGATCGTAATTTTCAAGATGTGAAGCTGAAACTTTTTACGGTGAAAGAGTTAGTGACTGTGACGAATCCTATTGTTGGGCGTTAAAATCGGTGCAGGGCCGGATCTTTTTTTGGGGCCCTGAATTTCTAACTGTTTTTTTGAATCTATATATCTCAGAAACGGTTGGTCGTATCGAAAAATGTTCAAGGTACAGGTGTAAGATCTCCGCGGTATGCAACTTTTTTACTCAAAACGATTTTTTGATATCTCTCACCGTTTTCTTTTTTTGGGGCCCTGAAAATGTCCATTGTGCGTGACATTTTTGCGTTTAGCTAAGTACTGGTCTCAATTTTCAAGATATTAAGCTGAAATTTGGTGCGGTAAAAGAGTTAGTGACTGTGACGAATACTATTGTTGGGCGTTAAGATCGGCGCAGGGCCGGATCTTTTTTGGGGGCTCTGAATTTCAAACTGTTTTTTGGAAACGATATATCTCGGAAACGGTTGGTCGTATCGAAAAATGTTAAATGTATAGGTGTAAGATCTCCGCGGTATGCAACTTTTTACTCCAAACGAATTTTTGATATCTCTCACCGTTTTCTTTTTTGGGGGCCCTGAGAATGTCCATTGTGCGTGACATTTTTGCGTTTAGCTAAGTACTGGTCGCAATTTTCAAGATATTAAGCTGAAATTTGGTACGGTAAAAGAGTTAGTGACTGTGACGAATCATATTCTTGGGCGTTAAGATCGGTGCAGGGACGGGTCTTTTTTGGGAGCCCTGAATTTCAAACTTTTTTTTGGAATCGATATATCTCGGAAACGGTTGATCGTATCGAAAAATGTTAAAAGTATAGGTGTAAGACCTCCGCGTTATGAAACATTTTTACTCAAAATGATTTTTCAATATCTCTCACCGTTGTCTTTATTTGGGGCCCTGAAAATGTTCATTGTGTGTAACATTTTTGCGTTTAGCTAAGTACTGGTCGCAATTTTCAAGATATTAAGCTGAAATTTGGTGCGGTCAAAGAGTTAGTGACTGTGACGAATCCTATTGTTGGACGTTAAGATCGGCGCAGGGCCGGATCTTTTTTGGGGGCCCTGAATTTCAAACTGTTTTTTGGAATCGATATATCTCGAAAACGGTTGGTCGTATCGAAAAATGTTACAGGGACAGGTGTAAGATCTCCGCGGTATGCAACTTTTTACTAAAACGATTTTTTGATATCTCTCACCGTTTTCTTTTTTGGGGGCCCTGAAAATGTCCATTGTGCGTGACATTTTTGCGTTTAGCTAAGTACTGGTCGCAATTTTCAAGATATTAAGCTGAAATTTGGTACGATGAAAGAGTTGGTGACTGTGACGAATCCTGTTGTTGGGCGTTAAAATAGGTGCAGGGCCGGCTCTTTTTTGGGGGCCCTGAATTTCAAATTTTTTTTGGATTGGATATATCTCGGAAATGGTTGATCGTATCGAAAAATGTTAAAAGTATAGGTGTAAGATCTCCGCGGTATGCACCTTTTTTACTCAAAACGATTTTTCTATATCTCTCACCGTTTACTTTTTTAGGCCAAAATATGCATTGTGCGTGACATTTTTGGGTTTAGCGAAGTACAGTTCGCAATTTTAAAGATATCGAGCTGAAATTTGGAGCGGTGAAACAGTTAGACCCTGTTAATAAACCTATTGTCGGGCGTTAAAACCGGTGCAGGGCCGAATCTTTTTGGGGGGCCCTGAATTTCAAACTTTTTTTGGAATCGATATATCTCGGAAACGGTTGGTCGCATCGAAAAATGTTAAATGTACAGGTGTAAGATCTTCGCGGTATGCAACTTTTTTATTCACAACGATTATTTTGATATCTGTCACCGTTTTCTTTTTTTGGGGCCGTGAAAATGTCCATTGTGCGTGACATTTTTGCGTTTAGCTAAGTACTGGTCGCCATTTTCAAGATATGAAGCTGAAATTTGGTACGGTGAAAGAGTTAGTGACTGTGACGAATCCTATTGTTGGGCGTTAAAATCGGTGCTGGGCCGAATCTTTTTTTTGGGGGCCTGGATTTCAATTTTTTTTGTTTCGATATATCTCGGAAACGGTTGGTCGCATCGAAAAAAGTTAAATGTACAGATGTAAGATCTCCGCGGTATGCAACGTTTTTACTCTAAACGATTTTTTGATATCTCTCACCGTTTTCTATTTTTTGGGCCCTGAAAATGTCCATTGTGCGTGACAGTTTTGGGTTTAGCGAAGTACAGGTCGCAATTTTCAAGATATCGAGATGAAATTTGGAGCTGTGAAAGAGTTGGACCCTGTGAGAAAACCAGTTGTCGGGCGTTAAAAACGGTGCAGGACCGGATCTTTTTGGGGGGCCCAGAATTTCAAACTTTTTTTGAATCGATATATCTCGGAAACGGTTGGTCGCATCGAAAAACGTTAAATGTACAGGTGTAAGATACCGCGGTATGCAACTTTTTTACTCATAACGATTTTTTGATATCTCTCACCGTTTTCTTATTTTGGGGCCCTGAATATGTTATTAAATGTTTTTGGTTTTTGAAAAAAAAAGGGGGCCCAAATGTATATAGTAATTGGTAAAAATTTAAATGATGGTCTAATTGAATTCTACGGAAAATTATCTATAATTAATCGTTTTAACCTTTTCAATAAGTTGAATCATATATTTACAGCAGTAAGGTTTTTTCCATTTCCGAGGACGTCCGGCTTTCATAACCCTGTGATGATGTCAGCATTGCCTAGAATAACATTTTATAATTTTCCTACATTTCCTGGCAATAGGGTCGAAGGTCCGAATTGCAATTCCGCAGGCCTTGCCGCCAACGAAGTTGCTGTTTGAGCTTATTACCCCTCTTTCTAGCCTTCCTCTCTCCGCACCATCTCATCCAAAGCAGGTCGTGCTGCGTGGACTCCTACTTGTTATGAAAGCCGGATCTAAAGATCCTATAGGCTTTCATATAGCCGTGGTAGGATTTTTCGAGATCTCGGAAACTAAGCGTCGGCAACGGTTCAAACCTATACCAATCGAATCAGAGTCGAAAAAAAAAATTTCAAAAAAAGTCTGTCTGTCTGTATGTATGTATGTATGTATGTATGTATGTATGTATGTATGTATGTATGTATGTACGTATGTGCGTGACGTTTTTGCGTTTAGCAAAGTACAGGTCGCAATTTTCAAGATATCGAGCTGAAATTTGGTACGGTGAAAGAGTTTGGGCCTGTGACGAACCCTATTGTTGGGCGTTAAAATCGGTCCAGGGCCGGACCTTTTTTTTGGGGCCCTGAATTTCATCCTATTTTTTTGAATCGATATATCTCGGAAACGGCTGGTCGTATCGAAAAAAGTTAAATCTACGGGTGTAAGATCTCGGCGGTATGCAACTTTTTTATTCCTAACGATTTTTTTATATCTCTCACCGTTTTCTTTTTTTGGGGCCCTGAAAATGTCCATTGTGCGTGACATATTTGGGTTTAGCGAAGTACAGGTCGCTATTTTCAAGATATCGAGCTGAAATTTGGTACGGTGAAAGAGTTAGTGACAGTGACGAACTCTCTTGTAGGGCGTTAAAACCGGTGCAGGGACGGATCTTTTTTGGGGGCCCTGAATTTCTAACTGTTTTTTGGAATCGATATATCTCGGAAACGGTTGGTCGTATCGAAAAATGTTAAATGTACAGGTGTAAGATCTCCGCGGTATGCAACTTTTTTACTCAAAACGATTTTTAGATATCTCTCACCGTTTTCTTTTTTTTTGGGCCCTGAAAATGTCCATTGTGCGTGACATTTTTACGTTTAGCTATGTACTGGTCGCAATTTTCAAGATATTAAGCTGAAATTTGGTACGGTGAAAGAGTTAGTGACTGTGACCAATCCTGTTATTGGGCGTTAATATCGGTGCAGGGCCGGATCTTCTTTGGGGGCCCTGAATTTCAAACTTATTTTTGGAATCGATATATCTCGGAAACGGTTGGTCGTATCGAAAAAAGTTAAACGTACAGGTGTAAGATCTCCGCGGTATGCAACTTTTTTACTCATAATGATTTTTTGATATCTCTCACCCTTTTCCATTTTGGGGCCCTGAAGATGTCCAGTGTGCGTGACATATTTGGGTATAGCGAAGTACAGGTCGCAATTTTCAAGATATCGAACTGAAATTTGGTGCGGTGAAAGAGTTAGACCCTGTGAGGAAACCAATAGTCGGGCGTTAAAGACAGTAAAGGGCCGAATCTTTTTGGGGGGCCCTGAATTTCAAACATTTTTTTGAATCGATATATCTCGGAAACGGTTGGTCGTATCGAAAAACGTTAAATCTACAGGTGTAAGATCTCCGCGGTATGCAACTTTTTTTACTCAAAACGATTTTTTGATATCTCTCACCGTTTTAATTTTGGGGGCCCTGAAAATGTCCATTGTGCGTGACATTTTTGCGTTTAGCTAAGTACTGGTCGCAATTTTCAAGATATTAAGCTGAAATTTGGTACGGTGAAAGAGTTAGTGACTGTGACGAATCCTATTGTTGTGCGTTAAAATCGGTGCAGGGCCGGATCTTTTTTGTGGGGCCCTGAATTTCAAACTTTTTTTTTGGAATAGATATATTTCGGAAACGGTTGATCGTATCGAAAAATGTTAAAGGTATAGGTGTAAGATCTCCGCGGTATGCAACTTTTTTACTCAAAACGATTTTTTGATATCTCTCACCGTTTTCTTTTTTTGGGGCCCTGAAGTTGTGCGTATGTGCGTGACGTTTTTGGGTTTAGCAAAGTACAGGTCGCAATTTTCAAGAAATCAAGCTGTAATTTGGAGCGGTAAAAGAGCTAGAGCCTATGAGGAACCCTATTTTTCGGCGTTAAAATCGGTGCAGGGCTGTATCTTTTTTCGGGGCCCTGAATTTGAATCTCTTTTGGAATCGATATATCTCGGAGACGGTTGGTCATATCGAAAAAAGTTAAATACACAAGTGTTAAATCTCCGCGGTATGCAACGATCTTACGCATAACGATTTTTTGATATCTCTCAGCGTTGTCTTTCTTGGGGGCCCTGAAAATGTACGTATGTGCGTGGCTTTTTTACGTTTAGCAAACTAGAGGTCGGAATTTTCAAGATATCGAGCTGAAATGTGACACGGGGAAAGAAATTGGGCCTGTCAGGAACTCTCTTTCGGGCGTTAAAATTGGTGCATGGCCGGACCATTCTTTGGGGCCCTGAATTTCATCCTCTTTTTTACCCCTGATGATGTTTTGATATCTCTCACCGTTTTCCTTTTCTGGAACCCCGAATGTCATCCTATTCTTCGAACTGTTATATCTGGGAAACGGTTGGCCGTATCTAACAAAGTTAAATCTACAGGTGTAAGATCTCAGTGGTTAGCAACTTTTTCAACCCTTAAGATTTTTTGATATCTCTCACCGATTTGATTTTCTGCGGCCCTGAATTTCTTCCTCTTTTTCGAACCGTATTATTTGGGAATCGGTTGAACGTATCGAAAAAAGTAAAATCTACAAATTTAGGACCTCAGTGATTAGCAACTTTTTTAACTCATATAATTTTTTGATATCTCTCACCATTTTCCTTTTTTGGGGCCGTGAATTTCATTCTTTTTTTCGAATCGTTATATCTCGGGAAGCGTCGATCCCATCGAAAAAAGTTAAATCTACAGGTGTAAGATCTCAGTGATTTGCAACTTTTCTACCCTTTATGATATTTTGATATCTCTCACCGTTTTGATGTTATTCAATGTTTTGGTTTTTGAAAAAAAAAATGGAGCCCAAATGTATATAACATCTGGTAAAAATTCAACTTATGGTCTAATTAAATTCTACGGAAAATTATCTATAATTACTCGTTTTAACCTTTTCAATAAGTTGAATCATATATTTACAGCAGTAAGATATTTTCCACTTCCGAGGACGTCCGGCTTTCATAACCATGTGATGGTGTCAGCATTGACTAGATTAACATTTTAGAATTTTCCTACATTTCCTCGCAATCGGGTCGAAGGTCCGAAATGCAATTCCGCAGGCCTTGCCGCCAACGAAGTTATTGTTTGAGATTATAACCCCTCTTGCTGGCCCCTTGCTGCTGCGCCACCGTCTCATCAAAAAAGGTTGTGCTGCGTGGACTCCTACTTGTTATGAAAGCCGGATCTAAAGATCCTATAGGCTTTCATATAGCCGTGGTAGGATTTTTCGAGATCTCGGAAACTAAGCGTCGCCCACGGTTCAAACCTATACCAATCGAATCAGAGTCGAAAAAAAAATTTTCAAAAAAAGTCTGTCTGTATGTATGTATGTATGTATGTATGTATGTATGTATGTACGTATGTGCGTGACGTTTTCGCGTTTAGCAAAGTACAGGTCGCAATTTTCAAGATATCGAGCTGAAATTTGGTACGGTGAAAGAGTTTGGGCCTGTGACGAACCCTATTGTTGGGTGTTAAAATCGGTCCAGGGCCGGACCTTTTTTTGGGGCCCTGAATTTCATCCTATTTTTTTGAATCGATATATCTTGGAAACGGCTGGTCGTATCGAAAAAAGTTAAATTTACGGGTGTAAGATCTCGACGGTATGCAACATTTTTATTCCTAATGATTTTTTGATATCTCTCACCGTTTTCTTTTTTTGGGGCCCTGAAAATGTCCATTGTGCGTGACGTATTTGGGTTTAGCGAAGTACAGGTCGCAATTTTCAAGATATCGAGCTGAAATTTGGTACGGTGAAAGAGTTAGTAACTGTGACGAACTCTTTTGTTGGGCGTTAAAACCGGTGCAGGGACGGATCTTTTTTGGGGGCCCTGAATTTCTAACTGTTTTTTGGAATCGATATATCTCGGAAACGGTTGGTCATATCGAAAAATGTTAAATGTACAGGTGTAAGATCTCCGCGGTATGCAACTTTTTTACTCAAAACGATTTTTAGATATCTCTCACCGTTTTCTTTTTTTGGGGCCCTGAAAATGTCCATTGTGCGTGACATTTTTGCGTTTAGCTAGGTACTGGTCGCAATTTTCAAGATATTAAGCAGAAATTTGGTACGGTGAAAGAGTTAGTGACTGTGACGAATCCTGTTATTGGGCGTTAAGATCGGTGCAGGGCCGGATCTTCTTTGGGGGCCCTGAATTTCAAACTTTTTTTTGGAATCGATATATCTCGGAAACGGTTGATCGTATCGAAAAATATTAAAGGTATAGGTGTAAGATCTCCGCGGTATGCAACTTTTTTACTCATAACTATTTTTTGATATCTCTCACCGTTTTCTTTTTTTGGGGCCCAGAAAATGTCCATTGGGTGTGACATTTTTGCGTTTAGCTAAGTACTGATCGCAATTTTCAAGATATTACGCTGAAATTTGGTACGGTGGAAGAGTTAGTGACTGTGACGAATCCTATTGTTGGGCGTTAAAATAGGTGCAGGGCCGGATCTTTTTTGGGGCCCTGAATTTCTAACTGTTTTTTGGAATCGATATATCTCGGAAACGGTTGGTCGTATCGAATAATGTTAAATGTACAGGTGTAAGAACTCCGCGGTATGCAACTTTTCTACTCAAAGCGATTTTTTGATATCTCTCACCGTTTTCATTTTTTGGGGCCCTGAAAATGTCCATTGTGCGTGACATTTTTAGGTTTAGCTAAGTACTGGTCGCCATTTTCAAGATATAAAGCTGAAATTTGGTACGGTGAAAGAGTTAGCGACTGTGATGAATCCTGTTGTTGCGCGTTAAAATCGGTGTAGGGCCGGATCTTTTTTGGGGGCCCTGAATTTCAAACTTATTTTTGCAATCGATATATCTCGGAAACGGTTGGTCGTATCGAAAAACGTTAAAGGTACAGGTGTAAGATCTCCGCGGTATGCAACTTTTTTACTCATAATGATTTTTTGATATCTCTCACCCTTTTCCATTTTGGGGCCCTGAAGATGTCCAGTGTGCGTGACATATTTGGGTATAGCGAAGTACAGGTCGCAATTTTCAAAATATCGAACTGAAATTTGGTGCGGTGAAAGAGTTAGACCCTGTGAGGAAACCAATAGTCGGGCGTTAAAGACAGTAAATGGCCGAATCTTTTTGGGGGGCCCTGATTTTCAAACATTTTTTTGAATCGATATATCTCGGAAACGGTTGGTCGTATCGAAAAACGTTAAATCTACAGGTGTAAGATCTCCGCGGCATGCAACTTTTTTACTCAAAACGATTTTTTGATATCTCTCACCGTTTTCTTTTTTTGGGGGCCCTGAAAATGTCCATTGTGCGTGACATTTTTGCGTTTAGCTAAGTACTGGTCGCAATTTTCAAGATATTAAGCTGAAATTTGGTACGGTGAAAGAGTTAGTGACTGTGACGAATCCTATTGTTGTGCGTTAAAATCGGTGCAGGGCCGGATCTTTTTTGTGGGGCCCTGAATTTCAAACTTTTTTTTGGAATAGATATATTTCGGAAACGGTTGATCGTATCGAAAAATGTTAAAGTTATAGGTGTAAGATCTCCGCGGTATGCAACTTTTTTACTCAAAACGATTTTTTGATATCTCTCACCGTTTTCTTTTTTTGGGGCCCTGAAGTTGTGCGTATGTGCGTGACGTTTTTGGGTTTAGCAAAGTACAGGTCGCAATTTTCAAGATATCAAGCTGTAATTTGGAGCGGTAAAAGAGCTAGATCCTATGAGGAACCCTATTTTTCGGCGTTAAAATCGGTGCAGGGCTGTATCTTTTTTCGGGACCCTGAATTTGAAACTCTTTTGGAATCGATATATCTCGGAGACGGTTGGTCATATCGAAAAAAGTTTAATACACAAGTGTTAAATCTCCGCGGTATGCAACGATCTTACCCATAACGATTTTTTGATATCTCTCAGCGTTGTCTTTCTTGGGGGCCCTGAAAATGTACGTATGTGCGTGACTTTTTTACGTTTAGCAAACTAGAGGTCGGAATTTTCAAGATATCGAGCTGAAATGTGTCATGGGGAAAGAAATTGGGCCTGTCAGGAACTCTCTTGTCGGGCGTTAAAATTGGTGCATGGCCGGACCATTCTTTGGGGCCCTGAATTTCATCCTTTTTTTACCCCTGATGATGTTTTGATATCTCTCACCGTTTTGCTTTTCTGGAGCCCCGAATGTCATCCTTTTTTTCGAACTGTTATATCTGGGAAACGGTTGGCCGTATCTAACAAAGTTAAATCTACAGGTGTAAGATCTCAGTGGTTAGCAACTTTTTCAACCCTTAAGATTTTTTGATATCTCTCACCGATTTGGTTTCCTGCGGCCCTGAATGTCTTCCTCTTTTTCGAACCGTTATATTTGGGAAAGGGTTGAACGTATCGAACAAAGTAAAATCTTCAAATTTAGGACCTCAGTGATTAGGAACTTTTTTAACTCATATGATTTTTTGATATCTCTCACCATTTTCCTTTTTTGGGGCCGTGAATTTCATTCTTTTTTTCGAATCGTTATATCTCGGGAAGCGTCGATCCTATCGAAAAAAGTTAAATCTACAGGTGTAAGATCTCAGTGATTTGCAACTTCTCTACCCCTTATGATATTTTGATATCTCTCACCGTTTTGATGTTATTAAATGTTTTGGTTTTTGAAAAAAAAATGGAGCCCAAATGTATATAACATCTGGTAAAAATTCAACTTATGGTCTAATTAAATTCTACGGAAAATTATCTATAATTACTCGTTTTAATCTTTTCAATAAGTTGAATCATGTATTTACAGCAGTAAGATATTTTCCACTTCCGAGGACGTCCGGCTTTCATAACCATGTGATGGTGTCAGCATTGCCTAGAATAACATTTTATAATTTTCCTACATTTCCTTGCAATCGGGTCGAAGGTCCGAAATGCAAATCCGCAGGCCTTGCCACCAACGAAGTTGTTGTTTGAGATTATAACCCCTCTTGCTGGCCCCTTGCTGCTGCGCCACCGTCTCATCAATAGCAGGTCGTGCTGCGAGGACTCCTACTTGTTTATTTGCTCGTTTTCTTTTTGATTCAAATCCTAGCCAAATTAACTTATTTATGTTCGAACCTGACTATTATATGTCAGAAAACTGTATCATAATGAGGCTCATTATAACACTATTTTTCATTATGAAACAGTTTCTCCCACCAATCAGAGCTCAAGAAAGAGTCGTTTGACCAATTAGATAATTAGATGCGCTGAGTTCCACGTCCATCTAATTTAAATTGCACTGCCTGGCCTACTCTCATAGTGGGGTAATCGAGGAGGCCATGGTCAAATACAAGGCATTCTCTGCGTCTCGTGCGCTCTGTTCAGTACATAAAACTGGCGAAATCTCGACAGATATTTATGAATATTTATGTTCGAACATAAAATAGTTATAATAATTATCGCCGAACATGAACAGTCGTATGCAACTCACCTATAATGGTAATTAAGACACTCGTATGGAAATTATATATAAACATAATCGTGTCTTAATTATTGCCATTATAGGCTAGTTGCATAATGTACTATTTCATAATTCTTTCTTTTATGTGTTCCCTGGTTCAATACCCTCAGGCGTTGTTAGGTTTTCTGAAAAATCTTCACACCGGAAGTAGTTATACGGGCTTAAGAGTAACTCTGCATTGACTCACACTAGCGCTCGTAGTGGTAGAACAGGCTAACTGCTGATCTAATCGACCGAATATGGTTGAGTTTCATTGACTCACACTAGCGCTCGTAGTTGTAAGTGGTAGAAAAGGCAAACTGCTGATCTAATCGACCGGATATGGTTGAGTTACATTGACTCACACTAGCGCTCGTAGTTGTAAGTGGTAGAAAAGGCAAACTGCTGATCTAATCGACCGGATATGGTTGAGTTACATTGACTCACACTAACGCTCGTAGTTGTAAGTGGTAGAAAAGGCAAACTGCTAATCTAATCGACCGGATATGGTTGAGTTTCATTGACTCACACTAGCGCTCGTAGTTGTAAGTGGTAGAAAAGGCAAACTGCTAATCTATTCGACCGGATATGGTTGAGTTACATTGACTCACACTAACGCTCGTAGTTGTAAGTGGTAGAAAAGGCAAACTGCTGATCTAATCGACCGGATATGGTTGAGTTTCATTGACTCACACTAGCGCTCGTAGTGGTAGAAAAGGCAAACTGCTGATCTAATCGACCGGGTATAGTTGAGTTTCATTGACTCACACTAGCGCTCGTAGTGGTGGAAAAGGCCATCTGCTGATCTAATCGACCGGATATGGTTGAGTTTCATTGACTCACACTAGCGCTCGTAGTGGTAGAAAAGGCAAACTGCTGATCTAATCGACCGGGTATAGTTGAGTTTCATTGACTCACACTAGCGCTCGTAGTGGTGGAAAAGGCCATCTGCTGATCTAATCGACCGGATATGGTTGAGTTTCATTGACTCACACTAGCGCTCGTAGTTGTAAGTGGTAGAAAAGGCAAACTGCTGATCTAATCGACCGGATATGGTTGAGTTTCATTGAGTCACACTAGCGCTCGTAGTTGTAAATGGTAGAAAAGGCAAACTGCTGATCTAATCGACCGGATATGGTTGAGTTTCATTGAGTCACACTAGCGCTCGTAGTTGTAAGTGGTGGAAAAGGCCATCTGCTGATCTAATCGACCGGATATGGTTGAGTTTCATTGACTCACACTAGCGCTCGTAGTTGTAAGTGGTGGAAAAGGCAAACTGCTGATCTAATCGACCGTATATGAATGAGTTTCATTGACTCACACTAGCACTCGTAGTTGTAAGTGGTAGAAAAGGCAAACTGCTGATCTAATCGACCGGATATGGTTGAGTTTCATTGAGTCACACTAGCGCTCGTAGTTGTAAGTGGTAGAAAAGGCAAACTGCTGATCTAATCGACCGGGTATGGTTGAGTTTCATTGACTCACACTAGCGCTCGTAGTTGTAAGTGGTGGAAAAGGCAAACTGCTAATCAATTCGACCGGATATGGTTGAGTTTCATTGACTCACACTAGCGCTCGTAGTTGTAAGTGGTAGAAAAGGCAAACTGATGATCTAATCGACCGGATATGGTTGAGTTTCATTGACTCACACTAGCGCTCGTAGTTGTAAGTGGTAGAAAAGGCTAACTGCTAATCAATTCGACCGGATATGGTTGAGTTTCATTGACTCACACTCGCGCTCGTAGTGGTAGAAAAGACAAACTGCTAATCGAATCGACCGGATATGGTTGAGTTTCATTGACTCACACTAGCGCTCGTAGTGGTGAAAAAGGCAAACTGCTAATCGAATCGACCGGATATGGTTGAGTTTCATTGACTCACACTAGCGCTCGTAGTGGTGGAAAAGGCAAACTGCTAATCGAATCGACCGGATATGGTTGAGTTTCATTGACTCACACTAGCGCTCGTAGTTGTAAGTGGTAGAAAAGGCAAACTGCTAATCGAATCGACCGGATATGGTTGAGTTTCATTGACTCACACTAACGCTCGTAGTTGTAAGTGGTGGAAAAGGCAAACTGACGATCTAATCGACCGGATATGGTTGAGTTTCATTGACTCACACTAGCGCTCGTAGTTGTAAGTGGTAGAAAAGGCAAACTGCTAATCGAATCGACCGGATATGGTTGAGTTTCATTGACTCACACTAGCGCTCGTAGTTGTAAGTGGTAGAAAAGGCAAACTGCTGATCTAATCGACCGGATATGGTTGAGTTTCATTGACTCACACTAGCGCTCGTAGTGGTAGAAAAGGCAAACTGCTAATCGAATCGACCGGATATGGTTGAGTTTCATTGACTCACGCTAGCGCTCGTGTTTGTAAGTGGTGGAAAAGGCAAACTGATGATCTAATCGACCGGATATGGTTGAGTTTCATTGACTCACACTAGCGCTCGTAGTTGTAAGTGGTAGAAAAGGCAAACTGATGATCTAATCGACCGGATATGGTTGAGTTTCATTGACTCACACTAGCGCTCGTAGTTGTATGTGGTAGAAAAGGCAAACTGCTGATCTAATCGACCGGATATGGTTGAGTTTCATTGACTCACACTAGCGCTCGTAGTGGTAGAAAAGGCAAACTGCTAATCGAATCGACCGGATATGGTTGAGTTTCATTGACTCACACTAGCGCTCGTAGTGGTGGAAAAGCAAACTGCTAATCTAATCGACCGGATATGGTTGAGTTTCCAGTGAAGAATCATCAGTCTATCGCGTGTCATCATGCCTGCAGCTCGTAAGAAATGTTTAGAGTGTTTTTTACGTTTAGAGAAGTGGATCAAACAACGAAACTTAATTACAAATTCACCAAGAATATGACTCAGTAATGATCCGGGTTGGAGTCGAGGACATTAAAGTATGTTTTCAACATTGAGTTGCTTGTCTGAAGGGCTACCAGCTGTGGCTATTTTTTTTTTTTATTTATTTTTTATTTTTAGCGTATGGTGTTTAGTGCCAGGAGTGTCCGAGGACATGTTCTTCTCGCCAGTTTGTAGCTGCTTCTAGGCGGCCACCCAATGGGTGAGCTACAAGTACCGTTGCGTGTGGAGTGTTGTCTGGGGAGGAAAGTTTGAATGTAAGGACGAGGAGTTGGAAGGTAGCGGCCAATCCCGGCATTTGCCTGGAAGGAAGATGGGAAACCATTCAAGTTCATCTTCAAGGTTGCCGGCGGGGAGATTCGAACACCCTCGCCTCCCAGATGTGAGCGACTGCCAGCAGCCATGCTGTAACGACCACGGCAAACTCACCCGGTGATTTTTCATATGAAATGATAAGACGAATTTTAATTAATACATTATTATTATTATTATTATTATTATTATTATTATTAATATTATTATTTTTATTAGATTGCCACGGAGGTTGAGCGGTTATCGTGTCGGACTACCAACCCCAAACTGGCAGGTCCATTCCTGGCTGGGTAGATTATTGGCTAAGGAAAAACCCACCAACCAAGGGAAGATGATTAGGAAAAGGAGGTAGATTTTGGACTGGAGAAAAAGGATAGGAAAATAGGAGGAGAGTCCCACAAAAGTTATAAATTTAAACTTAAATGCACTTAGAGGCGGTTTCCGCTGAAAATCCGTTCTCTGATACCTAAAATGGGTAAGAGCTTGGTCTAAGCTGACGGGAAATACAGCTAGGACTTGGGCGGTTTGCAAGAGAGTGGCTTTAGTGTAATCCCTCTCAAGCATGTATCTGCCTACTATGGGGAAGAGTGATGGTCTGGCAAGACTGAGAGTAACAGATTTATTGTATGCCTGTTCCAAGAAATTCGTTTTTGCAAAGTAATTCGAAGAATGACAATAATTTGAATCAGGTTTGGTAATTCCAGGTTTCGAAATTATGGAGTTTCTGAAAAGGCGACCAAGTGCTTCCAAGAAGGATAATGATAAAAAATTATACCTTGGGGAGTAATTTTGGTAAATGAACCAATGGTTGCATTTGGAAATGGCTAAGCTTTTACTCAGCGAGGAGCCGGCTAAAAGTTTAGACAAAGAGAAACACTTATCTTTTAGAAAACTGACCATAAGTTTTCGGAGAGGATCTCCACAAGCAGGTAGCTGGCGTAGCGAGCTTTACTTGCCTTACTGGCCAGTTAGAATTAGCTATTAAAGCTAAAAGAAACTTTAATGAGATTACCACTAAGAGTTCTTGCTCAAATGCAACGAGTGGTGAAAGCCCTATTGATGTATTTAATGGCATTTAGTAGGGAGAGCCAAGGAAGACAGGATTTTGCCTAACCGTTGTATTTGCGAAATTATAAATCCAAAAACAAATATTTAATTTATTTAACAATTCAAAAAAGTTTATAACTTTAACAAATATATATTTTTCTGACAAATATGGATCATTAAATTTTTTTAACAATGGGGTCGCAGACCTCCTAACATTTAGAGATTGCTCCAGGCAAATAACAATTTATGAGGTTTAAAACCTTATATATGTTCTAAAATCTTTATAAGATTTAAAAAAAAACAAATGAAGTAATTAAAGTTTAAACATTAAATTGAGTACAAAGAGTGTACTTTAAGAAATTTCCAGGTAACTGTTTTAGAAAAAGTTACAACTTCGAAAATAATAATAATAAGAAAAAACATGAAGAATAAAATAGAAGTTCCTACAACTTCCTATATTTAAACAGAATTACTTTATAACAATTATACAAAAGAGAGCAGGTCACTTACGGTGAAACCTGAAGAAAAAGTTCAAAAGGAAGGTTCTAGACTTCCTATGTTTAAGTAGGAATCACGAGCCAAATGGGGCAGTTTCCATTTCGTGATACCTAGAAATAACTCACTCAAGAGTTGAATGTATTGTTTTCCCTGATTACGGGGAAGAAACAATGTAAGTTTGAACCGTGTATAAAACACGTAGTTACGCAGAAATTAAGTAATGATAAACAAACAAAATGGAAGGGTACTTCGAAGAGTGACACCTTATAGAGAAAGAAATAGAGTTACAAATTTTATTAATATAGTTTGTTAGTAGAAGGTTTCGGAAAGATCAATTGGGATTGAGGATAAATGTTCATGGCCTTATTTAAATGTAACCGGACGATCGCGACGCGGTAGAAAAGTTGAAAAAGCACTGGTTTTCACTATAGTCGGTTACAAGATGAAAAGTTCACTGTAGAAACAAGAAAGTTTATGGGGGAAGAGAATTATTGCAATGATGAACATAACTGGTTTCACTAGACAGGCGAGAGTCTATTTCTTGAGAAAGTTGTAAATTGCAATTAAATGCGCCAAGAATATCCAACGGTGGAAGAAAATTCGCTATTGAGCTTTAATTCAGAAGTGAGATTCTTCAATTTTAAGTAGTATTCTCACAAATGAGTGAAAATTACATGACGGCAGGACGTGTAGATAAAATACAAGATCTGGAAAGTTCCAGAACGATCTTAGTAGAAGAATGGGGCCAAAAATAATCCAACGGTGGAGCGAGCTTAGTATTTTACAGACAGCGGGTATCAGATAATATCCCACGTAGTGAGAAGATCTCTCAGTTGAATAGCTTAAGAAAAGATGCTTTCTATTAATGTTGTCTTAGACAGACAAGGCCTAACATAGCAAATCCCACGAAGAATGATTACCGCCCCACAAGTAATCTCCCGCTGTCTATAAAATAGGGGGCGTGGTGGCTCAGCGGTCTAGCTGTATGCCTCTCACCAAGGCGGTCCGGGTTCGATTCCCGGTCAATGCATGTGAGATTTTCGAAGTGAAATGCCATGTCCTGTGGTTCGGATTCCACGTAAAAAGGAGGTCCCGTGGCTCATGATCTCAAGATTAACGGTCACGTTAAACTACAAGCTTCCTTTTTTGTCTATAAAATAATCAATAAAAGCATGTAGATAAAATTGATGAAGATGAGGTTAAAACCTTAAGTCTGTACTTATCTTGGTTGCATGTTGAAGGTGAAGTTCCCCTTTACAATATTTAATATGCCAACATGGCGTAGAACGTAGAGAGTGTCTCTTGGTTTGAGGAGACTGGCTCGAGTTGAGCCTTAACTGACCGAGTCAACTGCCGACTTAGAAGTGAGACCTGCTCAGCGAAGCACAGAGGGTCCAAGGAAGGGAAAAGAGTGGGGGTAGGAGACAAAAGGAGAACATATAAACATAGCCAACATTACAACAAAAAATTGATCTTCTCTTGCTGAGTCGGTCTTCAAAGAGTTGATAACAGATGATACTAGCGCAGCATGGTGAGTAAAAAAGTAGACGTAGTTCTCTTGCTCACGGAGAAAATAGCTGGCGATGGTAACAAGATCTGGTGGCCATATGGAAAAAGAAGTCCTCTTGCACCAGGAAAAATTGAGGAGCTTCAGAGATTCGCTGCTAGATGGCGCTAGGTGGGTCATAGAAGATATATATCTAGAACAGACTCACAAAAGATATAAGAGACCTGATCAACAAAGAGAAAATAGAAGATCACTGTTGGTGTTTGATAAAGAGGAAGGAATGAACATGCAAAGAACATTAAACTTTATATCTCTCGTACCGTGTATTCCAAGAATACACCACTGGCCATGATAAATGATTTTTGAAAGGTGACAAAAATCACGGCACGCATGTCATACGTTTTTGGCATTATAAAGAACCCATTTGAATTCAGTAGGCTGTGTTCACCATTGCAAATTAATCTCGGAGTTTCCGCCAACAAAAAAATTCCTCCTTTTTCTACTAGAAAGCGCTATTGTATCAAGGAGCTTAGATATCTAACCTCTCTGCCTTTCAAAGCGCTCCAAGGAACAACAAAAATTCGACATGCAAGCTGCCATCTGGGCGTCAAATAAAAAACATGCTCCCGGCACCGAGGCCATACGATATAATTATTATTTATTTAAGCGAAAGTTCCCCGTCAGGAGAGCGATTAAACTTGATAACATGATGTCATTTGAAGGGATTTTTGAAATGTATTATCACAGAAATTACTTTATGTTCGACGATGTCGAAATGTAAACATTATGTCTCAGAAAACTGTATCGTAATGATGGTCATTATAACACTGTTTTTCATTATGATACAGTTTCTCCAGCCAATCAGAGCTCATTCATTGACCAATTAGGTAAGGATACCTTTGCGCATGCGCTCAAAATCCAACATGTCGGACATAACACAGCATCTTTCTATATACATTACCGACATGGAATACGCACCGTCCATATGTTCGCGTAAATAAACTGGCGAATATGAGGCAAGAAATAGCACTGTACCTTAATATCACCAACTCTAATTTCTACACAGCCCATTGCCTTCAAACGACTCCGGTGACAATATTACAGAGGGACGGCAGATGTAAACATAAATATGGCCTGCATAATATGGCATTGCAAGCACACAGAGCGCATGCGTCGGTCGGTCAGAGAGCTTGATAGACCGAGATATCATACCCAGCGCTCGCACTCGGATCACAAAATTCAAGTGGCTGACTCTCAACAGATATTTATGAATATTTATGTTAAAACATATAATAAAGTTATAATTATCATGGAACATAAACAGTCGTATGCAACTCGCCTATAATGGTAATTAAGACACTCGTATGGAAATTATAAAACTCGCTTACGCTCGTTTTATAAACATAGTCGTGTCTTAATTATTGCCATTATAGGCCCGTTGTATAATGTACTATTAATGGACGGCTCACATGAGCTCAAGGACATGAGAGAGAAGCTGGTATTCAGAAAGGTGAAAGGCAAGGTTGCAACTAATCACCCATACTTTTCAAACTTTACATTGAACAAGCAATGAAGGAAATTGGAGTAAAATTTAATGTGTGGGAGTGAAGATTCAAGGGGAAATATTTTGAGCTTGCTGATGACATCGACATCTTGGCCGACACGCCAGAGGATTTGAATGAGTTTCTAAATGGTATGGACTCCGTCTTGAGGAAATAATTCATGCTGAAAATCAATAAATGCATATATATATATATATATATATATATATTTATTGCAGCCGAAAGAAGTTAGAAATACAAATGGGCATCGAATTGGCTGGTGAAAAGCTAACGGAAATAGGTGACTTCTGTTACTTAGGAAGCAAAATAACCAGTGATGGACGAAGCAAAGATATAAAAAGTAATTTGGCTCAGGCAAGGAAAGCATTTCAACAGAAAATGAATGTGTTGACATCGAATATAGATGTAGGTATTAGGAAGTCGTTTTTAAAAGCATTTGACTGGTGCGTGGCATTATATGGAAGTCAAACATGCACTATTGGTGCAGCAGAAAAGAGGAGAATTGAAGCGTTCGAAATGTGGTGTTACAGGTGAATGATGAAAATTAGATGGGAGAGTAGAGTAAAGAATGAAGAGGTATTAAGTCGAGTGGGAGAGGAGAGATGTTTCTGGCGACTGCTATTGAAGAGAAGAGATAGGTTAGCTGGACACGTATTAAGACACCCAGGAATAGCAAGCTTAGTTATGGAAGGAAGGGTCGAACACAAGAACTGTAGGGGTAGACCAAAGTTAGAATATGTTAAACAGATTGCCTCGGATGTAAGGTTTGGTAGCTATGTAGAGATGAAACGATTAGCTCAGGACAGAGAGGCATGGATAGCTGCATCAAACCAGTCAAAATACAAGACTCAAACAACAAAACACACATGACGTTACGGCAGGATCCCAGCAATCTGTATCCGGAACACGAATAATATAATCAGAGACTTGGCCCTTGCCAACGAGTCCAGTATTCCTAAACAGTGAATATTTGAAGCCAGTAATGATGACAACTAAGCCTCCGTGGCTTAGGCGGCAGCACGCCGGCCTCTCACCGCTGGGTCCGTGGTTCAAATCCCGGTCACTCCATGTGAGATCTGTGCTGGACAAAACGGAGGCAGACAGGTTTTTCTCCGGGTACTCCGGTTTTCCCTGTCAAAATTTCATTCCAGCAACACTCTCCACTATCATTTCATTTCATCTGTCATTCATTTAATCATTGCCCCAGAGGAGTGCGTCAGGCCTCGACAGCCGGCACAGTTCATATCCTCGCCGCTAGATAGGGGCTTCATTCATTCCATTCCTGACCCGGTCGAAGACTGGAAGCAGGCTGTGGATTTTCATTTTCAATGATGACAACTCGTCTCACATACCAATTCCATCGCATTACTCGTGTGAGTTTCTATTCAACATCTTGGCTCTGAATTATTGCAACATGTGTGTTTAATAACAAACCAACCTTATACGTGGTCATACCATCGGCATAATAGAAGGGTTCATTTTCGGAAACAACAACAAATTGCCTTGCAGGAAATTCAATAATATAAACTACTGTATTTTCCTTTCTTTACCACAGCACATTTTACTGAAGTAGACCTGCCATTATAGCGTGTGTTCACCTCTTTCCTTGATTTATTGATTTATAGATATTATGGTGATAAATAGAGAGAGCATTTATTTACAGTTGGCAGCCCTGCTGGTTCTTAGGAATACCCATAGGCATAGTAATTATGATAAACAACAAACATACGAAATTAAGTTGAAATCCGATTGTTAGTATAGAAGTTACATGCATTTAAAAATTGGACACTTCAGCATGCTGGCAGCACTGACGTATATTAGTCACTCCAAATTAATGTAGAAGGTCATGTACTTGCAAAGTGTCGAGTTGTTGGCTTCCATTTTTAGCCTACTTTTCACATTTTGTAAAAATGAGGAAAAAGTAGACTTATGAGATCGATCCGGGCAAATGTGAGTTTGCCTGTCTGACCATCAGTCTGTCCTTCCATCTGTCTATCAGTCTGTCTGTCTGTCTGTCTGTCTGTCTGTGTGTCCGCCCCTATCAACTCCTACATGGCTGCAGCTCTCGAAACCAAATTTGGTATGAGTAAAGAGCTATGCCTGAATATCGCAAGGCCATATTTGAAAATGATGTCGGTGCTACCAACTGCTGGAAAATCACAATTGAAAATTGAGGTCTATATTTGATATCTCGGAAGCTATGGATGGGAATTGTTCCAACATTGACACACATATAGGCAATATTACGTCAGACTTATTTACACGACCCATACATGATTCTATGCCTGCTGATAGGTACAATATTTAAATGCATGTAACTTCCATACTATCTGTTGGATCTCAACCAAATTTTACATGTGCATTTTGGACTTTAAGAGATGGAACGAAGAATATATTTAGAGTCGCCAGGTCTGCCAACTGTTGATATATGGTCTCTATAATTTGAAGAAAAGTAGGCTCTTTCGTTCGTCATGGAACTACTTCTTTCTGATATATTATTAATAGAATTCTAAAATAGAGAGAGCATTTATTAACAGTTGGCAGCCCTGGTTGCTATTGAAATACGCATAGGCATATCTGTTATGATACGCATACTACATACGAAATTTGTTTGAAATCGAATTAAAGTATGGAAGTTATATGCATATAACTATATGACCTATTAGCAGCCGTAGAATCTTGTTGGCAACACTGTCATGTATGGCCTCCTGGAAATGAAACTGAAATATTATTATTTATATGTGTGCCAATTTTGGAATAGGTCCCAAGTATATTTTCTGAGATATTCAACATGGAGCTCAAATTTCAATTGCTATTTTTCATCAGCTGGTAGCATTGACATCATTATCAAATAGCGCGTTGAGATATTCAGGTATAGATCTTTACTGATACCGAATTTGGATTCGATAGTCGCAGCCTTTTCGGAGTTGATAGGGGCGGACACACACACAGACAGAAGGACAGACACACATTTTCCCGGATCGATCTCATAAGTCTACTTTTTCCTCTATTTTGCAAAATGTGAAAAGTAGGCTAAAAGTAACGGAGTACCCCTTATTCCGATATACGGTACTCTATATGCTTACTTTCAAATCACACATTAAAACATTCTTCATTAGACATTGTCAAGTCTGTTTTAGTTTCTAAAGCACTAATGGCTTTGTAGAATGGAAGTTTAGACGATGACAAATATTTGTTGCCAACTTTAGGCCATCTGTCAATTTTGCAAGACCTGAGGTCGTGGGTAGAGTTTGTATTTCTGTTTCGTTCTTTAAGGAAAATACCCCTCCTCCAGTCAGAGCCACAGTGGCTTAGTTCCACCGCCCCCCATAGCCACACCGTTCTTGCTCCAATCTCCTTTTTACGGTATGAAACCATTATAACATGACTTTGACTAAAAAGTAGTGCTACCCGAATGTCCAATGGACCCTTCAATTAAAAAATGGACGGAGAATAACCCTCTTAACCTGGTGAAAGTTACTGTACATTTTCTATACGCTTTTCAAACGCAACTTTTTAATCTAAATAACAAAATTGTAGGCCTCTATACAGTACAGGTAGTATAAAACAAAGTTCCCGATTCTTGGATGTAACGGGTAACTACTAATCTTATTCCAAACTGCCTTGTCAAACACTAAAGATTGTGGTGTAATCACTGCTTAAACGTACATGTTTCGGTGTTCAATGACACCTTCGTCAGCGTATAAACTAAGTTTACAAAGATTCATTAAAATGAATGTTGGTTATTTCATTCCTCAACGTATCGACATATTATATTTTGGCTTGGCAATATCCAAATGGTTTTATACGTCTTGCACATATTAAATACTAGGTCAGTTTGGATTAAGATTATGTATTGCATCACCAAATTGGACAGCTAACCTCAACAGAACGATCCAACTAGTAAGACTCTTCTGGTTTATTTCAAGGTTAGACCACATCAATCTGATACAGACTGCCGTATCCATTAAAGTTGATTTGCCGTCATATTACGTCCGATAATATTAAACCACACTGAAGTTGATCGTGATATAACTACATTATTTATTGTTTGAAAGGCGGTTTAACAAAACAACAACAACAACCCCTGGCACTATACAGCCCATGACGGGCTAAGGCCGACCAAGCGACCGCTGCCCAGCCATTTGGCCTGCAGATATTGGGGTGACGCGTGATTAGCGCGTCGGGTCCCCTCGACCGTTAATCTTGGTTTTCGTGATCGGGGCGCAGTCTCACTATCAGACAGCTACTCAATTGTTCTCACGAGGCTGAGTGCACCCCGTTCCAACCCTCACGTCAATTTTAAAATCCCTGATGGAGCCGGGGATCGAACCCGGGGCCTCCGGGTGAAGGGCAGGCGCGCTACCCCAACACCACGGGGCCGGCTAAGGCGGTTTAGAATCACATAATACAAACATTCATCACGGATATTAATAGTTACCATTGTCATAATTGTTAATGTAACGGGTAATCTCGAGAACCACTGGATGGATTTTGATGTGGTTTGAGTCGAATGAAAACCTACCGTCGGTGCGCCTTTTAAGCTTACGCTGGCTAACCGTGAAAAATATCCATTGTATTATGAGTGTACAATTTTTCAGCATGAAAAGCTCTACAAAAATGTCCGCGACAGCATAGGCCTCTCTCTATCTTTATCGCGGACTATAAGTGTTTTTACGTTTTCATTTCTTCCAACAATCTCCACTCAATGGAAGTTATTTATTCATTTATTTACTAATTTATTTATTTATTCATTTATTTATTCATTTATTTATTTGTTTGTTTGATTAAGTATTTATTTATTTATGTATTTATTTATTTAATTATTTGTATATTTAATTATTTATTTACTTAATTGTTTATTTAATAATTTATTTATTTATGTATTTATTTACTTATTTATTTATTTATTTATTTATTTATTTATTTAATTATGTATTTACTTGCTTGTTTATTTATTCATTTATTTAATTATTTAATTATTTAATTATTTATTTACTTACTTGTTTATTTATTTATTTATTTATGTATTTATATATTTAAATATTTATTTGCTTACTTGCTTATTTATTAATTTATTTATTTATTCATTTATTTATTTAAGTATTTATTTATTTATTTATTTATTTATGTATTTATTTCCAGGGAAATATGACCAGGGTTGTTGTAGAAGTAATGTGAGGATGTTTCCCCCAAACATTGTTCTTTGAGTAATCAAGACATACATTTGCTTCATGTGACCCACATCTTTCTTCAGTTATGTCTGCTCGCCGATTGTGGGGCACCCTTTCTTGTGCACATTACCCCTTCTGGGGGAACCCACACAATATCCGAACATATTCTACCATGTTTACGGTTAATAAACTCTCCAGTGGAGACTGCGGTAAGATACAGCCTTTCAAAGAGCTTGTCTTGTGATGGGACATTGTAGTCTTGTCGTCAATTCCATCAATCAAAAGACTTGAGGTTTTCCTAATCGCGCTGGTAGAGTGCGTCCCAGCATACAATAGCCAATAGTCTGTCATAGACTTGATGATAAACCCTCGTGATGGATGGGACCGCTATAATGACTCGCTCTGCCTTCAATATCCACTGTGCTCGTCCATCTTGTGTGGACCGCCATTCTTCACCACAGGAGCTCACAACTAGAGAGCGACCGTGGAACACGAGCTGAGTCCAGACACACTTCCATATATAAGTACATGTGCAGGGGTCCAGTCTTTTCTCATCTTGTTATTGATTTATTTAGGGGCTTTGCAAAAACTTGGCCACGTAAACTCGTGAATTTGGGTGTGTATGGGATGTGCCTGATAGCCTGTGCAATTACGACGGCTATACTAGTGCGTGTATTTGTAATTGGGGCCTTAAATAGGCACCATCCTGGCATTTGCCTTGGCATTAAATTGACAGGTGCAATACTTAAGGATGTAGCAGACGTCTGCTACTTTGGAAGCAAAATAACCAGTAATGGACGAAGCAAAGAGGATATAAAAAGTAGGTTGACTTAGGCAAGGAAAGAAATTTGATGATATCAAATATAGATTTAGGTATCAGAAAGTCAATTTGAAAGCCTTTGTCTGGAGCGTGACGCTCTATGGAAGTGAAACTTAGACTGTTGGAGCAGCAGAAGAGAGGAGAATAGTAGCATTTGTCTGGAGCGTGGGGCTCTATGGAAGTAGAGAAGCAGAGGTAGACATAGGAGGAGATGGTTATTGTCGGTATTCAACGTTCTCTTACTGAGAGGTGTAGGTGTAGAGGAGGTCGCAATGCTAACTGCTAGAAGGGGATCATGGAGCCGACTTGCTGATTAGACTGGATGCAATAAAGGCAAAACAGTCTCAAATGAAATTGAATGAAAGAATGAATGAATGAATAAATGAATTGTTAGAGCAGTGAACAGAACAGATGTAATCAGCGCCCTCTTAACGAGATCAACTCGTCACCAAGAGTAGGCACAGTGCAGGTGGATTGTAATCAAACGTGATGGGGCTCATTTCACGGGCGTTAGCCCACAATACATTCTAATACTCAATGAAAGGACGACAATCACATTGCCCGTGCCAGAGATTTATATTTCATGAAGTTGGCGCGACTGATCATGTTTCGACTACCTTTTGCTCGCTTCTTCAGCAACGTCGATAGGCTAAATAGCACCAAAAAAATACAAAAAGCAATGAATTGTTAAAATATTTTGCATAACACAATTGTAGATGTGATCAAATTAAAGTAACGACAATTTCGTTAGCAGTAACTGTAACTTAGTTATTTATTGGAAGTCGGTAACCCAATCCTGGTTTATTTCATGGCATTAAATATCCGGCTCCGTAGCCAAGTGGATACAGGGTTCATTCACTGTAGGCCAATATTATTATTATTATTATTATTATTATTATTATTATTATTTAAATCCCGGTCACTCCATGTGAGATCTGTGCTGGACAATACGGAGGCAGACAGGTCTTTCTCCGGGTACTCCGGTTTTCCCTGTCAACATTTCATTCCAGCAACACTCTCCACTATCATTTCATTTCATCTGTCATTCATTTAATCATTGCCCCACAGGAGTGCGTCAGGCCTCGGCAGACGGCACAGTTCATATCCTCGCCACTAGATGGGGGCTTCATTCATTCCATTCCTGACCCGGTCGGAGACTGGAAGCAGGCTGTGGATTTTCATTTGTTAAGTTGGTACACCTTAGTCAATAATGTTGAAACGGTAGTCAAATAAGTCATACAAGTTTCAGCCACATAGATAGAGGTCATCTTGAGTAACTACTCTTGTATGTCTACCCCTTATTATTCCCGTTTTCCAACGGGGTCGGGGATGAGACGCGATGGAAGTCTTTGTGGCGATGGTTTTTTCGGCCAGATGCCCTTCCTGACGCCAAACTCAGGAGAGAAGGTAATGAGAGATGAAATGTATGATGGTGAATGAAACTGGGCAAGGATGTGGAAGGAAGCGGCCGTGGCCTGTCAGAAGGTACCGTCCCAGCATTTGCCTGGTGTTGAAAATGGGGAAACCACGGAAAACCATTTCAAGGACGGCCGACGGTGGGGCTCGAACCCACGCGTCTACCGAGTCAGCAGAGAGCTTGGCCCCATGACATAATGCTGCGCTTTAGCCAGCGTAGCCACTACTGTCGGTCTTGAGTAACTACTCCATTCTCTAAAAATAAATTTAAAACTTAGTATAGGGTAAATAGGGGCAAAGTTGATTTGATATTAATCTTCATTAAAAAAAGTATTCAAAAAATCAGATCTGTTAACAAAAGAGTGCTTTAAAAAGATTTGATAATACATACTCATGAAAAATATATTGGGTGTGTGCAACTACGATGTGCGTGACAACGTCTTCTCGGACTGATTTGTTTAAACTGTCGACCTTGCGAAATCACAGCTTCATTTAATGTTTAATTATGTATTTTGTGGAACTAAACGTTCCCAGGCAAAATGAAGGAAAGCTGAGTTGCACTTCCAGGGAAACTCGAAACACAACCACTCTTCTCTGACGTTTTAACTCAACACGACTCGACAGTTTGCTGCTGGCTCTACAGGCTCACCCGCTACTAGTAGGCTTCAACTGGAGTGATAGACTCGCCCCTAGCTAGCTCGTAAACTTTCACCCCAGTATTTGAATGGAGATTGTTGGAAGAAATGAAACCGTAAAAACACTTATAATGGGCGATGTATTGAATATAGGGATATGCTCTCGCAGACTATTTTGTACAACAATTCTTACACTCATAGTATATTGATATTTATAACGGTTTGCCCAGCGTAAGCTTAAAAACCGCACTTACACCTTGCATTTTTTTTCGAATTTTTCACTCAAATAGCTACTGCTCGGCTTTCTTTGATCATAAATAAAAGATTTTCTTCAGAAACCTTCCTCAAGGTATCTTTTACAGAATGGTGAAAACCGCATCACAATCCATGCAGAGGTTCACCCGTGACATCCAAAAACGTCACTAGCGACACTCGAGCGCAGAGAGAGAGAGAGAGCGTTGCAGCAGAAGAGAGATAAAACGATATCATCACCTTTCACTGTAACACTTTCACGAACGTCATTGTACTCCAACAATTTATTTTACGTTCTCACGACAATATTTCTTTCGAAAAATGTGTTTTATAAATTGAAGAATTATTCTTTTCTTGAATACCCTATAATGGTCCCTCATTGGATGAATCTTGGGTTCCTTGTTGTGGGGAACATTCATGATAATAGCAAAAAATCAAGAGTTTATTCTGGTTTGGAAATTTGTTGCTATTAATCCCCGCTCAATTGAGAATTTTGTATATGCTATGGAGGGTCATTGACTGATAAAATTTATTGGATATGTATTTGTAATTCAATTGCATTGGGTGTTGATGTTACGTTGGTTTTACGGAAATAGAAAGAACCAACCAGAAGTACAAAATGGCCTCTTTATTCAAGGTTTGGGGAAAACTGATAATTTTGGATTTAGGGAACTGTTGTAATCTGCCCTCTATTCCAGGATGATAGGTTGGCAGCTCTGAAACCAACTAAAGGAGAACGAAGTGTGTATTGTTGCAGGTCACAAGAGTGACCATAAAGTTGGTATGACGTCAGCAAATTGCAGTAAGATTGGTAGACCGAAGAGAGTCACTTTAAAAGGGCAATTACTGACTGACAGACATTACCGCGAGTCAAAAGGTCAGAGTTTACTCAGTGAAGTGAATAGACCTACCTGCTATGCGCCTGACATTGTGACTACAGTCTCTGTATTTTGGCGGCTTCGGTGGCGTTGTTGGTAGCATGCTGAACATCTATGCCCAAGGTCGCGGGTTCAAATCCGGCCTAAGTCGTCCAATTTTAAGAGCGTTAAAAATCCCACATTATGCCATCCTTTCGAGGGGAAGTAAATCGGCGGTCCCATGTCATAGATTTATGGCATGTAAAAGAACATTCCACTAATTACACTTGTGTGAAGCTTCTTCTCTTTTTCTTTCTTAGTCGTTTACCCTCCAGGTTGGTGGAACCCACGGACACAGCGAGGGAACGCACCACTACCGCCTCTACGGGCAGTGTCCTAGAGCTGGGAACATCTAATCGGAGTGGATACAACTGGTGAGGTGTGATTGGCACCTCGTCCAGGCGGCCTCACCTGCAAAGCGAACAGGGGCCTCATGAGGGAAGGTAATGGATGGTCAGGATGGATAGACAAGGCGGCCGTGGCCTTGAAGAAGGGACCATCCCGGCATTTGCCCGAAGACGAATTGGGAAACTACGGAAAACCACTTCGAGGATCGCTGAGGTGGGAATCAAACCCCCTGTACTCATTTGGAACACCCGAGGCTGAGTAGACCCTGTTCCAGTCCTCATACCACTTTTCAAATTTCGTGGCAGAGCCGGGAATCGAACCCAGGACCTACGGGCCGGCAGCTAACCATGCTGACCGCTACGCTACGGAGGCGACTCTTGTGTGAAGCTATTAGGTTATATTTGACTTGTTAGGTTCCAACGTTCGTCGCCAGCAGCCGACTGCAGTGGCATCTAGTAACAAAGTTCAGAACTAGTTGGTCGTTGACGGTGGCGTTTGGTAGCAACATTTCGAACTAATTGCAAACCGAATGTCTGCAGTCCGTACTTCAATTAAAACAGATACACACACTAATAGAGCCATCACAATTAACACCGGTTATCAGAGCGATTCTACACACACCCAAAGTACAAGGGGCTACATGACCGCGTTGTCGCAGCCCCTAAACTGAGGAACCAACCAAGGTATTCAACATTTATGTTTTACTTTGTTTCAGCCTTGTTTTTACAAAGAAGGCACATTATTTAACAAGAAGTTCCGTGACGAACTAAAGTGCCTACTTTTCTTAAAATTTAAGATTCATGCCAATGATTAATCCATATGGATCTATCTAGAATAATGACGAAATTAAGTTGGTAATATCGAAATTTCTAATTAGTTCGAAATACTGTATACCTGGCATAATGTAGCCTAATAGAGCACTACAGTTGGTAGCCCTGGTGACAGAATATATTCTTAGATCCATCTCTTATGGTACAGAATACAGAATTTGGTTGAAGTCCAATGGATAGCATGGTCGTTACACGCAGTTAAACATTGGATCTAACAGCGTGCGTAAAATCATGTTGGCAACAATGTCATGCATGTATTGATCAGAAATAATCTGAATTAATATGATGTATTTTTATGCCAATTTTGAATAAAATCCATTAGTTAGTATAGAAGTTATATGCATTTTAAAATTCTACCTATCAGCAGACTTAGAATCATGATGGCAGCACTGACATATATCAGTTACTCCAAATTAATCTAGAATGCCAGGTATTATACGCGTGCAAAGTTTAGAGCTATGGGCTTGCATAATTTCTGATATATTGGTAATTGGATAAAAGAAATTGAGAGCATTTATTAACAGTTGGCAGCCCTGGTGGCTCTTAAGAATACGCTCAGTCATATATGTTTATGTACACATAGCACATCCGAAATTTGGTTGAATTCCAATTGATAGTGTAGAAGATATATACATTTAAAATTGGACCTATCAGCAAGCTTATAATCATTTTGGCACAACTGCCATGTATGGGCTTGTGGAAATTAATCTGAAATATTATTATCTATACGTGTACCAATTTTGAAATAGCTTCCATTCATATCTTCCAAGATATCCAACATGGAGCTCAAATTGCAATTGCTATTTTTCAGCAGTTGGTAGCACTATCATTTTCAAATTCGGCATTGAGATATTCAGGTACAGATCTTTACTGCTACCAAATTTTGTTTCGATTGCTGCAGCCGTGTAGGAGTTGATAGGGGGACACACTCACAACCAGACAGACAGACAGGACAGACAGACACACATTTGCCTATTTTTTCCTCATTTTTGCAAAATGTGAAAAGTAGGCTAAAAATATATGATACAATATAATTATATATCTGTTTTACTTTTGTGAGAGCGTAGTGAAAATTTACAAATTGACAAAACAATTAATCAATTATTTGAGCTACCTATTAATTGATTAAAGGAGCAATCAGTTAATCGATTAAACGGACAATCGATTATATGTTATTTATAGCAATTAATCGATTTTCCTGCTTTGATTTATCGATTATTCACGCTTTGCAGCTTGCTTATAAAGTTGTAGAAGATTTTGCCTCTGAAACTCAGTCAATATTTGCTGTTGTGTTATTTAGGTTATGCACAGTGTGTACCATGGAGAGGTTGGTGTTCCCTCTAATGACCAGACACGGGCAGCGCCTACAGATGGACAATGATGGATGACGTAAAGAGCCCTTGACACAGGTGGCGGTCTTAGCACAAGTGTCACACATGCCAACTGCAGCCAAGTAAATCTGTCAATCAGTGGCATTACCTCACCTTTATAACACACTAGCTATACCCGACATGCGTTGCAATGCCAATCAAGGACAGAGAGAAAGAAAGGAAGATAATCCGTTTTACATCCCTTTTAACAACTGCGGCTTTGAGAGACGCCGGGGTGACGGAAGTTAGGCCCGAAGGAGATCTTTAACGTGCGAGTAAATCTACTGACACGGCTCCCTCGCATTTGCGCACCCTCAAATGCCAATTGGTTGCGCTTGGATTCAATCCTGCTACCTTGGTCACAGCAGGCGACAACATTACCACTGAGCCACGCAGCCAGCCCAAGAAACAAAGAAAGAAGGAAAGAAGCTGAAGTGCCTTTGGATAAACAACATTCTTTGTTTTTCTGTCTGGTACCCCGGTCCTTATGTATTAGGCTGAGCTGAGGACATGTCACCTCGCAATTAATCAGCTAACCATTCTCACACCTGGCATTGCGGTGTCATAAGTATACAGACTGTGCAATTGTGTTTTTTTTCCTTGTCGTGTGGCCTCCTGAGAGGCCGAGTGCAGGTCTTTCTAGTCGACGCCCATGGGCGATCTGCGCGTCGGGATGAGAGATTTAATGATGAATATGGATGAAACTGGGCAAGGATGTGGAAGGAAGCGGCCGTGGCCTGTCAGAAGGTACCGTTCCAGCATTTGCCCGGTGTTGAAAATGAGTAACCACGGAAAACCAATTCAAGGACGGCCGACGGTGAGGCTCGAACCCACGCGACTACCGAGTCAGCAGAGAGCTTGGCCCCATGGCCAAACACTGCCCTTTAGCCAGCGTAGCCACTGCTGTCGGTGCAATTGGGTTACTGTGGGATTTAAGGCTTCCTGTTAAATCCCTCTGCCTTTTGTGTTACATAAATAATTTTCAGCAACTTTTTAGGTTCTTCTTGTCTCATTTTATTGCTAATATTCCCTTCTACAGATCCATGCACTTTTAGCAACATACCTGAACAAATAATATCCTTAATTTTGTATTGAATAGAAAAAAATTGTATAATAGTTGTTAACACATTTTTTTTAAGAAGACACTATCCAAGTGAGGGCTGCATCATGATGTTCTTGATATAATATGTTGAAACACTTTCAAAAACTTTCATCAGTGTATGTCAATTAGTATTTGAGTTACCACTAAATTGGATGTTAAAACAAGATATACAGTAAAGAACATATAGCCTGCTTTCTCCTAAATCCATGGGTGTACGGTAGTTATTACTCAAAGTCCTTTTCAATGAGTGTAATAGAATGTTGGTTGGTTGTAGTAGCTTGTAGAAATACAACGTGCGATACGGATATTAAACGTTGATTGATTGAATCCTCACCTGAATTATATATACACACACTAATACAGCCATCCCAATAACACAGGTTATCAGTCAAAATTCAACACTCACCCAAGTACACGGGGTTAAATGACCATGATGCCCATGCATCTCAAATGAAACAACAACAACATCTTCCGACCCAAATCCCTCCTCATATAAAAGTACACACACTAGTACGCCTACAGACATCACAGTGACACAGGTTAACAGACAACTTCTACACACACCCAAGTACATGGGGCTACATGACCAAGATGCCACTAAGCCCCTAAAGAATCAACAACACAACAACAGACTCTACAGTGGATCAAGGACAAAGAATTTTAATCGCTGTAGTCGAGTGTTGAAAGATGTGGTGTTATAAGTATATACAGTACATTATATTTTCGATTGCAAATACACCCTATACATGCTTAACATAATCACGTGTGAGTAGTTATTTATTTATTTATTATTTATTTATTTATGTTGTGAACATTACAGAAAGCCCCAATTACATTGCTCACTACTAGAATCATATAATATACAACAATATATAAATAGAAAAACAAAGTATACATAAAGAGAAGATATAGATAGAGAAACTGTTAAAAATAATAATAATAATAATAAGAAGAAGAAGAAGAAGAAGAAGAAAAGGAAGGTTAGGTGTGAGAAGGAAATGGGCTGAATACAGTACAATATATTACAATACATCTTGCAGTTTATCACAGGACGTTGCAAACTGGTTTTCTGACATACTGAAAATATCTAAGTCAAGATGATGAACTTTATTGTAGTGGGATAAAATTCTGTTAATCGGCGAGTTTTTGTGGTTGTCTGTGTGAACTCTCGGAATAAAGAAAATGTTTCGGAATCAACTAGGTTTCACAGCTGGTACATATAACGTAATTCTCTCTCGAATGTTAGCGTCGTCAATTTTATTGTTTACTATTTTATAGAGAAAAAGCAGGCCCTGACAATTTCGCCTGTGAGATAGTTTTCTGACATTGAAGGACTGTAATATAAATGTGTACGATTCGTAAGAGGGATAATAGCCAAATCTTTTGTAATATACGTATTTAAGAATTTCTTTTGGATGTTCTCTATAAGCTTATTATGTTTCAATGTGTATGGATTCCATATAACTGAAGCATATTCTAGTTGTGATCTGATGAAGGCATTAAAGAGCAATATTAAAATCCCATAGGAGAAATTAAATGAATTTCTTATCACAAATCCCATTCATTTGTATGTGCTTTAGAGACAATTTTCTCTATATGTCTTTGAAAATTCAGATCATTGGTAAATACAATTCCCAGATCCTGAACTTCATTAATTCTTAGTAAGCATTCCCCGTCAATGTCATAGTGAAACTTTATGTAATTTTTTTTCGCCTAGTAAAATTAATTTGCTTGCATTTACTGATGTTAAATGGCAGTTTATTTTCTTTCGTCCATATGTTTAGTTCATTTAAATCATTTTGAAGCTTGATACAATCGTAAGGGTTTACGATTGATTTATATAATTTTATATCGTCTACGAATAATAAAATTTCTGAGTGTTGAACTTTATCAGAGATGTCGCTTAAAATAATAAGAATAGTAATGGTCCTAAGTTAGATCCCTGAGGAACTCCTGAGTTGGTGGGAAATGTTTTGGATAGTTGCGTTTTATATTTCACAACTTATGTTCTGTTCATCAGGTATGAAATCAGCAGACGAAACAGTGGTTCAGAAATATTATACGTTGATAGTTTAGTGATGAGTACGTCATGATCCACTTTGTCAAAAGCCTTTTGAAAGTCGGTATATATTACATCTACTTGGCCTTTGTGATCTAGCTCCGTGGATACAAATTGCGTAAAATTAATAAGGTTAGTCACGGTTGACCTGTTTGGTTTAAATCCATGCTGATTTGGGGAAATGATCACTTGAACATGTTGAAAAATATGACTATACAAAATACTCTCAAATATCTTAGCCGGAGATGACGATACAGCTACTGGTCTGTAATTCTTATTCTGAACTGAGTTTCCGGATTTTAGAATTGGTGTTACTTGTGTATGTTTCCATTTATCTGGAAATGTGCTGGTCTTCAGTATGAGATTGTATATTATAGTCAGTGGTTTAGTAATATATTCCTTACAACCTTTAAAGAGGTATGGTGGTAACCCATCAGGCCCCGCTGACTTTTTTGGTTTTAGTTTCTTAGTGGCGAATTCAACCATATCCTCGGTGACTTCAGATATAACCAAATAATTTTGAAAATAATGTTGCTTTACGTTATTGCTGTTTGTGTTCAAATTATAGCTGGGAATAGTTTGCGAATATATTGATTTGAAATAGTCAGCGAAACAATTGGCAATTTCCAGTGATTTACAATATTCTTTACCTTCATATTCCATCGCCAATCCTGATCCTTTACGCTCCTTTCTATTTTTTATAAATTTCCAGAAGCTATTGCTATCTTTTTCCATGTTCCGCTCAGTAAGAGCTACATAGTCATCATATGCTTTTTAGCCTACTTTCGATTTTTTCAAAAAATGAAAGTAGACTTATGAGATCAACACAGGGCGAAAAAAGTGTGTCTGTCTGTGTGTATGTGTGTGTGTGAGCCTGTGTGTGTGTGTCTGTGTGTCTGTGTGTGTGTGTGAGTGTGTGTACTCTGAATGTCTGTCCCCCCCCCTATCAATTCAAACACGGTGAATGCGAATTGAACGAAATTTGGTACAAAGGTAGCACTAGCAAAGGACACCTCAGTGTCATGTTTTATATCGCCGCCATCTTGACGGAAACGTAATGGCGGCCACACAAATGTTCAAAGCTTAAATCAAATTACGACTAACCTAATCATCCGATCTCTACCAAATTTTGCAACAACATACCTTTATGGGGGGAGCATCCTTTGACCAAACTAATAAGTCATCAGCGTAATAGTTTGCGGATGGCGGCCATCTTTGTGTGAAAATCAATTCCCCCTATTAATTCAAACACGGTGAAACCAAATGGAACGAAATTTGGTACAGAGGTAGCACTAGCAAAGGGCACCTCAGTGTCATGTTTTATATCGCCGCCATCTTGACAGAAACGTAATGGCGGCCACAGGAATGTTCAAAGCTTAAATCAAATTACGATTAACCTAATCATCCGATCTCTACCAAATTTTGCAACTACATACCTTATGGAGGGAGCATCCTTTGACCAATCTAATAGGTTATTAGCCTAATAGTTTGCGGGTGGCGGCCATCTTTATGTCAAAATTGATTCCCCCTATTAATTCGAACACGGTGGAACCGAATGGAACGAAATTTGGTACAGAGGTAGCACTAGCAAAGGGCACCTCAGTGTCATGTTTTATATCGCCACCATCTTGACTGAAACGTAATGGCGGCCACACGAATGTTCAAAGCTTAAATCAAATTACGATTAACCTAATCATCCGATCTCTACCAAATTTTGCAACTACATACCTTTATGGAGGGAGCATCCTTTGACCAATCTAGTAGGTCATTTGCCTAATAGTTTGCGGATGGCGGCCATCTTTGTGTCAAAATCGATTCTCCCTATTAATTCAAACACGGTGAAACCGAATGGAACGAAATTTGGTACAGAGATAGCACTAGCAATGGGCATCTCAGTGTCATGATTTATATCGCCGCCATATTGACAGAAACGTAATGGCGGCCACACAAATGTTCAAAGCTTAAATCAAATTACGATTAGCCTATTCATCCGATCTCTAGCAAATTTAGCAACAACATACCTTTATGGAGGGAGCATCCTTTGACCAAACTAATGGGTCATCAGCCTAATATTTTGCGGATGGCGGCCATCTTTGTGTGAAAATAGATTCCCCTTATCAATTCGAACACGGTGAAACCGAATGGAACGAAATTTGGTACAGAGGTAGCACTAGCAAAGGGCACCTCAGTGTCATGTTTTATATCACCGCTATCTTGACGGTAACGTAATCGCGGCCACCCAAATGTTAAAAGCTAAAATGTAATTACGACCAACCTAATAATCTAGTCTCTACCAAATTTTGCAACACCATATCTTTATGTGGGAAACATATTCAGACCAAACTGCAAGAACATCAGCCCAATAGTTTGCAGATGGTGGCCAAGTATGTGTGCAAATCGATTCCCCCTATCAATTCAAACACGGTGAAACCGAATTGAACGAAATTTGGTACAGAGGTAGCACTAGCAAAGGGCACCTCATATTCATGTTTAATATCCCTATAGCACGTTGTATTTCAACAAGCGACTACAACCAACATTCAATCATACTCCTTGAAAAGGACAAAGAGTTATAACAATACCCATGCATTTAGGAGAAAGTAAGCTATATGTTCTTTACTGAACATCTTGTTTATGTCTATTTTAGTTTTAGATCTAAGTTGAGTATAATTATTTAAGTAATATTCGGATAAACTTTTCTTTTTTCTATACTTTTCCTTTAGTTTTAAATTTGATATTATAGACTGAGTGAACCAAACAAGATATGTGCGCTTGTAATGTTTAGTCTTTGGAACGCACTGGTCAATTATAGAGTATATTTTGTCATAAAAGATATCAACAGCTTCGTTTACATTTCTACAATTATTCATGTTATCCCAATTGCATTTTTTCACTAATTCATACAATTTTAAGAAGTATGCCCTGACGAAGTTATATTCATAGGTTGAACTTTCATGTGATCTGGTTATTGTCCCCTGTTTGTATATAATTTGCAATGAGTAGTGTGTTTTGGACAGTTCAGATGCCTCCTCCTCCTCACCCTCCTCACAAGATGGCGGCAGCCCGATAACTCCCGAACGCATGGTCAGATTTTGACGAAAGAGGTGTCATTGAACTCGGGCTGACACCCCCTTTCCAATGGACAACATATTTCAACCCTAAAATAAAACCTACGCCTACAAGGGGGCGAAATTGTAATTTTTTAGAGAATCTCTCTTTCCAACTGCAACATGTGAGAGTTTGAATGTCAATATGGAATTAAACGTTGTTCTACATAAAGTGGATGTGTTAGGTGGATAGCCACTATGAATTAACATGCTTGTTTTTGTTTTTTACGCATGCCCACTCATGGCTTTTGAAGAGGGTGGGGGAGTGGATCCCTGTGGACGAGTCCTTGTTGACAGGTCATTGTTGATGGGTCCCTGTGGACTGGTCATTGTTGACGAGTCCTTGTGGACGAGTCCATGTGGATGAGTCCCTTTGGACTGATCCCTTTGGACCGGTCCCTTTGGCCTGGTCCCTATGGACTGGCTCATGAATTAATTTAAATTATGTCGAAGGGTCTAACTACATTTTGCGTGTAAAGCAGTGTGTTGAACTGACGTTGTTCACCAACCCCCACTAGTATAATGTGATAACGACATGAAAGTAAAGTGACGAAATACATGTGAACATACAAGGGATCTAACTTGGTGGATGGATGTGTTCTAACGAGTCATTTGTAGTTGAAAGAGAATAATACATGTTCTTAAGATGTTAAAACTGAGGAGATGGTATGTGCAGTAAGACGTCTTGTTATATTTCCTGTGTCATATTACAGACATGGCAGAGAGCGCACAGATCTGTTGCTATTACTAACGCTGCAGTAATTTGAAACCGCAAGTGTTCATTAAGACAATGGGTGATGATCATGCAAAGTTAGCAGTTATTGGATATTACACAGGTGTTCCTTCCGGTGTCATGTTGCTGACATGGCAGAGAGCGCACACTGCTGTTGCTATGACTGACCCTGCAGTAATTTGAAACCTCAGGTGTTGATCAAGACAATGGGTGATGATTATGCAAAGTCAGCAGTCATTGGATACCACACAGGTGTTCCTAGTGTGCTTTGGACTCTCAGCTGTATTGGGAAAGGAATTGCAATGATCTGCAAAAAACTGCTGACACGAGCGATGAGAGTTTATATAAGAGGGGTGTCATATATCTCCCTACTGTCAGTCTTTATTACTCGCTTTGAGTGAACAGTGCTCTATTACTGCTCAAGAGTTGTAAAAAAAAGCCGTTTTGGTAGAAAATCATTAAATTATTTTGCAAGGTAAGTACTTATTATTAATGGATTGTAGTCTTTTATTACTAATTGATGTTGAAGTTATTGATTGGAATGTATTTATTGATTGATTGATTAATTTGTTTACAGATAATTGGGTACCTGTAGGTTACCAGATTCCTACAATCTGTTCATTCAGTGGCAGCAGTTGATCAATTATAAAATGGTAAGTGCCCCTCTAATAACTTTTAAACAGCTAGAGTATTATTTTCCAATGTTCACCACAACATGTCAGTGAAAATGGTATATTTAGCAGTCAAAAGTTGGAACTACTTGACCGTGATGTGTAAAGCTAAATTTGTAGGTTAGATTTTGATTACCACTCTATTAAGTCCGAATGTTCATTGCTAGGTGTCAGTGACAGAGGGAATATTTAAAGTCTTAACCTCAGTTCACTTAACTTTACCTAACTTAACCTTGTCATGTGACATGTTTTACAAGTTTTAACTTGTTTTAAGACTGACTATGACGTCACACTTAGGTCACTTAACTGGCGATCGCTGGTTTCCAATATGTGACATGTTCTACAAGTTTAGACTTGTTTTAAGACTGGCTATGACGTCACACTTAGCTCACTTAACTGGCGATCGCTGGTTTCTATCACGTGACATGTTCTACAAGTATAGACTTGCTTTAAGATTGGTTATGACGTCACACTTAGCTCACTTAACTGGCGATCACTGGTCTCTCCCACTCTATCAAGTTCCAATGTTCAACGCTAGGTGTCAGTGACAGTTAGAACTACATGAAGTTAGACTTGCTAGGAGTTCACAGATGATCGATTTAAATACCCTGCTATAACCATTGACTGGAATGTAATTAAACTACTTATATTGTACTTTTGTTTATCATTTATTAACATTTATGATTTCTTTCTTTTATAGGTAATTTCGAAAGGGATCATCATGTTCAAGTGTGGTGACTGTAAGAAACAGTTCTCAAGACCTGACAACCTTCAACGACACGCAAATGCTAAACATGACATTAAAATGTTTGTGTGCAGTCATTGTGCTACCACATTTAACAGACAAGATAATCTTGCTCGTCATGTAAATTTAATGCATGTTACTTCAGCACCATTTTCATGTTCAGTTTGTGAACTTGGTTTTCCTGCTGTAAAGCGATATCAATCCCACATGGTTGAAGTGCATGGTGAACAACAAGAATTAAAAACTGTAAAACCAACAACTAGCACGGAACCTTTAAATGAATGTGATGCTCAAAAGCGTAAACGTTCTCAAGATTGTGAAAATAGTTGTGCAACAAAAAGAAAGAAGAATGGCGAACCTTCGATAACACATTGTGATGTATGTAATATTGATATACCTTCTTCATTCATTCATGGACATTTACGCAGTATTCATCATAAAAATAACGCTTGCCATGAAAGAAATTCTGGAAATGTTCAACAAATTGGTAGTGCATTTAAAAGTCGAATTGCTAGTTATAGACTTTATAGTAAAGAAAAAACTCAAAGCATTGAATCATTTTAAAAAAATGTTCAACCTACTGTGTTTGGCTTAGTAGAAAATGTTTTATTAGAGCATAAAACAATTAAAATTAATTTTGAACTTTTTGGACTCTATGTAAAAACTGGGAGCGAAGGTGAAATTACGGATATCAAATCTTTTAATACAAAAAACATAATTGTTAGCGAATCAACTAATATTAGTGATATATACCAAAATATTTCAAGTATTGTGAAGAGTGAAGAGTTCCAGGAAAGGGAGTCAGGCTGGACGTTAGTTGAAGTACTTTATTTAGAAACCAACATGAATAAATACAACCCCCTTCGAGCATCATCATACGTTGATTTGCCAGGATGGATCAAACGTAAGCACGCTTGTGTAAACGTTATGAATAATGATGACGCATGCTTTGCATGGGCTGTAACCTCAGCTCTCCATCCAGCAGTGAGGGACACGATGAGAACATCATCATATCCTCACTATTCTTCAGTGTTAGATTTAGAAGAAATCGAATTTCCTATGGCGATAAAAGACATTCAACCTTTTGAAGAGCAGAACAATGTAAGTATTAATGTTTATGGAATTGAAAATAAGATAATAGTAGGTCCTCTATATTATACTCAGGAAAAAAAGGATATTCATGTAAATTTACTGTACATAACTAAAGGTGAAAACGCCCACTATTGTTGGATAAAACATTTAAGTAGACTTGTCAGTAGTCAGATAACAAAACGCGATGGTAAAAAGTGGTTGTGTGATGGTTGTTTGCTACATTTCTGAAAAGAGGATCAACTAACTCAACATCAAAAATGGGGGTGTAATCATGTGTGTACGGTATTACCGACTCCTAAAAATAACATTCTAAAATTTAAGGATTATGAGAAACAGCTTCGAGTACAATTTGTTATATATGCTGACTTCGAAGCTTTGCTAAAACCATTTAATACATGTTCATCGAATCCAGCCCAACCTTTCACCAACACTACTCACATTCATGAACCTTTTAGCTTTGCAAATTATATTAAATGTAGTTATGATGACTCTTTAAATAAGTTTGAGCTCTATAGAGGACCTGATGCACCTGAAGTTTTTATGGAAAGGCTCGAGAAAGATTCCATCCGTATATCCTCTATTGTAAATACGATCATTCCAATGGAGCCACTAACTTCATCAGAGCAAATAAATTTTAAAACTGAAACTAATTGTTTGATATGTGTTGAATGTTTATATACAGATAGGGTTCGCGATCATGACCATTTAACAGGAAAATATCATGGTGCTGCTCACCAAGAATGTAATTTAAATTATAGAATAAGTAAATTCATTCCGGTCATTCTACATAACGGTAGCAAATACGATAACCACTTTATCGTTAAAGAATTTGGAGCTTCAGATGTGAAAATTGATGTGATTGCAAATAATAAGGAACAATACATATCGTTCACAAAATTCATCAAAACTCAGTTTCATGAAATTCAACGTGTCTTTCCTAAAGAAGATGATTTTAATTTGATTCGTCAAAAGGGTATATTCCCTTATGAATATATTAACTGTGTGGAACGTCTTGAGGAGTGTTCTTTACCACCGAAAGATGCATTTTACAGATCCTTAAACACAAGTCATATCAGTGATCAGGAATATTTACATGCACAACGTGTATGGACACAGTTCGACATTCAAACTTTAGGAGAATTTTCAGACATATATTTGAAGACAGATGTGTTGTTATTAGCAGATGTTTTTGAAAATTTTCGGAATGTTTGTATGAAAACTTATGACCTTGATCCTTGTCAGTATTTCACTGCTCCTGGGTTAAGTTTCAGTTCAATGTTGAAAAAAACGAAAGTAAATTTAGAATCAATGACTGATATAGACATGATCAATTTTATAAAATCATCAATTCGAGGTGGATTAAGCCAATGTAGTGGACGGTACTCTAAAGCGAATAATAAATACATGCCTAGCTACAACCCTTGTGAAGAGTCAAAGTATATTGTCTACCTCGATGCAAATAACCAATATGGTTGGGCTATGAGTCAATATCTACCACTGAAAGATTTTCGCTGGCTGACACAACCTGAAATTGATGTCTTACATGTTGACACTCTTAATGATAACGATGATAAAGGATATATTTTAGAGGTAAATCTTGGGTACCCTAAAGAGTTACATGATGATCATAATGATTTACCATTTTGTCCTGAGAATATGAAATCTCCATACATCACATCACGAACAAAAATGTTAATCGCTAATGCAAATGATAAATGTAAATATGTAATACATTATCAAAACTTGAAACAGTTGGTGTATTCTTTGAATACACGGTACCTAAGATATAATGTCTACTGCTCCTTGCATGTTCATTTCTTCCTTCCTCTTTGCCAAACACCAACAGTGATCTTCTGTTTTCTCCTTGATGGGCAAATCTCTTACGTCTTCATAAGTATGTTTCAGATATATAACTTCTGTGACCCACCTAGCGTCATCTAGTAGCGAACCTCTGAAGCTACTCAATTCCTCATCGTGCAAGAGGACTTACATATCCATCTGGCCACCAGATCTTGTTACTATCGCCAGCTATTTTCTCCTTGAGCAAGAGGACTACGTCTACTGTTTCACTCACCATGCTGCGCTAATATCGCCTACTATCAATTCTTAGAAGACCATCCATCAAGAAGAAAATTTATTTTTGATAAGTTGGTTATGCTGATATGTATACCTTTTGTTTCCTACCCCCACTCTCTCCCCTTCCTAGGACCTTCCGTGCTTCGTTGAGCAAGTCTCACTACTAAGTCGGCAGTTGAATCAATCAGTTAAGGCTCAACCAGAGCTAGCCTCCTGACCTAACGAGGCATTTTTTTTTTAAATTCCACGCCATGTTGGAACTCTAGGCATCAGTGAGGAACTTCACTTCGACATGCAACAAAGATAAGTACCTTCTTCAAGTTTTAACCTCATCTTCATGGTTTTAACTTCCACGTGTTTTTAATGATACTTTTATAGACAGTGTGAAAGTATTTATTTGGGGCAATAATCATTCTTCGTGGGATTTGCCATGTTGAGCTTTCGCTTGTATAAGCCGACCTTACCATAAAGGGCTTTTATTAAGCTATTCAAATGAGAAATCCTCTCACTACGTGGGATATTATCTAATTACCCGCTGTCTATAATTCAACAAGCTAGTTCCTCCGCTGGATTTACATTAGCCCCATTTTACTGCTAAGATTGTTCTGGAACCTTCCAGATTCTGTACTCAATCTACAAGTCCTGCCGTCATGTATTTCTCACGTACCTGTGAGAATTCTATTTAAAATTGAATTATCTTACTTCTAAATTACTACATAGTGAAGTTTCGTCCACCGCGGGAATTTTCTATAGCGTATTTAATTGTAATTTACAACTTTCTCAAGAAATAGACTCTCACTTATCTAGTGAAACCAGTTATTTTCATCATTGCAATAACTTTCTTTTCCATAAACTTTGTGTCTACACAGTGAACTTTTCATATATTTCAATGAACTATAGTGAAAACCAGTGCTTGCTCAACTTTTCTACCGCGTCGCGATCGTCCGCTTATATTCAAATAAGGCCATGAACATTTTCCTTAATTCCCATTTCTCTTTCCTAAACCTCTTACTAACAATCTGCAATAAACTTTTAATCTAGGTCTGTTCCAATAAGGTGTCATTCCAAGAAGTGCCCTTCCATTTTGTTGGTTTATCATTAAGTATCTCTGTATAATTACGTGTCTAGCACACGTTTCAAACTTCCATTGTTCCTCCCTTCAAAAGCAGGGAAAACAATTCTCTCAACTCTTGAGTGAGTTATTTTTTGGTCTCGCTAAATGAAAACTGCCTCATTTAACTTGCGAGTCTTATTTAAAGTATAGGAGGTCTAGAACCTTCCTTTTGATTAACTTTTCAGGTTCACAGTAAGTGACCTGCTCTCTTTGTATAATTCTCATAAAGTAATTCTGTTTAAATATAAGAAGTTGTTGGAACTTCCTTTTTATTCTTTAAGTTTTCTATTTTGTTATCTTCGAAGTTGTTATTCTCGTTAGAATGTTCTTTCAGAGGTTTCTTATAGTACACTGCTTGTACTCCTGTAAATGTTAAAACTTTAATTATTCCATTTTGCCTATTTTATTAAATCTTACCAAGATTTTAATACAAGGTTTAAAAACCTTAAAAATTGTCATTTGCCTGGAGCAATTTCTGAACGTTGTTGGAGGTCTGCGACCCCAAATTGTTAACTACATAGAACATATTTATTTGTTAAAGTTACGCTTCTTTGAATTGTTAAATAAATTAAATATTTGTTTTTGGATTCTCACTTTTCCAATACAACGGTTAAGCAAGGTCCTGTACTCCTTGGCTCTCCCTACTCGATGCCCTTAAATCTATTGATAGGGATTTCACCACTCGTTGCATTTGAGCAAAAACTCTTAGTGGTAATCTTGTCAAAGCTTCTCTTAGCTTTAATAGCTAATTCTAATTGGCCAGTAAGGCAAGTAAAGCTCGCTACGCCAGCTACCTGCTTGTGGAGATCCTCTCCGAAAACTTATGGTCAATTTCCCAAAAGATAAGTGTTTCTTTTTTGTCTAAGCTTTTAGCCGGCCTCTCGCTGAGTAAGGGCTTAGCCATTTCCAAATGCAACCATTGGGTCACTTACCAAAATTACTTTCCAAGTTATAATTTTTTCGTCACTCCCCTTACTTGAAGCACTTGGTCGCTCTTTTCAGGAATTCTATAACTTCAAAAAATTGAAAATACCAAGCTTGATTAACTATTGGCATTCTTCGAATTGTTTCGAAAAAACTAATTTCTTTGAGAAGACATACAATAAATCGTTTGCTCTCGGTCTTGCCGGACCATTACCCTTCCACATAATACTTTTATACATGCTTGGGAGGAAACATACTAAAGCCTCTCTCTTGCAAATCGCCCAAGTCCCAGCTGCGGTTCCCGTTGGCCTCGACCAAGCTCGTACCTATTTTAGATATCAGGAGGTTAAGTTTCTGTGGCAATCGCCTTTAAGTGTGTTTAAAGTGAAGCTTATTAATTTTGTGGGGCTCTCCTCCTATTTTTCTATCCTTTTTCTTCAGTCCGAAACCCATTTCCTTTTCTTAATCATCTTCCCTTGGTGGGTGGGTTATTCCCCAGCCTATAATCTACCCAACAGTGTCTACAGCATGGATTGAAATTAACTAAAATTCATCGCGTATTGCAATTTCATCAGTCAGCATGGCTCAAACCGTATATTGATCTAAACAATAATTTAAGAACACAGTCAACAAACGCGTTTGAAAAAGATTTTTATAAACTCACGAATAATAGTGTTTTTGGAAAGACTATGGAGAATGTTGATAAACTAGTTGATGTAAAGCTGATAACAAAGTGGGAGAATGATGGTAAAAGGTATGGTGCGAGCAACTTAATAAGCAAGCCTAACTTTCATAGCTGTTCAATTATTCATGAGGATTTAGTTGTAATACAAATGAATCGTCTTAAAGTAACTTACAACAAACCCATATATGTGGGTTACACCATTCTGGAATTGTCAAAAACACTTATGTATGAATTTCACTATGATTATGTAAAGAAAAACTATCTTGATAATGCTAAATTACTCTACAAAGACACAGATTCTTTTATTTATGAGTTTAAAACTGATGATTTTTACGAGGATATCAAAACTGAGCTAAATAGGTTTGATACAAGTGACTACCCCAAGGATAATATTTACCATTTGCTCTAGTAAACAAAAAGGTTCTTGGGAAATTTAAGGATGAATGTGCTGGTGTTATTATAGACACCTTTGTAGGCACAAAATCTAAATCATACAGCTATATGACAATTGATGATGTAGTAGTAAAAAAATTAAAAGAAGTGAAAAAGAATGTTGTTAGTAAAGAGTTAGATATAAGTGATTATAAAAACTGTATAGTTAGTAACCCACCTGTATTATATAAGAAAATGTGTGTATTTAGAAGTAAAAATCATCAGCTACATACCAACTTGTTGAACAAAGTTGCTTTAAGTAATGAAGACAACAAACGATTCATTATACCCAACACATTTGATACTCTTGCTTGGGGAAACAGTCGCATTGACGACTATTACTTTACTTAAGTCTAATGATCATTATATTGTAATATTTGTAGTGTGTTTTATATTGTAATATTTTTTGTAAAAACTGTAGGTAGAATGTATAATGTTAGGCTACAGTAGTTTAGTGAAAATAAGATAAGTAATACATTTTAATGTAAGCAGGATGTCAAACATTGTTTAGCTTTTCAACGATAATTTATCCACTACACGTCTTAATGCAGGATGACTGTGGTGATAAGAAAGGTGCATGCTCGATCCAAAGGATTAATAGGTATATCACCACGCTGCAAAGGTTCTTCGAGATAAGTTCCAGGACCACACAAATAATAACCAGGTAGGTAGATTTCGAAAGTTAAGTATTGAATTACTTTGTCAATGACGCCATTGCCAGTACAGGTCTGGCATATCCTTTTCCATCGATGGTAAAAAGGTTTGATCTTCCTCCTCTGTGGATGATGTTTATTGTTGCTGCTTTTTTTTTCATTACACCCGAGGTATGAGGAAACAAAATCTTTACACTGACTTTTATGACCATGATACAGTTTGACCAGCTGGCAAGTAGCACACTGCCGCATAGAGGGTATTTTTGCCATAGCCACTTGCTTATGGTGATCATAATCCGTACATGGTTGCAATTCACTTAACACAGGGTCTTAAGTCCATGATTTTGGTACATGTTGCCAGATTTCTTTCACTGCATTTGCTGCGACGTAATAAATGAAGGATTTTGGAAGAGCCAATAATTCTTCTTTCGTAAAACTGTCTAGTTTCTTTTTGCACACGAAGAACTTTCCAATCGCTTTATCGGTAGCATCCCCTTTCTCCATGGTATCACGTTGATGTTTACACGTCACTTGTAGAAATCTCACTGGTGGCATTCACAGGTAAACCTTTAGTTTTAATTTTATTTAACAACTCCCAGCAGGCATTGGTGGTTAGCCAATGAAACAATTGCCACACCCGTGCGAGAGCTTTAGGGGTAATATTGTCACAGGGGCAGCGGTCCATGAGTGTTTGCAGCGAGGGACAGCCCATGTCCATTAAATCAGTACATTGACAGTAAGACGCCAAAAATGGTTGTAGCCATTGACGTTTTTCACTACCTTTCACAAATACTACATGAGCGGAAGACAAGTGGGCTTTCATGACTATGTCTAGGTGCTTATATGAAATGGTTCCTTGCTTCCAGTCTAGTTGCATACGAGTTTCAATCCACTGGGTTTGTTTACGGTCTTTATCACACAACAAATCAAACGCATAAGGTGGTTTAAACACCAAATGGGTAGCTTGTGATATCCAAAAAGTGGAACAATCAATAATAGCCACTTCTTTAAATATAAATTTGTTATCTCCAATTTTAAACCCTTGACAGTCGACAATCAATGTACGCAACATGTTCACTCTTGTCTGGATCAAGTCCAACTGACCACAGACTGACAATTGTTCAGTAAGGTGTACCCACGTCATTTACTTACATACCATTTTAGTAAAAGAAAATAAAAACATCGAGTAGTCACTATAGAGGTTAGGATATGACAGGGAGGGATAAGAAATAATATAACAACAACAACCAATTTCGTATTACATTATTTTATTAGCATAACAAGTTTTACATTCCTTTTTCATTCTAGGATAGAGGCGGTACCATCTCATACAACAAAAAAGTCTTTTATGTTTATAGTGTCCATAACACCGATGATATCCCAATGTCTCTAAACTGGATGTTTTTAACTGTGACCTGTTCACTGAAGCACTGTTGACACCATAAAGTCCACACGTATCATAACTTTTTTCATCACTTAGAGGCACCAGTGAGGGGTAACTTGAATGACAGGGTATATTACTCACCTCCATTCTGCATAGGTAGGGGCAGGCAGGTGACCAGCGCTGATGTTCCTGCATGGGTTCATCGCTCTCTTGCCATTGGTCTAAGATGATGGGACAAAACACACATTTCACTTCATTTCTTCTTTTTAAATAGTAGAATCCAGCGGCCGCTAAGGCTTGAGGGTTTATAAAAGGCACCGGCCACGTTGCAAAGGTCTTGAAACGTTGTTCCTCAGATTTTAAATTCATGGATGTAACTTCTCTTGAGGCTTGAAAGCAAGACATGACTGAGCGGGTTGATGTGTGTTGAACTGCTATTTATACACTTGTCACTTGGTTGGACAGTGGATAATAGTTGACTTGTTTGTGAGGAATAATCAAACAGTAGGCCGTGGTATTGGCTGGAACATTGTCATGCGTTTCAAAATCTAGTCGAATGTCAATATTGGATGGTTTGACGGACTCTTCCAAGTAGGAACAGTCAAAGACAATCAGTGGCGCCCTTGTCTTAAAAGCTTGGGGTGACAACATTGGACAATTCTCTTTTTGATAATACGACCATCTAAATCTAGAAAACAAGTCGTACAGGGGGCCAAACTTATTTTTTGAAAAATCTAAATGCAACCCTTCATAGGGAAACACAGCACCGTTGAGGAAAAGACGTGCATTTCTCAATTGCAGGTGATCAAATTGCGTGGCATCTTTGGTTTGTTGATACTTGCGATTCGTTTGAAAACCCACAATCATGTAGAGAGGTCTCTCTGTATAGCGGGCTGTTTTTATAGACCAACTGTGTGTGTTGGTGGTGGGCAATAGCGGATACTCATGGAGTGCCCAGCTTCTAAATTCCATGGGTAGAGGTATATCTCTCTTTACCATTTTGAGTATGTCCAGTTTTTTGATATCGTTAAGGGTCACATGAGGCACTTTCCATAGCAAGCGTTGTAGTTGAATTTTTGACTCAATGGGGGCATTGTCGGCTCCCTTGAGTGCATTATTATCACTCTTGTCTCTCACCAGATAAAGCACTTGCCTTGCGTTGACCACAATGCGCTGGTGATCTTCAGCAAAGCCTAAAATCAGTTTAAGAGGTAAATATCCAGTAAAGGTGCCATCGGTGTGTACCATCCAGTCATTGATCGAGTCAGGGCACCAACCCGCCATGCAAAGTGTTTTAGCTTCTTCCTCACTATAAGAGGGATATAGTTTCATGACACTGGAAATACCCACATTTCGAGTGCTATCCACCACGATATCGTTAATCACATAACGCACTTCAGAAAACAGGAAGGCGAAAGCATGGTTGGCTAACTTGGATGTGGTGGGTGTAGAGCCATCGGCTTTGGTGAGCCGACCTTCAATCTGAATAACACTTTCATGTGGTAGAGTGTAAATATCTTGGTTGTTGATAACAAATTGAATTTCATCATTGTTATTGAGTCCAGGTGTTTGAGCTTGATAAGAATGGAGATCAATTCTTACCACTCCTGGTTGCTCCTCGATGTGGTTCGCTACCTCTAGGATGGAATTCATCGCGGGGGTTGATGTGGTAACCCAAATGCTGTATAATCTGCTTGTTCTGAGATGTCAACGTGTATTCACGTGGTTAACAACTAACACCATTCCTAGACGGTGCTGTTGCTTTATATACAAACTTCATAGTGGTTTTAGCACCAACTTGTAAGTCACTGGTGTGGTAGAATCTAGATCAATGAGTTGTTGCTCTCTATTGATCAGTCTTAATGTTATATTACTAATACCATCGGCAGCCACAGAATGAAAAAGCACCACTGGAGGGTTTTCACGAATAATATAGCCATTGGGCGATGTTACAATAAAGTCATAATGCGAATGCGACGGTTCTTGATTGGTGTACACTTGACTAATAATATTACACGTCACCGACACATGATGGTCCTCAATGAATTTCACTTCATGGTCTGATTCATGTTTTTTGTTGGGCTCTAACAAGCGTGGTTTAAATCCTAGTAATGGACCAATGGAATCGGGGTGTGTTTAAGTCAATTTTGAATGTAGAAAAAATACTGCAGCGATGAGTGTTGGTATTTCCTACAAGTTCAAACTTGCGCGTTCCATCGAGAAATGACTTTAAACCATATTCATTGATCAACACCACATAAATGTGTTCATAAATGTCATCTATCGTGTATCCACCAGAGTTCAGGGTGAGCACAGAATCATCATAGTAAAACTTGTTGTTCACATTTTCACGTATGTTGTATATTCGATTGTACGTTTCAAGAGAAACAAGTCCTAAACCATAGGGTTTTTCACTCAATTCGATAGGTGGGTAAAAGTCTAGGCTCACTTCAGGTCCACGTCCATGCAGTGTAAACGTCTTACTTTCCACCGACATACTGTTGACGTTTTTGCTTATGTTGCGTCTTATATAAAAAAAATAACACAAACGTCCACACTGTTGGCTGTTAAACGTTTGCTCACGTTTCACATTATAATATATCTTGATCCTGTTTCTAAAATAGGCCACTAGTTCCATGGGCGGGGGCAAATTCCCAAAACTGTCAAAAGTACCGTACAGTGGATACCTCTTTGACATAAGCTACATAATGTGTTCCAGGTCCTCGGTGATCATCCAAATTGACAACAGCACATTCATGTTTCCAGGGTTGTGAGGGTAATTGGTTTCGCATAAACACACCTCGAAAATGAGAAAGCTTTAGTTGTTTAGCATAGCTTTCCACTTGCTGATGCGTCAGGGCATGTCTTGCTATGGCTGAGGTTAAAGATGTTTTTATTTTATTTCGAAAAGGTGAAATTCCAAATCCTTGTTGATAAAAGGCTGGCTTCAAATTGACATTTCTAGCCCCCATAGCAATGGCCTCCATTGTTTCATTGTGTCGCTGACTTTCTTTGAGTTGTTGCTTGCCCTGTTGCACGGCTTTAATAGTTTTTGCCACTGCACTGGCGCCACCTAAAATTGAACCTAGAGCAGCCAGACCAGCGAATAATGCAGGTAAAAATCCCGCTCGTTTGGGGACGGGAATCACTCGCCCTTGTTTTGAACCCTGTCGCTGACGTTTTGGAATAACATGTCTCTGTGCTGCTCGAAGAGCTTTCCTTATGGTCAATACATTATTTTTTCTTTTTTTCTTTCGCAAGGGCTTGTACACGAATGTCTTAAGCCCAGGCTTTGCCAAGGACAGGGTCATATTTTTAGTCTTTCTCACCACATATCTTTGTTTCACCATGATGATAATGAATAACAACCTTTCACAAGAAAGTTTAAGTCACAACTAACATCAGATTGTTATTTCATGGTTGTATATTCCAATTCTACATAAAGTGGGAAATCATTTATGGTTTTTCCAGCTTGCTTTTCATCCCATGTCAACATGAGATGAAAGGATAATTCGTCTCCTGCATTGACCATTTCATGGTTATGGACCAACATCCTATGACCATTTATCTCTATTTCTAAATGGTTCTCATCAGGTATGGCGTATTTGATGTGAATGGTTCCATTATAGTGTAATTGATAGTGGCTTAAACCCGAAGCAAGCACATAGGTCAAGTGCTGGTCATGAACTAGCGGTATATGGTTTCTCTCATTCACAGGTTTTACATTTGTCAGATACACTAAAAATACAGATGGGATAAATTTATAAAGCCTTTTCATTTCATAGGTCACGTATCGCTTGGTACAGACATCATCATCTTCTTGTGGGTCTTCCACGGGAATAATGCGGTGATGATTAGCGCTATAGCCATCCACTGTAAGCTGAGGCACTTTATCATAAAACTCACACACCTTGTTATCCACATATTTTTAGCCTACTTTCGATTTTTGCAAAAAATGAAAGTAGACTTATGAGATCAACACAGGGCGAAAAAAGTGTGTCTGTCTGTGTGTGTGTATGTGTGTGTGTGAGTCTGTGTGTGTGTATGTGTGTGTGTGAGTCCGTGTGTGTGTATGTGTGTGTGTGAGTCTGTGTGTGTGTGTCTGTGTGTGTGTGAGTGTGTGTACTCTGAATGTCTGTCCCCCCCCCCCTATCAATTCGAACACGGTGAATGCGAATTGAACGAAATTTGGTACACAGGTAGCACTAGCAAAGGACACCTCAGTGTCATGTTTTATATTGCCGCCATCTCTACTAAAACTGAATGGCGGCCACTCAAACGTTCAAAACGTAAAATCAAATAACGACTAACCAAATTATCCGATCTCTACCAAATTTGGTAACAACATACCTTCGTATAGGATGCGTCTTGTGACCAAACTACAAGGTCGTCCGCCATACCATTTCAGGATGGCGGCCGTGCGAATTATGCAAACTTTATAATCCATATCATGGGACCCACCAGTTCCGATTATCGAGCCGAGAATCGTTTTAACGGTTCTAAAGGAAGTGGCACGTTCGAAATTAAAAGTTTATTTTGTAATACTATAGTGCAGACGTGATTTTAAAAAGCTGAGCCGATTCAGTAATAAGACAAGATGGCAGCGGATATCTTGTGCCTGACTTATATTTCACTAATTTGAGTATTGCATGCAATATAGCGTACTGATACAAAATAAATAAACTTTGTATGAAATGCTTTATATATAAATAATATACTCCAGTTTTACTTTCTCTGATCTCCTTTAGGTTTTCCAATTTTCCCCATCTAAATTTTGCCACCACAGCTCTATGGTCCCCATCAAATGCTTCTCCTGGTAAAGCTGTCACATCCAACAGCTTTCTGCGATTTGTCCTTTCCACCAGGAAGTAGTCAATTACTGATTTTGTTCTTCTATCACCCCACCCATATCTCGTAATTTTCCTGCTGTTTTTCTTCCGAAACCATGAATTACCCACTATCAGTCCATTCCTTTCACAAAAGTTTACAAGTTCCTCTCCTTCCCGGTTCTTTTTCCCATATCCATATGGTCCAACGACTTCTTCCTTTCCTTGTCTCTCATTTCCGACTTGTGCATTCATATCTCCCATGATCACCACTTCTACATCTGAGATTACTCTTTCTACATCCTCCAGAAATACTTCAATATCTTCTTCTCTGTTTCCAGTCTGTGGTGCATACACTTGAATGAAGTCCATCACGTCATTCTTCATCTTCATTCTAATTTTCATTATTCTGTCACTCACACACTCTACCACTTCAACATACTCCTCCAGTTGTTTCGAGGTTATCAGTCCCACGCCATTTTTTGCCTCTTGGCCACCACTCCAGTATAATGTATATCCTTTCCTCAATTTCTTCCTTCCTTTACCTTTCCATTTCACTTCACTCAGCCCCATCATTCCAACCTTCTCCCTCTCCATGAAGTCTACCACCTCCTCCACCTTGCCTGTCAGGGTCATGACATTCATGATTCCCACTTTCATTTCGGTGGAATTAGCAGTACAGAAAATGAAGATGGGAAAAGCAACAGGGGTGGATGAAATCAGTGTAGAAATGATAAAGGCTGCTGGACCTGTTGGTATGCAATGGCTGTATCGACTGCTAAAGTGTGTGTGGAAACGGAAATGTGTACCAGAAGACTGGGTGAAAGGGCTAATAATACCAGTGTTTAAGAAAGGGGACAAGAAAGTGTGTGATAACTATAGGGGGATCACCCTCATATCACAGATAGTAAAAATACTGGAAAGGATATTAGAAAGAAGAATGAGAAGAAAGGTGGAAGGAGAGTTGCAAGAGGAACAGTATGGCTTCAGGAGTGGAAGATCCACAGTGGACCCAATCTTTAGCTTGAGGCAGGTGATGGAAAAGAACTGGGAATATGGAGAGGATTTGATCATGACTTTCATAGATCTAGAAAAGGCATATGATAGTGTCCCCAGAGAGAAGGTATGGGAAACCATGGTTAAGAAGAGACTGGGAAGAGAAATGTTGGAAATGGTGCAAGCAATGTACAACAACTGTGTTAGCAGGGTTCTGACCCCTGTTGGAAAGACAGATTGGTTTAGGAACAAGACTGGACTAAGACAGGGGAGTGTGCTGTCACCCCTTTTATTCATAATGGTATTGGATGAAATTGTAAAGGAAACAAAGGAAGCATATGGACATGAAGAAATGAAGTTACTATTATTTGCAGACGATATTGTGGTCTGGGGAAGGAACACCGAAGAAGTGCAAAAACAACTAGATGCACTGAACGAAAATATTCAGAAGTATGGTCTGAAAATCAGTACAGAGAAAAGCAAGACCATGGTGATGACAAGAGGGGAAAGACAAGGAAAGGGCACTGTGAAAATTGGAAGTCAGAGTTTGGAAATTGTGGACACGTTCAAATACCTAGGAAGTGAATTGATGCAAACTGGTAGGTTGGACATGGAGATTGGCAGGAGGGTACAGCAGAGCAATGCACTCTATCAAAGTGTAAGAAAACTTGTTTGGGATAAGGAAGTACCAAGGAAAAGCAAGGATGTAATGTATAAAATGTACTATGTACCCATATTAACGTATGCAGCTGAGACTTGGACCCTGACGAGCAGGCAAGAGAGTAGAATCCAAGCCAGTGAAATGAAATTCCTAAGAAGTATGATAGGTAAGACAAGGAAAGACAGAGTGAGGAATGAAGATGTTAGGAAAGAAGTTGGGATGGGAAAACTAAATGAGAGAATTGAGAAGAATAAACTAAGGTGGTTTGGACATGTAAAGAGGATGGAGGAAAATAGAATACCAAGACAGATGCTGGAGGCAAAGTGCAAGGGTAAGAGAGCAAGGGGAAGACCTAGAAAAAGGTGGATTGATTCAGTGAAGAACAGCGTGAGAAAAAGAAATCTGGACTGGGACAAGATCGTGGAAGAAGAATGGTGGAAGGAAAGAGGAAAGTGGAGAAGTGCCATAAATACCCCGACCCGGCAGGAGCTGGATAAGGGGAAATGATGATGATGATGAATATACTCCAGTGATGAAATCGTTTAGTATAAATCATTATTTGCTAACAAGTTCTATGTAAGACATTTTATATAGAACGATATTCGTTGACACAATTAGCTCAGTGGTAGAGCGTTAGCCTATCGCTCAAATGCCTATGGTTCAAACCCGTTCAGAGCTAGGTTCTTTGCTTGAAATGTTATATGTTTATTGTTTTGTAATGACTCAGATGTTTTAAAATTAAGCGTTATATTGTGCATATTATGGTGTAAAATATATATTTAATTAAAACATTATTCGCCAGCAGATTTACTCGAGACATCTAGCTGCCAAAAAGGTAACTGCACGCCGACCTAGTTATTAACTTCCAGATTTTATTGAAAAGTTTCTTCTTCTGGCCGCTAGAATGCACTCGCTCTGTTAGGATTATATTGTTCGATATTTCACCACTAGATGTCACGACTAGTCTACGTGGGGCTCCATTGATTACTATACCATTGGCATTCTATGCGCATCGAATTTGAAGAATGACAAGGTGATACTACGATACATTTTTATTTTTTATTTTAAAGGGTTTGTAACAGCCTATTTTGCGTTACTTGAAAATGTTATTTGAAGTAAAGAACAAAAAGATTTCACATAGTAACTGAATTCAAGCCGTTGGTGTTAGTTCAGGTTATTAATTACTACTTTTATTTCAGGCAAATAGCAATCGAAAATATCTACGTAGTTTGTATACACACGTCTCTGTAGGGTCATGGAAAGATTTGTTAATTCAATTAGGGTTTTCGATTCCCAGTAAATGCATGTGAGATTTTCGAAGTGAAATGCCATGTCCTGTGGTTCGGATTCCACGTAAAAAGGAGGTCCCGTGGCTCATAATCACAAGATTCACGGTCACGTAAAACTACAATCTTCCTTCCTTTTTTTTCAATTGGGGTTGTGAAAGCCATGCACAACCAGACGTGTAAAGACATGCCTCAACTCAAAGTTGGATGTTGCCCACGGCAGGTCGTATATGTAATAATAATAATAATAATAATAATAATAATAATAATAATGTTATTGGTTTTACATCCCTTTTAACTACTTCTGCTTTTAGAGACACCGGAGTGCCGGAATTTTGGCCCGAAGGGGATCTTTAACGTGCCAGTAAATGTACTGACACGGCTCCCTCGCATTTGTGCACCCTCAAATGCCAGCTGACTGCGCCAGGATACGAACCTGCAACCTAGGGCCCAGCAAGCGAGAACGTTACCGCTGAGCCACGCAGCCAGTCCGGTCGATTATGTCTCCAGATCCATAACATTCTTGATATACTTCTTATCTTCCTTTCTTCAATGATGGTAGCAGTTTTTATCTAGGTTGTGGCGTTTGGTAGAGGTAAATCGTTTCTAAGGTCTTCAACAAAGAATAGTTCTATTATACTCTTTGATAATAACAACGAGTTAAAACTATACTCATACATTTAGGAGAAAGTAGGCTATATGTTCTTTACTGAACATCTTGTTTTGTAGTAACGTCTGTAGACACTTGAGGATGTTTTACATGGGTTAACCGCTTTCCTTTAAAGTCATAATCTCCCTGTTTTGTGCGTGGCACTACAGACCTATCCACATAGTGTTTATTAGCAGGATCTGTTTCTTGTTTAGGATCATGGGAACAGACCTAGCTTTGACCATCAACGTACGTCCAAAGACATCCATCGTCAACCTGTAGTACGAGTCTACTGTTTCTATGACAAGGCTCGGTGTGATGTATATAGACAGCCTGCTAGCCTCTCTAAGCCTTAGTTGAAATGAAGATAATTAAGCAGCAAGAGTCATTCCCCGTGAGGGACATGGTTTCCCATCTCTGCCCTACATCACGTGAACAACGTCATGGTTCACTGTTTCCATCTTCCATTCGCTGCATCATTGTGGGACCTTCCGGCTGTGGAAAGACCAATCTTTTGCTGATACTTATTACAGCGCCCAATGGTCTGTGTTTTCAAAATATTTATATTTTCGCAAAATCTCTCTACCAACCCCTCTACGTGTTTCTGGATCAAATCATGTCTGGATTACAAAATGAGAATATGGGGTATTTTACATTTTCCACGCAAGAAAATGTTATTTCACCGGATGAGGTAAAGCCTGATTCACTCATGATTTTCGATGATATATCCACTGAACGACAAGGTATAATTCAAAGCTATTTCAGCATGGGTCGACACAAACATCTTCTATCTTCTATCTTGGACAAACGTATTCTAAAATGTCCAAACAGTTGATTCGTGACAATGCCAATGTCATTGTTTTATTTCGCCAGGACGAGAGGAACAGTCGTTACATTTATAATGAACATGTGAATCCGGATATGACCTTTCAAATGTTTACAGAATTGTGTGGCAAGTGCTGGAACACACAACGTCATGCCTGTTTAGTGATTGACAAACAAAGTGAACTCAACCAAGGGCGGTATCGCTTAGGGTTTGATCATTTTATTGCTATTTAAGGCACTGTATAAGTCCCTCTCAAGTCCTTTGTCACGACACCATGGCGTTAGCAGAGAGTCAATTGAAAAAGCATATTATTAGAGCAAAAAATACTATTTGCCAAAAGTTTCGTTAATTGAAACGATAGCGTGCGGATCATGCTTTGTTTATTCAACAACATTTAGCACCTCCGCTAAAAGCTATGTTGAAACCCTCTTTCAAGCCATTTGAAACGCTACCTACCGTTTCACAAGCCACTCAGACGCACCATGAGGACCCTGAGGAAGAGGAACAGGAAGATTTAACTAGTGTTAGCGAGGTTGAGGATAATGAGGAACAAGTGTTTACGCCTAAAAAAAGGCATCACCCCTTGCAGAGTTTTAAAGAAAAAGGAAATCCTTGGCCATGGTCGAAACACCTTGCCCTTCCAGATCGTCTCCATTTTCACAACTCTTGGCCACCCCTCAACATAAAGCTCAACTGAAAAACATTTTACTAAAATATTATGGATCAACACTGGAACCCTATTTCACCAATCTATTTATTGGAAACAGAGATACCACGTATGGCGTTCGCTATGAGGATGATAGTTTTAAAATTGGTGATTCATCGATTAAATTTAGTCGTACTAAAGCTGTCATTAAAAAGATCAACTATAAATTAACACCAGGACTGTTAAAGCTACTATTCTCTCGGACTCCCTCATCCCAAGACTATACGCCAGAGGACCTTGGTAAATATAAATCCATTTTATTGGACACCCATGCACACAAAAGACAGTATGATCCCACTCAACAAGTGAATGCCAATATATCTCACAAATATAAAACCATAATTGCAAAAATGTTCCCCACTAGTCAAAGTGGTCGTCGTAAAGTGTTCGCTTCAGGGGTGACATTTAAACCATTAAAACCCCTTGTGGATGTTACCTACTGGCACAATCCAAATAAACTCGTCCAGCGACTACAGCTGTTGCATGCTTCACGTCAAGGCGGCCATACTGGTCACGATTGGGAAATTCAAGAAATTGAGGAAGAACTTCGAAATGCCAAAATTATTGTTTAAGCCCTCAACCATTAAAATGGGTATTGCTCACGAGTTGCATCGTCCAGCTAGACGTCACTATCAGCGACTCAAGGTGATTTCACAGGGTGTGGATGAACTTTGGCAAGCAGACTTGGTTGAAATGATTCCCTATGCTAGCGTTAACGATGGTGTACGCTATATGTTGACGGTCATTGATGTTTATTCCAAACTGGCGTTTGTTGAACCTGTGCGTCGCAAGTCTAGTCCACTAGTTACCAAGGCCTTTCAACATATTATTCAACACTCCAAACGTCAACCTCAGCTGCTACAAACTGAACAAGGGAAATAATTTTTCAACGAGGTTTTCTCCAGCTTTCTCAAATCTAAGGATATTTACCATTACACCACATACAGCAAACTCAAAGCCAGCGTGGTCGAGCGGTTCAACCGAACATTGAAAACCCATATGTGGAAAGCATTTACCGCTCAGGGCACTTATCGCTGGTTGGACTTGTTACCTGAGCTAGTGTCACGTTACAATGACACCAAACACAGAACCTTTGGGACCAAGCCACGTCTCGTGACCAAAAATATTCAGCGATTGGATAAACTGTTTAACCCCATAAAAACAGCAGACCCTAAACGTCATTGCCTGAACATTGGGGACCATGTTCGTGTGAGCAAATTCAAGTCCGTCTTCGACAAGGGCTACACACCAAATTGGGGGACTGAACTATTTCAAATTCGTCAAGTCAACCTGAACAGTCCAGTCACCTATTTACTCGAGGACCTCAACCATCAACCCATAAAAGGCAGGTTTTATCTTCAAGAACTTCAAAAGACAGCGTTTCCTAAACATTACCTTGTGGAAAAAGTGTTGAAACAAAAAGGAAATAAAGTATATGTAAAATGGTTGGGATTTAGCTCAGCCTTTAATTCTTGGATTAATAAATTACATGTTGTGTGAACCTGCGTATCTTGTATTTATTTATTCACTCATGTTTTACTTAACCTACAGTCCTATGTACAGTCCTCAGCTATACATGTATTATGAGCAATACATATTTCTTTCTCTCTTCACCTATGTTCTCTCTTACACCAACTCCCCCCCCCCCCCCTTCACCTCCCACCACTGTCAAAACAGGTTGTGACTTGTTAGCTCTTATCGTGCGCGTGTACAGGTGAACACCTGTGTGTTAGATCATATTACACATGAACTCGCATTTTCTCACATATGAACCAAAACAGGATGTGACTTGTTTCACAAGGAGGACAGTAATAAGGTCATCTCACACGTGTTCACATGTATTTCGTCACTTTACTTTCATATCGTTATCACATTATACTAGTGGTGAACAACGTCAGTTCAACACACACAAATGTAGTTAGACCCTTTGACATAATTTAAATAAATGCATGAGCCAGTCCATAGGGACCAAGCCAAAGGGACCGGTCCAAAGGGATCAGTCCAAAGGGACTCATCCACATGGACTCGTCCACAAGGACTCGTCAACAATGACCAGTCCACAGGGACCCGTCAACAATGACCTGTCAACAAGGACTCGTCCACAGGGAACCACTCCCCCACCCTCTTCAAAAGCCATGAGTGGGCATGCGTAAAAAACAAAAACAAGCATGTTAATTCATAGTGGCTATCCACCGAACACATGCACTTTATGTAGAACAAAGTTTAATTCCATATTGACATTCAAACTCTCACATGTTGCAGTTGGAAAGAGAGATTCTCTAAGAAATTACAACTTCGCCCCCTAGTAGGGGTAGGTTTTATTTTAGGGTTGAAATATGTTGTCCATTGGAAAGGGGGTGTCAGCCCGAGTTCAATGACACCTCATTCGTCAAAATCCGACCATGCGTTCGGGAGTTTTCGGGCTGCCGCCATCTTGTGAGGAGGGTGAGGAGGAGGAGGCATCTGAACTGTCCAAAACACACTACTGCAATGCTGGATGATTTTCAACTAATCGGACTAAGGGGTCGGTTCCTTCCTGGATATGCAACTGGTCAATGTTACTGATTATTAAATCAAGAGTTCTCCCATTAACATTATTAATATCGTTAAACAGCCTGGCATTCAGCAGGTGCAAACAATTCGGTAACTCTTTGGATTTGTTTGAACCCTTCAATAGATTGTAAGATTTATCAGTTACTTCCGGTAAATTAAAGTCACCAATGATAAAAATATCGTAATCTTTAAATAACTGCTTATTTTCTTCTATTTTCTCATAAAATGATTTGTATGCTTCTATATTGGAATTCGGCGGAAAGTATGGAACACATATATAACATTCCCTATTGTTGAATGAAACTTTAATCCATAATGATTCGGTATTCGATTCTAACATTGGCATTCTCTTCGAGTGTATTGTACTTTTAACACTTATTAAAATTCCGCCACCATCTTTCTTGGAACTTAAAGAAAAATCTCGGTCTTTCCTATACACAATATATCTGTCATCAAAGAGCTCAGAACTGTTTACACCCTCAAGAAGCCATGTTTCTGAAAGACAAATAATATCATAGTTATTTGACAGTGTATTTAAAAATAAAGTATTGGATTTGGTCCGTAGTCCTCTTACGTTCTGGTAGTAAATGATGGTTTCTTTTTTCTTATGAGTCATCTTCAATGTTCAGGTTAAAGTTTGTCAAGGTCCTCTTCAGTGTTGATGGAGATTACCTGATAGTGGTCGTGTTTCCTCATGAGTATTCTGCCATTCTTTGTCCATAAGTGCTTTAGGTCCTTCACTCGTTTCACTTCCCTTGCCTTCGCTAGAAGTTTTTCCCGCTCCCCGCAAAGGCTTTCATTTATATACACCGGGTTGTTGTAGGTGTATCCAAGGTCAAGGGTACTCAGATTACGTTTAATTCTCCGTTGTCTGAGGATTTCTTCTTTGTAGTGACGTCTTGTAAATTTCACGATTATAGGCGCAATCTGGGAATTGTTACGAGGGGGAAGTCTGTGGAAGTCTTTGGCAAGCGTCAATATGTTCCTCTTTCAGTTCCACGTGGAGTGTTCGCGCGACTTCTTGAACCAACCTGCTTGTGTCCTCTGCAGGGTTTGACGGTATACCATGTATTTCTTTCATATTGATCCTTGAGTATTGCTCAGAATCAGTAAGTCTTGATTTTAGTTCCAAGTTTTCTTTCTTTAACTTTAGGTTCTCCTGATGCATCTCTTCAATTGCTTGCCTGCAATCTTTAATAGTTTCTGCTTGTTTCCGCAGGGTTTCCTTATTTTCGTACAATTTCTCGTGCACCAGATCTAACGACCTCCCCAAATCAGTTTCCCTCTGTTTACACAATTCCTTTAACTCAGAGATTTCCTTGTTTAAATTAGTCAATCAGTTAAAAACTTCGTCGTTGTTAGGAAGGGCTAACTGATTCTTTCCCTCTTCATGTAGGCTAAGCTTCTTCTTGGGACACTTATTACATTTCCATTGTTTGTGCGAAGAAATTATGGACTTGAGATCATCTTCTTTTAAATTTACACAATAATTATGATACCAGTTTTTACATACAGCACAATGAATTTTTGGTTTGATGTCTTGCCTGGACACCGCCTTGTTGCACTCAAAACAGACACCCATTATTGCACTGGCTCCTAATAATGCTACTAGTATTGTAAAGGCACTGCTTTAGATGTGAAAGGTGTATTATTAATTCTTTGGCAGCACGTAACTCGTCACTTCACTGTTTAATATTTGTGCGAGAGCTCACTAGCGCTGATGCGGACAAGGATGTAGGGCAGCGTTCAAGTCGGAAATTTGTTTGGGAGTGGTTGGCAGAAACAGTTGACTGTCGGGGTGCACTTGAGTCACAGATTACTGTTTCGCTGGGTGGTAGCACAGGCGTTCAATCGAACAGTTGAAAGTCGCTTTTGTCGGTTATGCATCCACACGCTTAGAAAATATCCTAGATGTTGCTAGTCCATTATAAATCAATTGATATAAAATCAAGAAAAAAGTTGAACTCACTTGGATTTGAACCACAACCATCACTTTTAAGAGTCAGAGACTCTACCATTACGCTACACACGCCCTATACCAACACTGCGTTAACAACAGCTTTAGTATAACTGCCTAGATTATTTTGTTTTGCAATAAACGATTTCATTAGCATTTCCAGCCGTTTTAATAAAACATTTGATACTAAATGTGTGCTATTTTGTTCAGTACATTCGTAAAATGATATCAATGTCTTGAAATATGGACTAGCGAGCAAGACAATAGCCTCCATTTTGACTCAACTGAACAGCACAGTCATCCTAAGCTGTTAGTTACTGCTGCGGTGTAACATTCTAATATAAAATGGAAATATCCTACCGGTCACCTCCTTAAGGACAGTTTGGTTGGTTGGTTGGTTGGATGGTTGGTTCCTAAGTTTAGGGGATACGACAACGCGGTCTTGTAGCCCCGTCTACTTTGGGTGTGTGTAGAATCTGTCTGATAACCTGTGTTAATTATGATGACTGTATTAGTGTCAGTTACCTGTTTTTTAATTCATGTAAGGACTGCAGACTTTTGAATTTTTCAAATAGATCCTATTGTTGCCACCAAACGTCACCGTCAACGACTACTAGTTCAGAACTTTGCTACCAGACGCCAACACAGTCGGCTCTCGGCAACGAACGTAGAAACCTAAGAGCGTTGTTTACTTTCTTAACCTATACAATTTAGCTTCACACAGGTGCAATTAGTGGAAGGTTCTTTAACATGCCATAAATCTATGGCATGGGACCGCCGGCTTTACTTCCCCTCCGAAGGAAGGCATTCTGAGGGATTTTAACGCTCTTAAAATCCGACGACTTCGGCCGGATTTGAACCCGCGATCTTGGGCATAGAAGCTCAGCATGCTACCTACTACGCCACCGAAGCCGCCAAATCACACACACACAGACAGACTGACAACTTTTGACCCACGTTGATCTCATAAGTCTACTTAAATTTTTTGCAAAAGTCGAAATTAGGCTAAAAACAACTCTCCGAAACGATCGATAAACATAAGTGCATAAATATTACATACCACACTGACAGGACGAAAAGTGGGTGCAAGTCTTTGCCTTTTAAATCGTTACTATAAAAATATGTTGCTCATAATGACATATCTTTTTCACCAAAATAATCATAAAGGATATGAACATCAAACAAGTTGTTCAGTAAATAACATATAGCCTACTTTCTCCTAAATGCATGGGTAAAGTTTTAACTCTTTGTCCATTTCAAGGAGTGTAATTGGATGTTGGTTGTTGTAGCTTGTTGAAATACAACGTGTTATACTGATATTCAATATGAATATGAGGTGCCCTTTGCTAGTGCTACCTCTGTACAAAATTCCATTCAATTCGGTTTCACCGTGTTTGAATTGATATGGTGAATCGATTTGCACACATACATAGCCGCTATCATCAAACTATTGGGATGATTACCTTGTAGTTCAGTCAAAAGATGCTTCCCACAAAAAGGGATGTTGTTGCAAAATTTGGTAGAGATCTGATGATTAGGTTGGTCGTAATTTGATTTAAGCTTTTAACATTTGGGTGGCCTTCATTCAGTTTCCGTCAAAATGGCGGCGATATAAAATATGACACTGAGGTGCCCTTTAATAGTGCTGCCTCTGTGTCAAATGTTGTTCAATTTGGTTTTACCGTGTTTGAAATAATGGGGGGGAATCGATTTGCACACATACATGGCCGCTATCAGCAAACTATTGGGATGATTACCTTGTAGTTCAGTCAAAAGATGCTTCCCACAAAAAGGTAAGTTGTTGCAAAATTTGGTAAAGATCAAATGATTAATTTGGTCGTAATTTGATTTAAGCTTTTAACATTTGGGTGCCTACCATTTCGTTTCCGTTAAGATGGTGGCGATATAAAACATGACACTGAGGTGCCCTTTGCTAGTGCTACCTCTGAGCCAAATGTCGTTCAATTCGGTTTTACCGTGTTTGAAATGATAGGGGGAATCGATTTGCGCACATACATGGCCGCCATATGCAAATTATATGACTGATGACCTTATAGCTTGCCCAAAAAACACTTCTCACATAAAGGTATGTTGTTGCAAAATTTGGTAGAGATCTGATGATTAGGTTGGTCGTAATTTGATTTAAGCTTTTAACATTGGGGTGGTCGCCATTTCGTTTCCGTCAAAATGGCGACGATATAAAACATGATACTGAGTTGCCTTTTTCATGTGCTACCTCTGTACCAAATTTGGTTCAATTCGGTTTCACCGTGATTGAATAGATTGGGGGAATCGATTTGCACACATACATGGCCACCATCCACAAATTATTGGGCTGATGACCTTGTAGTTTGGATAAACGATCCTTCATACATAAAGGTACAATGTTGCAAAATTTGGTAGAGATCAGATTATTAGTTTGTGGATATTTAATTTAGGCTTTTAACATTTATGTGGCCATCATTACGTTTACCTCAAGATGGCGGCGATATAAAACATGACACTGAGGTGCCCTTTGATTGTTCTACCTCTGTACCGAATTCCGTTCTATTGGCATCTTCCGTGTTCGAATTGATAGGGGGGGGGGGACAGACATTCAGAGTACACACACTCTCACACACACAAACAGACACAAAGAAGACACTCAATTTTTGGCCCTGTGTTAATCTCATGAGTCTACTTTCATTTTTTTTGCAAAAATCGAAAGTAGGCTAATAGAAAAGAAATCGAAAAATCGATTTTTTAAGGTGGTAAGCTGTACCAGACTCCTTAAAAACAAGTAGTTCCGTGAAGAACTATATAGCCTATTTTCATATATCCTACTTATGTCAATTCCTCTATCAACATACAAATTATCAGTTTGATTGCTGTAATAGATTCGTAGATATTGAGAACCGTCTAAAATTTAGGATGGTCACGATGTTGGATTTGCATATATAGGCATATGATTAGGACACAATAAATAAACACGAGATTTTAAAAATATCGCTCAGCCGCCATCTTGAGGTTATGTAAACAATTGAACTAAATTAGATGTCAGTGTATTGCAATTTATATAAGCATTTGCTGTACCTAGTTCCACTGCGTTGGAATGGTTAAATCGTGAGAGAATTATATTTAAATGTTTCAACTTCGCTTAACCGCCAAGTTCGTTTTGTACTTAACAGGTTTTTGAAAGTCGCTAAGGTGAACGTCTAGGAGTGCCCTTTAATACCGTATAGAATTTCAGGGTGATACGAGTAATGGTTTCGGAGACATAGAATGCTGGTGAAATATTTCGCACAGCCGCCATGTTGGATTGGTGAGAAGTTATAAAATTTAACGGGCACCTTCGAGGTCGACCAAAATACAGTAGTACTATGACCTTACCGAGTTTTATTGAAATCGCTCCATCCGTTTATAAGTTATAAGGTGGGGTCACACATACACACACACACACACACACGGACAAAAGGTGATATCATAAGCCTATTCTGTTATATAAATGAAAATAGGCTAAAATATAGGGAAACTTACTTTCTGGATGCCCCTTGTTATTGGCCGTTGGATACATCAATAAAATTATAAATTTTTGCTAAGTTAACTGGCGCTTAGTTAGCCTACTATTAGCAAGCAACCTTGGTCATCATCAATTCCCGTAATGGGGAAGTCGCTTCAGTTCTACGGCGCAATGGTTGGAAAAATGAGCTGAACGTGAAGCAAGTCTGTGTGAAAATAGACCGGAATTATTTTAGTATTCGAGGAGGAGGAACTGGGAGGATAATTTGAATACCACTAGAGAGTTTCGTTCCTCTTCAAATATTCCTAGTATAAGCAATCAAGAAAGGCAGCGGGGCGACAAATTGGAATTAATACGTTCCATTATGATATTTGTGTTGGGGGTGTGAACACAAGGACTCCTTCCCTCCCTTCACTGCTCTACGAATAGAGAATAAATTACTATCATTTAGTCAAAAGTATTTTTTATTCTGTTTTTTTACGGGAGTAGAATACTAATGAATCGTATTGTGAATCCTTCAGCGTTGTGCGAATAAAAAATAAGAACGGATCTTTATTTCCGAAGGAAGAATAAACAGCATCTGTTGGGCTGAATAAATGTGTTTCATAACTTTTAGCATTTGATTCGCAAATATTAAGGCAAATTGGTGGATTATTCCGTATAATGTGCGTGCAGCATTGGCTATAAGGCGGGCGTTTAAGAGAACGAGGCCGAGGATATTGAGCCTTGCACAGAGTAGGAAGTAAAAGAGGATGAGACCGAATCCTGGGGGACCTACTGGTGCTGCTTCAGGCAAGCAACTTAATGTTGAATATATCCTTTGTGTTCAACCATGGCGAAACGTATTCATTTATTTATTTATGTAGCGCATGGCATTACACATGGAACACAATAATAATAACAACAAAAATTTAAAAAATTACATGCCTTACAGTAGTCGCATATGATGTGTAACATCTGACATGTTATCCCTTGTTAACAGTGAACTCTGTTGGTCATTGAAATAACTACTTGTAAAACTGCAGTGCCAAATCCTGACCGGTTTTCAGCAAATATGATATAATGAACATCTTCACACCAAACTACGACAACTTGAATATGATTTATTGTAGGAATATCTTTAATGGGGCCTCCAAACCTTGAAGTAATTTTGTATGCGATATAGATTCCACATAGCCACATGGCCGACATTAAATAAGAATACAGCAAAAGTATGAAGATTTAATAAATCATAATTGTTTTCAGCAAATATTATATAATTATTTCCACACCAAAGAACGATTTATTGAAGGAATATCTTAAATGAGGCCTCCAAACCTTGAACTAAACCCTATGCCATTTACATTTCACATAGCCACATGGCAGAGAGTTTGTCGTGGTATCAATCTCCGCCACCGCGCGCGCTCATTGTTTCCGTCCCATCCATTTCTGTTTCATTGTTTCCGTCCCATCCATTTCCGTTTCATTTTTCAAAATCACCCCCACAAAAATATAAAGATACCGAGTGGAAAGATGTTACACATCAAAAATTACATACAAGCACAGATATCAACCATATGTCCAGCCTATTTCTCCAGTCCAGGCTCAATGGTGTAGCACTGTTAGGGTCACCTAGGTACGCTCTTATTTTACAATCTTCTACAATGTGCCTGATGGTCTGGTTCGTTGAACCACAATCACAGCAGGGGTCTGGCCACTTCCCTCATTTATGCAGGTTGCATGCAAAAACTCCATGTCCTGTTCGGATGCGGTTAATGGTTTCCATATATGTCGTGGTTGTTCAAAGCCCTTGGTTTTCTTTACAGGATCAATGAGGTCACGTACTTCGGGTGGGGCATTTCTAGTCTGTTTCACGCCATTTAGCTGCAATCTTGAAATTACTATCAGCAAGCTGTTGAGCCAGTCGCAGGGGTGGATTCCTGTACCAGAGCTGGTTTATTGCCAGAGTGGGAATGTCGTCATGGATTGGAAGTGCAGGGTTGTCCATTCCTTCCTCAGTGCTTCTTGTCTTCTTAACACTGGAGGGGCTGTGTGGCTGAGTGTTGGGAAGCAGTAGAGAGGAGTATTTCTTAGGGTTAAGTGTCTACCTTGTTTACGTGGGTTCATCAATACCGGCGCAGAAGTTCGAAGTGTATCTGCTGATGCTCCCCTACTAGTGCTGCAAAGTTTTGTCAGAAAACAGTATTATAATGAGGCTCATTATAGCACAAGTTTTCATTATGAAACAGTTTCTCCCACCAATCAGAGCTCAAGAAACAGTTGTGTGACCAATTAGGTAAGAATAGCATCGCACCTGGGCTGACTTCCACGACTCCTGTTTAAAATTTCACTGCGTGGCTAGTGTGATAGTGGGGTATTTGAGGAAGCCATGGTCAATTACAAGGCATTTTCTGCGTCCCATGAGCTCTGTTCAGAACATAAAACTGGCGAAATCTCGACGGATATATATGAATTTTTATGTTCAAACATAAAATAGCTATACTTATCGTCGAACATAAACAGTCGTGTGCAACTCGCCTGTAATGGTAATTAAGACAGGTTGGTTGGTTCCTTCCTCAGTTTAGGGGCTGCGACAACGTGGTCATGTAGCCCCGTATACTTTGGGTGTGTGTAGAATCTGTCTGATAACCGGTGTTAATTGTGATGACTGTATTAGTGTGTGTTATCTGTTATTAATTCAAGTAAGGACTGCAGACATTGAATTTCCAAGTAGTTCCTACTTTTGCTACCAAACGCCATCGTCAACGACAAGTAGTTCTGAAGTTGGTTACTAGATGCCACCACAGTCGCCTCCTGGCGATGAACGTTGCAACCTAAGAGCGTTTTAGTCAAGTTTATAACGGGGGTCAACTGCTTTAAACTTGATCTACTTGACTTTGCGATGTTCGTAACGAGAAACGAGATATCTCTACTTAGTATAAAACAAAGTCCCCGATTTGTGTTTGTTACGGATAAACTCGAGAACCACTGGATAGATTTTGATGCGGTTTTCACCATTCTGTAAAGGATATCTCGAGGAAGGTGTCTGTTGAAAATAATTTATTTATGACTAAAGGAAGCCGAGCAGTAACGATTTCAGTGGAAAGATCGAAAAGAAAGCTGGCGTGCCTGCGCTTTTTAAGCTTACACTGAGCAAACCGTTAAAACATATATATACTAAGAGTGTAAGAATTGTTGTTGTTGTTGTTGTTGTTTGAGTCTTCAGTCTTTTGACTGGTTTGATGCAGCTCTCCACGCCTCCCTGTCCTGAGCTAATCGTTTCATCTCTACATAGCTATCACACCCTACATCCGAGGCAATCTGTTTAACATATTCTAACCTTGGTCTACCCCTGCAGTTCTTATCCTCAACCCTTCCTTCCATAACTAAGCTTGCTATTCCTGGGTGTCTTAGTATGTGTCCTACTAACCTATCTCTTCTCTTCATTAGCAGCCGCCAGAAACATCTCTCCCCTCCCACTCGTCTTAATACCTCTTCGTTTGTAACCCTATCTACCCATCTGATCTTCATCATTCTCCTGTAACACCACATTTCAAATGCTTCAATTCTCCTCTTTTCTGCTGCTCCAATAGTCCAAGTTTCACTTCCATAGAGTGCCACGCTCCTGACAAAGGCTTTCAAAAACGACTTCCTAATACCTAAATCTATATTCGATGTCAACAGATTCCTTTTTTGTAGAAATGCTTTCCTTGCCTGAGCCAACCTACTTATTATATCCTCTTTGCTTCGTCCATCACTGGTTATTTTGCTTCCTAAGTAACAGAAGTCTGCTACTTCCTTCAGCTTTTCACCTGCCAATTTGATGTCCATAGAGGTTTCTGATTTATTTCGGCTGCATTCCAGTATTTTTGTTTTACATTTATTAATTTTCATCATGTATTCTTTCCGTAAGACAGAGTCCATACCATTCAAATACTCATTCAAATCCTCAGGCGTGTCGGCCATGATGACAATGTCATCAGCAAATCTCAGAGTTGAAATTATTTCTCCTTGAATCTTCACTCCCACTTTAAATGTTTCTCCAATTTCCTTCATTGCTTGTTCAATGTAAAGATTGAAAAGTATGGGTGATAAGTTGCAGCCTTGCCTTACACCTTTCTGAATACCAGCTTCTCTCTCATGTAAGAATTGTTCAGCTTGAAAAGTTCAACAAAGTTCTACGGGAGAGCATATCTCTATCTTCAATACATCGCCTACTATAGGCTAAGTGTTTTTACGTTTTCATTTCGTCCAACAATCTCCATTCAGTTACTGAGGCGACAGTTTACGAGCTTGCTAGGGGCGAGTCTATCACCCCAGTATTAGCTTAGCTAGCGGACGAACTTATTTCCCCAGATACAGCCAGCAGCAAACTGTCGAGTCGTGTTGAGTTAAAGACTTTAGAGAAGAGTGATTGTGTTTGGAGTTTCCCTGGAAGTGCAACTCGGCTTTTCTTCATTTCGCCTGTGAACTTTTCGTTCCCCAAAATTCACAGTCAAGTTAAGATTGGACGGAAGGGGGATTTGTGTTTCATGCACCTCGCCATTCTTAAATTATGTCTGACAAGAATTTGTTGCACATGCATCTCCATGATAATATAATTAATAGTCCAGTCAGTGATTTTAACTCATCATGCCGAGACGTGAAACGGATATTGGTCGTTGTTCATTGACAAGCGTTTATCACGTGATGCATTCATAACTGTTCCCGGGCGAAGACTGGTCGGTTTGCTAGTTCATTATAAATATGCTCAGCGAGACTGCTCCGCTTGCTCATGGCTTTCTTCGCACTTTCAGCCCTAGGCTAATTATCTGTGTAAAACATTCTCCAAATTGAAATATGCAAAACCTAGCGCACCCATGCGAGTACTCTCGCATAATGGCTTGTGTGCGCCCCATTTGTACTGACTACCCGTCCGGCACTACTGCTATGCGGCTGTACGCAACACAGTTCTTCCAGGGGCTATCGGCTTGTTTATTTGTTTAAAAGCACTTTATAAACATATTTCCGTTGATTTCTCAAGAAATGCAATACTTTTCCTGTACCATTGAGAAGATTTGGAAGATTTTGGTACAAACCACACCTTCTAGCTCCCTCTGGTTTAGGAGGTTGAGTTTTGTGAAACCTACACCTTAGAGTATTATATAATAAGATCATTTACAGATCCAAATTAGCTGATAAACATTTGAAGTCGCTGCTGGTAAACTTGATCCGCAACTGCAAACAATTGCCAGTGATAATCTCATTAATCATAATATTAATGTTCAATTTCATGATTGAAATTACCAATGTATGCCACTTACTGGAAGTTATTAGGATAAATCTTATATAATTAATTACAGTAAAAATGTCCAACGTGTATTTTAGTTATTGTGTTTTTAATTGGTCGTTAAATAAAAACATCCGATTATCATTTTGTATAATGTACAGTTGAGTCCCGCCAATCCAAACCCCGCTAATCCGAAAATCCGCCTATTCCGAACAGAGCTAGGAAAAAAATATCTACCAATTTTTTTTTTTTTGAATTTTAAAACAGGAAAAATTGATGTGGTCAGAGCCATCTCCAAAAATCAGTAAAATGGGATAATGCCATCTAGCGGGATAATTTTGCACTCCCTATCTGTTGTGAAAGTGGTCCATCTCCAATAACTTTCATTCGTGTAATATTGTGCCTTCAAAATATTAAGCAAAATAAATTGCACGCTAATTTTAGAGCCGAAGTGGTCCAAATCCTCGCAGCCAATCTGAACATCCCTAATAGATTGTACTCCTAATCGCAGAGGAAGGCGTACAGTAAAGGTATCATCTTCAGTGCCTTCACCTTTCAGCTTAAGCCAGGCTTACAACGCCCCTATTCCAATAACAAAATCGAAATATGATGATTTAATGTCTATGCTGGAATATATTCCTCCCATTCACCATGACTTCTATAAAGATTTAACTCGCAAAGAAGCCACTGATGAGCATCAATAAAGTAAATTTTGTACTGAATGGAGATGGCCCATTGTATTGCACAGTGTAAATATAGAACCAGAATGGGCCAAATCCTTGATATCAAAAATTGTTCAACTTCGTTGCTCTTATATTTGTATTTGGAGTCAAGATAACAATATTACTTTTTGCTCCAAGATTTATGTATCCTCTAGTTACAATGTGCATGTATTGAATGACTTGATTTTTGTTCCAATAAATTATGACTAGTGTTTAACTTTAACCCTTGTTTTCTCCATTTTTTAAAAAATTGTGTTTGGCCACTATGGCTCTGACCCCTTCAATTAAAGATTGAGATTAAGCTAGTATTTCCAAGTAAAACGTAAATTTATTAGCCCAGAAAAACTTGAAATAAATCCTGCAGGAGTAAACTGAGAAACTGTCGGCTATGTTATGCCCAAAAACACAACAAAAATACGAGCCTTACAGTAGTCACATATGATGTGTAACAAGTGACATGTTATCCCTTGTTAACAGTGAACTCTGTTGGTCATTGAAATAACTACTTGTAAAACTGCAGTGCCAAATCCTGACCGGTTTTCAAGAAATATGTTATAATGAATATTTTCACACCAAAGAACGACAATTTGAAGATGATTTATTGTAGGAATATCTTAAATGAAGCCTCCAAACCTTGAAGTAAACCATTTGCAATATATATTCCACATAGCCACATGGCCGACATTATGTTGAGGTAGCAATCTCCGCCACCGCGCGTGCTCATTGTTTCCGTCCCATCCATTTCCGTTTCATTTTTCAAAATCACCCCCACAAAAAATATAAAGATACTGAGTGGAAAGATGTCACACATCAGAAACGGAAGGCCTAGACATATTAACAATGTGCATAACGAAGTTCTAATGCACTTTTTTTACGTTAACGACGAAACAAACGGAAAAGCAAATCAACACTTAAGAAGTGAAGTCAGTGATGTTCTTTCGACGCAACGCGCTGAAACGACTTGAAGTGGCAATGTTTCGCCAACGTCGCATACACATTCAATATGTTGTCGTATTTGACGAAATCCACCTAATCCGAATTTTCGCTAATCTGAACAGGGTTCGGTCCCAATTAGTTCGGATTAGTGGGACTCGGCTGTACTTACATTCAAAATAAATTATGGTGGTGCAGATTGGTGGTGCTCGCGGATCGGGGTTTGGACACCCCTGCAACCATGTGTAATAGCCGCCCCGCTGAACCCCTTAACCCACCCGTCTGATCAGTGTTGTTGAACATATATTTCTTATGTAATCTGTTAAACCAGCGGACCCGTGCGACTACTCTTGCATGTGTATAAACCACCCGCCTGGCTTTACTGTTATGCGGGCTTCTATTAATATGTTCATTTGTTTAAGCACACTTTTAAAACAAATTGTCGATATTTATGAAATCAGAGAGCAATTCATCACGGCTGCTGGTTGTGTGCGCCCCATGTGTACAGACTAGCCGCCCGTCTCTAGTGCTATGCGGCTGTACGCGACACAGTTCTGCCAGGGGCTATTGTCTTGTTTATTTTTTTAAAGCACTATATAAACCAATACATATATTTCCGTTGACTTTTTAAGAAATGTAAGATATTTTCCTGTAGAGTACCCGCAAGATGAGCTTGCAGAAACTCAACGATGCGCAGAGACCAATATCAATCAGCATATTTTAATGCTCATTGCGGGGCTCCTGTGTGTCCTCCGAATGCTGATTACCGGGCTCACTGCTCGCGCCATTCTTCAACAACGCGGCTCGCTCCGAGACGCGGTCTACAGCTGTAAACCAAGTGTAAACCCAGTCACAGTTCAGGCTGCCAAGCCTGGGCAGACGATCCGTTCAGAACTGCTGCTAACGAGCTAATGCCGAGAAGTGGGAGGGGCGTTGTATGCCATTACCGAGCACACCAGAACACCCGAACTTGGCCGAAGATCTGCGCAGCATTCTTCGGCAAGCTTTTCTTGCGTCTCCTCTACTATAGAGACGATTTGGAAGATTTTAGTACAAACCACACCTTCTAACTCCTTTTGATTTAGGAGCTTGAGATTCGTGAAACATACACCTTAGCGTATTATACAGTACAAGAGGTCTGTCACCTTGAAGAATGAGGAATCAGGAAAGATGAGAGAAAGGCCAATTCTGGCGGGAAAGGGAAAGACTCCCTAGGCCTCGGATACCCTAATACCGTCGGGGTCGGAAGAGAACAACAGTTGGCTAAGGAAGGCCGAGATATAAGGTGACAGGCACAAGTAAGCGGAAGCAATGCCGCACTCAGCCAAGCCAAGCCACGTCCCACTAGATTCGAGCCCCTGGGGGGTTACGTGCGCGTAGTTATTTATTGTATTCCCAACGGAATTTCTTTTTTCGTTATTGCATATTTGCTTTGTTGTTAACATTCTGATGTTGGCAATCTTAAAACAAAAGGAAGTTTGTTTATAGCAATGCTCATGTTGCGGATATAATGGCTGGTTATATAAGTCTTTGGTTAGTTGTTGTTTTAACGAGAGGAACACCGAGGTCATCTTCCCTTTGCTGCATCAATATAGCCCACGTAAAATATATTTCTCTTTGGCTGATTCTTTATTAATTATGATGATGATGATAATTGTTGTTTTAAGGGGCCAAACATCTAGGTTATCGGCCCCTAATGGTCTGGGTGATCGTGAAGATGATAATAAAATATAAACTATAACTAAAACTAACTACTAACTTATATACAAGAAGAAGAAATGGAAAACAAGAGGAGAATAAGGCAAATAAAGGACAGGAGGAAAAGAAATGCCCTCTACCCTCGAAGAATGCGGGTTGATGGACTTGGAAGGAAGGAGAGCCATGTAAGGCACATAGGAAAGTGAAAGAGGAGGGGGGCCACCCCAGAGGTAATGGATAAAAGGGGGAATCCAGACCCAGCTCAGGAATCCCTCGGGGTCGCCAACTCCCGAACTCACCAGTCGTGAGCCCCTGAGGATGTAGCACTATCCAGGGTGCACCAGAAGGGTGGGGCTACATACACCCTGCCTCCTTGAGGGCCTTGAGCAGAAGGCAGGAAATAACAGGAAAAGAAAAAGAAGGCTGACCCCTCGCAGAAGGAGGGTATCAGAAAAGATGAGACAAGGGCCAATTAAGGCGGGAAAGGTAGAGACTCCCTAGGCCTCGGATACCCTAATACCGTCGGGGTCGGAAGAGAACAAGAATTGACCAAGTGAGGTCGACCGGAGAGAAGACGGAGAGGAGCCCGGCACAAGTAAGTGGAAGCAATGCCGGACTCAGCTGGGGCCGCGTGGTCGCCAACCCACGTCCCACTAGATGTGAGCTCCTGGGATTTTTAGCCTACTTTTCACATTTTGCAAAAATGAGGAAAAAGTAGACTTATGAGATCGATCCGGGAAAATGTGTGTCTGTCTGTCTGTCTGTCTGGCTGGCTGTGTGTGGGTGTCCCCCTATCAACTCCTAAACGGCTGCAGCAATCAAAACCAAATTTAAAATGAAGAAAAGATGTGCACCGGAATAACTCACGCCCATATTTGAAAATGATGTCAGTGCTACCAACTGCTGAAAAAACGCACTAGAAATTTGAGCTCCATGTTGGATATCTTGCAAGGTATGCATGTGAGCTATTCCAAAATTGGCACACATGTAGATAATACTATTTCAGTTTAATTTCCATGAGGCCAACCATGACGGTGTTGCCAAAATAATTTTAAGCCTTCTGATAGGTCCAATGTTTAACTGCATATAACTTCTACACTATCAATTGGATTTCAACCAAATTTTGTATGTAATATCTGTACATAAACAGATATGACTGAGCGTATTCTTAAGAGCCACCAGGGCTGCCAACTGTTAATAATTGCTCTCTCTATTTTTTAAAATCCAAATACCAATATATCATAAAGTATGCAAGCCAACAGCTTTAAACTATGCACTCGTATATTCTGACATTTTAGATTAATTTGGAGTAACTTATATACGTCAGTTCTACCAACATGATTATAAGCCTGCTGATAGTACCAATTTTTAAATACATGTAACTTCTATACTATCAGTTGGATTTCTACCAAATTTCGTATGTGCTATGTGTACCATAGCAGATATGACTGTAAGTATTGTTAAGAGCAATCAGGGCTGCCAACTATTAATAAATGCTGTCTATATTATTTTTACCCTAATATCAATATATCAGAAAGTATGCAACCAACAGCTCTATACTTTGCACACGTATAGCACCTGACATTCTAGATTAATTTGGAGTAATTAATACAAGGCAGTGCTGCCAATATGATTCTTTGCCTGCTGATAAGTTCAATTTTAAAATACATGTAACTTCTATACTAACAAATGGATTTCATCCAAAATTGGCGCAACAAGATACCATAATAATTCAGAATATTTCTGACCAGCACACGCATGGTATTGTTGGCAACATGCTTTTACGCGTGCTGATAGATCCAGTGTCTAACTGCAAGTAACGTCCAATGGACTTCAACCAAATTTTGTATTCTGTACCTTAAGAGATGGAACTAAGAATATATTCAGTCAC